>JAWQUT010000118.1:966141-992144 GCA_033807755.1 Ellobium chinense | reverse complement strand
CACGCACGCACGCACGCACGCAGGCACGCACGCACGCAGTGCCGGCTTTAGGGGCCTGCTAATGCAATATTCGTGTAACATAATCCTGTCAATTTTAACAGACAACCAACTGATATCAGGAATTGAATAGTACTGTGTTATGTGGACGAAAAATTAACATTTCTATACATTGTTACAATGATTAATCGACTGTTTACAACAACAACAACAACAAAAAAAAAGATTGAAGTAAGTCTGTATCCCTCCCCCTCANAAAGCAAACAATGTGCCCTCCCACAAGTCCCCTCCAACCTTCTCCCTCACCCTTTAAGTGCCCCATTGTCACACCACCAAAAGCACTCATCCAAATCACAGATCATTAATCACACCAACCAGGCAGAGTGAAAATCAATCAGGACACGTCACTCGGAAATCGATGATGTAAATTATGTTACTGAGGTCCCAGACATTTTCACAGAGATGCCGCTGGTGACCCATTTAATCCGTTCAAAGCTAGTGTTTGGGGTGCCTGGCAGCCTGGCTCTGTTCAAAAACTCTGGAGACCGATACTGTTCAATCAACCCTTAGTCCGTAGGCTTCACAGGCTTCATGATTGGTTCGTTAAATTAGATCTTATTTTCTATCGTCTGTGTTCAATGGAAGCTGGTCGGAACTGGTGTGAGAGCTCAATCTTATGGCTCCATAGAAAAGTCATAAGAAAGCTGACATGTTAGTTTTCGTGAAGTCAGTAGATTTAACATAATTAACATTGTGAGTGGAGGATGCCTGGGTCTACTATTTTTTTTTTTAAACGTTTGCAGATGATTGGCATCTCTGTTGTCGCGGGATTAGTCTGGTTCTGGATGTGGGTGATAAAAAAAATCGGTGAATTATGCAGCACTTCTGGGTATGAGAGGAACGGGCATCTCTGAGATGTACACCGAAAAAAGTAGGATGCAGAAAGTCATGAGGGAAAATTCACACTAGATCTAGATGACTAATCAGCAATGCAATCGCTGAAACAAAGGAATGCAGTCACATCTGTAGTGGTATTCACAGGTCGTCCTAAACTACCCGATCCACACAAGCCGCTAGCCGTCAGCTCCATGCATAAAACCAAAAGTCCATGATCTCGTTTCATTTCTTTCATGCCTATATTGCGAGTAATGAAATGACCTCGCTCAGTTTGTTGTTGTCTGTTCAGTCACAAACGTCATGATTTAAAAAAAAAAAACACCTACTGATTTTAGCTCGAAACTAACGACTTGTGAACGTTGAACTAAGGCTTGACGGAAATTCACCAATAGTTTCCTCTCACGACTACAGCCTTGTGGCTTATGGCTTTCTCTGTGTGATACCGGCCTGTGTGATACCGGCCTGTGTGATACCGGTCTGTGGAGACTAGGCCTGGGCAATGACTCGGTTTTGGATGAACCGGATAAATGGGTGCACCCATTTCGAAAAATCCGGTTAACCGGTTAATTGATCCGCTTTTTCAAATGACCCGAAACCCACTGAATTGTTTTGATTATCCGGTATGTTACCCGGAAAAATAACCTGTAAACTCATGTCATTAGAGGTAAGCGTAAATTGATTATATCATCGCTACAGCATTCATGATTATAATTCTCTGTGCTGTAGTGTTGAAAATTGTGCTCTTTTGAAACATGGACATTGAAATGCGCTTAATTTTCGTTATTTTTACGGCCGTAACCAGAGGTTGCGATGTTTTTCAAAGGAGAGGATTTAACAAAATTTACACCGGGTATAGCCGGTTCAAACTAACAGCAAATGGTTCGCGATCCGAATTTGTAACCGAATTACTTGAAACGGGTTAATTCTGCTCTTTTCCCGGTACTTATTTTGTAGGATTTTCCCATATATGGAATAGAATTATATAAAATAAATACCGGAAAAGGACAAGAATACACCCGTTTCCAGGTGACTCGTTTACAAATCCGGTTCGGGAGCCGAAAAATCGGATAAGTGGGTGTTTGACTCGAATCCGGATATTCGGATTTTTTATCCGAATTGTGCCCAGGCCTAGTGGAGACAGTCTTGCCATCAGTTCTTTGCTCCTAGTGCGTAGTCTAGTCCTCAGCAATCTCAGTAGATAATCAATGTTGAAATCTGCATCGTTTCGTGCTGTCGGTGACACGTTTAATCCACGCATTGCTCGTGGCTTTGTTGCAGAGACATCTCTAGCGATGGGCATCTTCCAGTTCTTTTTTCATTATGCATAGTAGCGTCATGAAGGGCCTCCAGCAATTAGATTTCAATTTCTTTCTTGAATGCAAAGGCCCAAAGCAATACTGCCTAGTTTCACTTAGGTCTCGTTTGTAGCAATGTTGCAGAAAGATCTCTAGAGACCATTAACTTTCAGTTCTCTGTCATACTCGTTCAGTTGTTAATTTCCCTGTGGCATCATGACTGGACTGTAGGTTTCATTATTGACTGTACGGCGCACACTGTCAGACACTGCTGAGACCTTGTTTAATACCCGCAACGCTAGTGGGCGTTGTTTTAAGGGAAAATCTCTCGAGACCAGTGTCACAGTGAATTGATCCTTACTGGTATTGATAATTGGTATTGTTATATTGTTATATTGTTGTTGTTGTTGGTATTGATAATTAGCGTCTTTAAATTAGATTTTAGTTCACCCTGTGAATATTGGCAACACCGTAATGAGAGTCGATGGAGGGAAGATGTTTGGAGGGACGTCGCTGGTTTTCGTCCTGGGAGTTTGTACACTGAATTCGGCCACTGGTTTCTTTGTGAAATTAAATAAATCACTTTGATGCCGACAGCACAAACCATAAAACCAGGATGTCAAAAACGTCCTAAAGAAATTGGTAGAATTAGATCTGATTACGAATTGTATACACTGTTCTAGAAACACCAGATAGTGTATGTTTCACAACACAGTGCCACCTCGACATATATGTATTTCCTAATTCACTGATTCATTGTTTTTGTATCATTCCATTATTGAGATACACCTCAATAAAAAGTACACCTCAGTAACACGTAAATGTAGACCTTGTATATGCACCAAAGACATTATCAAGTTTCCACCCTACAGTAGCGTCACTCTGCTTCGAAAATGACGTAGGTCATATTTCACACTTCTGAGAGAAAGGCAGAGAAAATGTAACTAAAGCAAAGCAAAAAAAAAACAAAAAATGTTTGGATGTTGGTTTGTTGGTTTTTTAAAAAATATTGACACATTTTATGTTGTTGAAGATGTTAACATGGACCATCCTCTTATAAACAACACGGTACCCTTATTCAAAAATGGCGTAAATCTGATTTCGACCTTTTTGGGAGCACAATAACGTTAATATTATATATATGTGAAATGGCGCTTGGAGGCCGAGCCTGCAGTTTAGCTCTCAGCACCCATCAGCGCCCTGCCCCCTCCCCACCCTCCCCAACTTCTCCCTGCCTGTCCCTGCCTGGCTGATAACAACCTGTTTGACGGCTTGTGTTTCGGTCCCTTTCCTTTCAGCTGTTAATTCCCATCCTTCAATTTTTACACTCCCCATCGCTTCTTTTTGCTGGTGTCACACTGCAGCTGTTGACAAACACAAAATATTCAGGCATTTCTGGGTGGAGGCTCATCAGTGTTCTTCGGAGCGTTTTATTTGGAGAATCTTAAGCACAAGTGATCTGTGAGCGTTTGCTGGCGTGACAGGGCCGTAACTGTCTTTATCATTCCTTTCCTCGAAAGAACATATCAAAACACAAAACTCTTTCCGTTCTACTTTCCAGCTGTGGATAGCAGAATGCCGAAAATTGTTGGAAAACCGAAAAAAATCAGATTGAAAAAAAAAGGGCATTTTGAAAATAAAACAAAAGTAGAATAAATGACAAAGGAAATGTCCATATTGAACAAATATTCTTTGTTGATGTTGGTTTCAGTAAATCGACTACTTCCATCCGTACTTACGGTCCTTAGATCTAGGGCCTTCTGGACACCTTCTCACCCAACCCNCCCCCCAACCCCCCAATCCTGACATTAGAATGGTTTCGACAGTTGTAAAACTTGCAATAATTCTACGTTAAGGGCCAAACGATATATTTCTGAAGCAACCTAAACTTTCCTTTTGGCATCGCCATCTTTTGCCGTCGCCGTCTTTTGCCGAAGGACATAGATTTCTTGTGCCCCACGATTTCTGTTTTTTTTTTCATGATGAAGTCCATCGCGTAAAGGCGCAGCAGGGCAGACTGTTCCCTTCTCCCTCGCATCATGTATAGATAGGCATCAGCATTTTTTTAGCGGTGCCATCATAATATGTAGTGCGACAGACCCTTTTCTTATGTGCTGAAATGAGGTATCCTGCCACGTTTTGACAAATATAGTCATAACTGCAATAGATCGTATAACGTGGTTAGAACGTTTTCCGAAACACGACACGAAAGTACTGAAGAAAACCTGTCATGTCAGAAAATAAAAGCCATCTCTCTGAAGATATATTCTTTCTTTTCATACTGTCGCAGATCAGTGGATTTTAAGACCACCGTAACGAAGGAAAAGCGCTTGAAGGGGGCTATTATGTGCATAATAAAAAGCACTTTTAGATGGCAGATAAAATTTGCATGCACGTGGAGGCGACACCCTTTTCTTTCTTTAGCACATAATTTCATTCAGTGAGAGGAAGTGCATTGGAAAACGTGATCGATGGCTGAAGTGCACGGGACGTTTTCAGAGGAAAGGAGTGGAGCCGATCAAGGGATAGATATTAAAGGCCTGTCCAGGGTATGAAAGGAAAGAAGAGCTAAGGTTGAACACTTCACTATTATGAATGCAATCGCACGCGGTACCCATTGGGAAGCGCTATTTTCCCGAATTTCACGAGTAAAGCATTTCATACTGCAAAGATATTTCGATCGTTGGTTTTTTTTTGTCTCTCCAAACTAAAGAATGGTACAGAGAATTGATATAAACCATCTAGTATTTGAAATAGGAGAGCAAATCAATCCGAGTTAAGACAGTGTCCACGGTCATTGGTAGCGGGCGCTTGTCTTCCGTCGTAACAAGTTTAACAAGTTTATTAGGAATAAGCCCAGACCACAGATGTGGTACATGGGCAAAAATCAATATGCAAAGGGGACAGCACATGGACATTTTAAGCACTACAACTACTAATTTCACACATATTCACAATGTACTGGTACATTCACGTGCATTCACAACATTCTCCTACATTTTACATTTTACAATAATATGTACTACTCACAACTCGTTACGATAGGATGGCATAGCTTTAAGAATGCAGAAAAAGTGGTTAGAAAAGGGGGCGGGGGAGGGTGGTACTGGAAGAGAGAGATCGATGAGTGAGGTAAGAATGAATGAGATATAACTTGAACGCTATATTTATTGAATTTTTAAATCGATGGATGATTTATTGGGTGAATCACCGATCGATATATCAAATAAATATATCAAGTATGACTCATTAATGCCGCGATTCAGTCTCGAATTGATCTAGGCTAGACTAGTGGGTCACCAAGTGCTCCTATGGTAATCCTTTTGGATCTCTCCGATTTCTCGCTCCACCAGATCCAGCCCGCCGTTCCACGTTAACGTATATTCAAACATGCTAAACTGGAGGAACGAACCAATTACCATTGCTTCGTCGCCTGCCATGTTTGTCAAATCTTCGCACAGTACTTGAGCCACTGTCGCAATATTACGTCTTGTTTACAATGTATGGACATGACGCTGTGTTTCAACTGCCAATTTCAAAAGTGGCACTTCAAATTTTTTAATATACTGGAACCTATCATATATACATACAGAGAGTTACACTCCCCAATATCCATCTCCCCTTGTGTCCCATTCAACAATCTCATTATACCTCAAACGAATTCATTTTCGTGTTGAGTAACGCATCCTTTGCAAACTATTGTCTCTGAGATAAGAGCATAAATAAGAAGGAGAAGAGAATAGCTATCGACACTTTTTTTGTAAAGGAAAAAAGTGACAGCTGGTCTTGTCTTTTATCATGTCATGCAACACCGCACTGATAGCGCCGTAAAATATACTGGCTGTCTTCTCGAGTTGTCTGCATATAATGTGGACCCTTCAGCTCTGTGATTGCTCTTTAGTAAAATCGATTTCGTCGCTTGAATGCAATACCCCCATAAATGCCAGAATACAGATTTTTTTTTACTCATTTGAGTAAATCGCCCTTAGTAAAACGATTTTGTTGGATGTAAGCTCCACTGGGAACTACGATGCAATGTACCATAGAGTTCAGGCTGTTGAGTTAGAACTTACTGGACTACAGCAATAGAACAGTTAATAGAGTTTTGTCGATTTTTGTCATTGACATAGCTTTGTGCTAAAGTCCGATACTGACTTTTGTAAACAAGCAATGTGTGAGCGACAATCTCTTGGTCACGAGACGAAACTGTAAATACCTAATCGTTTGTGTTTGTCTATTCTTTTAGTTCTGTTACAGTGCTGGGTTGTCGACTCGCTCTAATTTGGTTATTGCGTGAATCTACACCTACTATAACTAAGGCACAGCGCATGTCGAATACTATCTGAGATATGTTATACTTAATATAGGAATACCGTGGACAAAGCCACGATCTCTACTTATTTAATGGAGTTCTGACGGACGACCAGTTAGTGGGTTTAAAAATTTCAAGACGGACACGTTCTCCCGGCCCGGCTTGAAGATTTCTGTCAATGGTCAGTCGACCATTTGAAGCAAATCACTGGTCAGTACTAATATGTGGCACATTATGTTTGAAACAAACCTACTGGGGACACAGCCACGACCACTACGCACTCTGACGCGCAAGTTTTAAGCGCCTACAAAACTGGCAAGTTGGACACGTTCAGCCAGGCTAGCGTGAAGGTTTCTCTCAACGGTCAGTAAACCCCGAGTCCAGACACATAACCTCCTTGTTGCTTTTCCCACCGACTAGACACTGAGACAAGGGTTAATATCTAATGGCGGTCGGTAAGAGGGACCATTACGGGCCTCTATTGAGCTGGGGAGACCGGTTTTACCGCCCGCGATCTTTACGGATCTATGGAGCGACGTTTTACTCCAGTTTCGACAGTTGAATACGAACACAAAAGAGCCCGAATGTCGAAGGTTGAATAGGCTCTACTGTGAGTTGGCGTTGATTTTTCTTTGGGACTAAAAACGCTCTTCCATGCGCGGTTTTTGAAAACAAAAAAATGGGAACGCTGTCTGACCTGTTGAAAGGGGTTCAAAAAGTTTGAAGGGGAGAAAACGGAAAAGATTATTTTATGGGTTATAGGGTAGTCTAAAGTAGTAGAAGAAAGTTTGTGGGTTTCCTGCTGAATTGCCGGTAAGGCGCCGAAGAATTTTAGGTCTTTATACGCTCAGAAATATTTGTTTCCTAAATTAAATAGGGAACAACGGAGAGGGAGCAGCGGAGGAGGAAAGTCCTCTAAAACAACGCAAAAAAAACAACAACAACCCCGAAACAACGCGACGAAAACTTAATTTTTAACAAAATCTGAGCTTTTCTCAGCTTTTGCCTTTTTCTTTTCCTCTTCTTCTTGTACAAAAAAAAAAAAAAGAAATAAACTTGTTTCTACGCTTTTCTTGGTTTTAAAGTGTGTAGATTAAATGCTTTTTAACCAAATAAAGTCGATAATGCACAAAAGTAAACATTCACGAAGTTATGCAATCACAGAACCGAATTTTTCGAGATAATACATTATTATTATGAGTGTCTCTTCCGTTCTCATCCATCCATTTCTCTTCGTTCTGTTTCATTTTCCCTCTTCTCTTTTCAGCCCCCCCCCCCNCCCCCCCCCCCCCCTTCTCTATTCCTGACCACATCTATTCATTTGTTGGAGTCGATAAATCAAATTGAAGTAGTCTAGTCCAGACAACCCGTTTTGGTGAGAGAGGTCGTTCATTGTTGTGAAGAGTGGGCTATTTCACCACTAATACGACAACTGAATAGTTGGGAGGCCCTGTCTAGTCTGTCTCACCTCAAAATAGTCTGGAAGATATTACCCTCGACCTAGTAAGGTTGTTTTTTTTTTCCTGTTTTTTTTTTTTTACCCCGAGTGCTAACGTTGCCTGGTTGTCGACGCTCTTTGCAATAGACTGTCCTTCAGGGCCGTGACTACTGAAAAGGAGGCAGATCCGCGAGGGTACGGGACTCTGGCCTTCATGTCCTATGATATTATGTCATTTGTTTATACTGATAGTGACAGTAGAATCGTGCGACCAACTCCCAACCCACCCCATCTTTGTTCTCACTAGGGTCCGCTTTGTTGGCAAATAAATATGGGTGGCAGTTTCTGCCCTGCCCTGCATGAAGAAAGAGAAAATCGTGGCGATTTATTTTGTATTTTGTGTATTTGTCCCTTGCACTCCGTGCACCATGCTGTGCTGAGCTGCCTTAATACGGTCATGCTTTGGATGGGTATTCTCGCGCCAGTTAAGAAAACAAAACGCCTGGCAGGGAGAAAGTGCGCAAACAACTTAATCTCAGGCCTAAGTTCTATTATTTTTATATTTGGTTTATTTAGGTGAGGGGGGAGTAAGGTGGGGAGTGGGAGTAAAAAGGGGGGCAGGGGAATGAATAAAGCTGCACTTGCCATGGCCATAGGCATTTCACTCTTTAGCTACAGTTGTAGCTGTAGGCTAAAAGCTCCTCTCGCACGCCCGGCATGTCAGAAGGGGTCGAGGGTGAGGTGACCCAGTGTTGAATATTCATTTCATCAGTAAGAGGCTACAGGCCTCCAAGGGCAAGAGGATTATGGAAATCATGATAGTCGAGTAACAGTTGACGTATAGCATGAATCAGTATCCAAACAGATTGAACATACATCAAAAGTACAAATCTTCTATCGATCAAATCTAAAACTTGTACCACATTGTCCCTTGTTTTGTTTGTTTAACATAAAAAAGCCTCCGGAGTCCAAGAATAGTAAAGGAATATTTGTCATAATTGTCCATGTCAAAAGTAGACTGTATAGTGCCTTTAAGAAGAGGGTCGTCCTATCCGACCGTAACTGTTGTGTAGGATGGAAAAGGGAAGGGGAGGGTTGAGGGTATGATACGACGAGACGGCAGCGATCTTAGCACTGGATTAATCCATGGATTGATGTGATCAGAATCATGGATAACCATTCAAAGAGATCACAATGTGGCATACTCACGAGTGCTTGATGAATTCAACTCTCCGTTTTATTCATTGAAATATATTTAGGCTGGTAGGGTACGTTCCCCTCCTCCTTCTCCTCTCCTTCCCACCAAAAAGACAACCAAAATATTACTGATAAATGACCCTAAAGAAGAGTGCTTATTTACTCAAAAAGAAGGATTTTTATGGCCATGCCTTTATAATTGTTAGTTACTTTCAGCCTCAAGATCTCCCTCAAGAGACACCATTTTTTTTTGTTTTTTGTAACTCACAGTTGAAAAACTTGGATCAGGAACGCCTGTTTTGCATAAAAATGCCGCCGGAGGAATAAAGCGCAGATCTAAATAAATACTTCTTTCAAGAGTGAAAATAAATGTTCCGACATCTGTTTGTAAAAGAAAACGCATATCTCAGGTCAAACAAATTAATTTTTCTTTCTCCTTTTCTTGTCTATGGGTCTTCGGTGCAAGTGCTTCGCTTACCGCAAGTTCTTAGAAGTTTAAAGGTCTGCCCGGAGAGACTGGTATGCCACTACCACGTCACTAATTTGAATTCAGTCGCCCGGTTTACACTGGAGAGCGGTTTTTTTTTTTTTCGAACGTCACAAGTAAAACATTCATCTGTATAAAAAAAAACTTTACAAATCGCTGATCTACTGTCACAGTTACCAAAAAAAAAAATAAATTTGATATTTGTTCGTCTAGTATGTAAAATATGAGAGCAAATCCATGTGAGTGAAGACAGTGTCCATGACAGGACTACGAGGCTTGTCCTCCCACGGAAACGATCGAAAAGCGCAGCTTTAACACTTAGGCGGGCGCTATGCAGTACTGCCTGTGAGTGTAGTTGTACCAGTTGTACACGGAGAGGGAGATAAAAGATTCCCACGTACCTTTTAAACCTCAGTGAAACATCCGCTTTCTGTCTCTTTAGTTTACTGAACTCCCTTTCATAGCCTCACACTTCAGCTTTCCAAATATAGCATAATCTTGGTGCAGCCAACTGTTTAATTTGTCTTTTCATCCAGGCATATAAACTGCTTGGTTCCACACTGCTGCAAAGAGGTTCCTTCCCCATACGTTTCTTCAATAAACGCCACAGACCGCAATGCATAATATCGAATTTGAATAACATTTTTTTGTTGTCATTGTTCAAATACGTAAAATCGAAAACGGATGGGCGGAGGGTAAAGTGTCAATATCGTGAATGGGGCGCTGACTACTGAAATTCAATGGATTATATGTATTCTGTGGTGGAGTATATTAGGCTATAAAGCGGGTGACTTTTGTGGTTAAGCAAAATGATGTCCCTTTGCTATTCAAGTTACCTTAGTGCCGTAAGAGTCTCATTTCTCGCCCCAGATGAGTTTGACGGTTCCTTCTCCTCCCCTTAAAATGAACATTTTGGGAAGAGGGCGGTGAGTGAGGTGAAGGGGCTTCATATTTTGAGGTCCCTGCACAGCGCGGCTATGGATTTAACGTCATTGCAGCCCTGAGCTACTAAGAAATGAAAACCGCTGTCTTGCAGAAGGAGGAACTTTACTAAAGCTCAGAAAATTCCTGTCATATCAGAGACGGGAGAGCTGATGAAAAAAAATGAATGAAATGCTTTTCCAAGGCACTTACAACACGACCGTGGTAGAAAATCGAACCCATGACCATCAGATCTCGAGTTCAGTGCCGTTACCGTTCAGTCACGCTGCCCCAGGCCATCAAGAAATGAGAACCGCTGTCTTGCAGAAGGAAGAATGTCAACGAGACCGACATGAATCATAATAATATCAAAGAAGTCTCTGAACATTCCTGCAATAACATCACAGACGATATTAATACCGACTCACCTCACCCACCTCACCCACCCTAGGCCTACTGTTTTGAAATCTCGAGGACAACTATTATTGTTGTCCGCTCTTGTGACTTTTCTTTATCGCTGCTGCAGTGAAGTCAACTTCGCTTAATGTCGACTGTTCAAGAATGTATGAAAAGTTGCTTTTAAACGGTAGTGGGATTATTCAGTCATTTTCGTATTATATGACATACAGAATTCTGTTCTTTAGCGATTAAGCGGACGTTGCCACTAAGGAGACTGCAGTTGAGTAGAATAGATTGTGCCATCGTCTTAGACGGAGAACAGGAAGTAAATTGATGCTCGGAAATTTCGCCCACTTGATGGGAAGTGATAGACTAGGCTGAGCTCGACCAGTGAGAGTCAGTGGCCGGCTAGGTGATGCTACAATGTTGTTGTTGTTGTTTTTATTGTTGTTGTTGTTATTGTTGTTGTTGTTGGTGGTGGTGGTGGTGTTAGTAATATTTTTGAGCCAGGTAGTAATAATGACGAATTTAATTTCTTCAGACTTTAAATGTGGACAGAAAGAGAGTTCAAATAGAACGTGTCAACATCCTGCCATTCATGTTGAGTTGTGGTGACAGATGACTGAATGGTAACCTTGAGAAAATATTTACCTGTGATCTTCAGAGAGACTTAGAAGGGAAAAACCTATGCTTTTTTTCTCGTTTCTTCAGACCTATTCTTCTTAATTTTTCGGCTTAAATGTTGGTTATTCCTGTGCGAATCAATCAATCAATCAATCAATCAATCAATCAATCAATCAATCAATCAATCAATCAATCAGTCAGTCCGTCCGTCCGTCCGTCTCTCCGTCCGTCCAGCCAGCCAGCCAGCCCTCCGTCCGTCCGTCCGTCCGTCTGTCTATCTGTCTGTCTATCTGTCTGCCTGTCTGTCTGTCTATCTGTCTGTCTGCCTGTCTGCCTGCCAGCCTCTCTATCTATCTATCTATCTATCTATCTATCTATCTATCTATCTATCTATCTATCTATCTATCTATCTATCTATCTATCTATCTATCTATCTATCTATCTAAAACCAAGTAATTGAGTAAAGTTTTAAAAATATTGAATGATTCTTGTAGTCTTTGTTTACATATTGTTTTCATTTTCCTCCTTCTTTTCTGTCTTCTTCACTCAGTCCAAAAGATGTCGTCTTTGTTGCACCTCGTTGACCTCATTCCGTCCCAAGATCGATAGGCCAACAACTGATGATCTTTTTTTGAGATCCCGCGTGTGGGAATTTCATGGAAGCGCGGAAAAAGATGCGATTATGCGGAGGATGCTGTTGAGCATTGCTACTAGTTTTTGATGTATCATAATGTCGTAATTGTTGTTGTTTTGTTTGGACTTTTACGTTCAACCAAGACCCAAACTGTTTCTTGCTTTTAATACAAAATTATATTCCCAGTGAGAGAAAAATGCAAATAAGCGGACCACTTTTAAGCGAGCGACTGACACAAAAATCATCGTGTTGACCTACTTAAGGCTTTTAACCGTGAACAGCAATGTGATCCTCGGACGGACGAGTGCGAGATGTCTTTTAGGCTGTCATCAGCTATCTCTGAAACTTATCAAGAGTTTGAACAAAACTGATCGATAAAGTCGTTCTCGGATGTAGCTAGAATGAGGTTTTAATTAAGACCCTCCAGTTCTGAGCCGTAGAAAATAAGGGGATTTCCAAAGTTCACTCTACGGACCGCAACTACAGTACTGTACGGCATAGAAATAGTCTTATACGAAATTCATGTACCGGTACAGTAGAATTTCAGACTTCGACTTAAGTGACGAATGGAAATGTAGTATACGTGGTGCTACTCTCGTCTATGCCGGTGTAATGTAGCATATTAATGTAAAAGTCAACAGAAGGACACTTGGAAGTCATGACCTAGGTGCGGCCGAGCCCTCTGAGTGTCAAGAAATCTATGAGTCAAAATACTTGCTAGACGGAGGGATCTTCCTCTAAAGATCTCCGAATGAGATTGAGAGTTTCTTATTACAAACATCCTGGAATTAGTGACATATGAGTTTCTGACACCTGACATTTAGCTAAAAAAAAAAAAAGNGGGGGGGGGTAGTACAGTCTTTCAACATGAAACTCCAGTTTTCTCGACTTCAGTTGTTTGTATTATCATGGGTACAAGAGACACGCAGTGAGAAGAAATCGCCTCCCTGAAATTTACACAACAGCAAAAAAAAAAAATCATTTGCAAGAGACATGTTCGAGGCCGCATGAATGAATGCTTTTGCATATTATGCATTAAGTTACATTCAACCTTCCACTTCACACTTCCATTATATTCAAGGTCTGTCAGAAATAAACGCATTCTTGTTGTCATTCATTGTAAATTCCACTCGGTGTTCAGCTCTTGAATGACAAAGACACAAAGACATGGACGAAGCCAGCCTTTAGGATCAAGGCATTTTTGTAAGACTCATAAATGTTGCCTTTGATTATAAATTACTCTTCAAAGGGGCAAAGTGAGCGGTGCGTCAGTTTCCTTATCGTCCATTTTGAAGTAGTTTACGTATATCATAACGTGGTGGTGCATCACATTTCGTTCCACGTAAATTGTCCTCATCCATGGCAACTTGGAATCCTTGATAATACGTTTCGCTCACCAGAGTACACCTCGATTCACTTGTGAGCGTATCGGATATTACATTTCGACCATAGAATAGAAATTTTCCTGTAAGTATAATATGTTGCAAAGTTCTCGATCCCCCCTCCTCCTCTCTACGGGCTTGCGATTGTCTTATTACAAAAAAAATCTGACAGAAAATAAAAAAATCTTTCTTAAAGCAACGAATCATAAAACAAAAGACTGTCCGACACGAATAATAATATATGAAATATGTGTGGTAGGGAAAAGTATTTTGTATTGCTCATATGTTTATTGTACGAAACATGAGCTTAATAAAGTTATTGTTATTGTTATTGTTGGAAAGGACTCCAGTGTTTGATCATCAAAGCTCAAGTTCTCTGTGTCTGTAGAGTTGGCCTATTCTTCGTAAATAATCCCCGTAAACTGAGCTCTGATCTGGCCTTTATCTTGGGAGTGAGAATCAGTTGTCATCAGTAGGCACGTAAATCTTCTGCGCCAGCGATTTCGTCGTTATTGTTCTGTGCTATTGTTGTTATTGGCTTTTGTTGTTGTTACTACAGTATTATTGCTGTTGTTGTGGGCATTAATATCACAGTTCGGAAAAATCTTGTGAGACATGAGTGAACAAAATATAGACTAGTTTGCTTTACTGGTTTGCTTAGGAATGAAAAAAAACTGGCGGCATGATGTTAACAACATTCCGCGTCACTTGAGTTGAATACATCTGGCATACAGAACCTTTTCAGGAAAGATCCAGGGTTATTCTTTATCATTTAGTGCGGGCCATATCTAAAAGTGCACGTTTCGCCTTAATAGACCACTCTCATTTATCATGCATGTGCTGTCATCCGTGCATAGCAAGCTACAACTTAGGCAATGCTTACTTTCGATTTCTAGTTTTCCATTTTCAGAGGAATTTGATTGGCGGATATATTCTGTTACACTGGCTTTTATTGGCTTACGCATCTTTCACTTTTAGAACAAGATTTTGATGACTCAATCACACTACAGTCTATATTATACTTAGTTTAAATCAGACGTGAGTTGTGTTGACTTCGACTAATTAAAAGCGCTCAATGCATGACACTAAACAGCATCAAGTGCTCTGAAGACTGTACTGACTTCGTGCGGGCCATATTTTGATCCGCGGGCCAGCGGTTGGATATCAGTAGCACTGAAACATACCATCTTGTCTCAGACTTATCTCTTGCATCTAAACAAAAGAGTAATACCAGAGAGTCCAAAATAGTGTGAAATAAATGTGCCCTGCTCAAATAAAGCACATGCTCAGTCCGGACCTACTCCCTTTACGCTGCAAAACTCATCATGAGCACAAAATCAACATTCCTGACTAAAAAATTCTTTTCGGGTTCCATGGTCTTTTCACGACTCTTAATCTTGAAAGTTTTTCACATTTTTGCGCAAAGATTTTAAAGTTCAGACAAAGGTTGAGTTTATTTGGGTTTGGTCGTGTTTTTTTTTTTTTATGACAGGGCACATTATGCATGGCAAATACGGCATTTCTGTCTCAACCCTTCAACCACTGACACGGTGTCACTCCTCACGTCTCCCTCGAGTGGACGGTATGCTATGACTTGGGGACGATCTTAAGTACTTTTCTAGTGCCATCGTCGACTTTTGAGTGCAGGCGCGCGGAACATGTAGACTTCTGAATGGCTGAGAGGGAATTAGAATTGTTGCATAAGGCTCAAGGGTAGAATGCATTGATATAGAACTGGCATATTGTATGTTGGGCGGATACTTGAATATTCCAGTATGGCGGTACTTCAAGATGTAAGTATCGAGAGTATTGATTCTATTTCCATTATGGTATAATAGTGCCGGTTATGCATTTCGGTGATACTGATACTTTCGATACTTTCGATGCCTGATGATACCGCTTGGGTTTGGATTGAGAAGACCGGTTGGTAGTTTGAGACTGAAGATCAGATAGGATCGAAATTAAGTTCGATCCTTTCAATACCTTGTGATGCTGCCGAGCTTTGCAATGAGGTGTCCACAAGCTAGTTTGGTGATGATGATTCAATCTAATTAATTTTAGTACTTCCGATACTTTGAATGCATCCGATACTTAATCAGAATTCCTAAGCATGGAAAGTATCGATTGTTTAGGACCGAAACCGTCCACTTTTGTCTAATGAGAGTGACATGCTGAGTGAAGAAGACTGCTGCGCTAACACGCATGGCTGGTGGTTTTGCAATAAAGCGATCTGACAGAACTTCCAGGTCAAAAGACAGAAATCTGTCGTATTTCAATATTGGGATGTCACCTGAGCGAGCATTGCCTAGAACCAGACTGGATCTATGATTTTCATCGAACTTGAATTGTTGGCACGATGACTGTCTCCTTCCTTCCTCCCCTCCCCCTTCCCTCCCACTCCTGAACACTCACACTTCCACCGCTGCCCTCTCGTCTGTAAAGGTAGGAAATTCGTAGTCGAGGCAACAGAAGATCTTCTGAGGAAGAACTCCCGGCTAGCAGGTGTTTCGGCCCTTTGACTTCCTATCACTTCAAAAGGAGCTTTAGCCATACTTAGGTCCTCCCTTTGACTTTATTCCCCATCGAGAGGATTCGAACGCGCAGTCTTCCAGTTTTTTTCACAACGAGGCAGTTATGAAAGATGCAGATTTGATTTGTGCCTCTCTCTGTTCTGTGACTTTTATTTGCCCAACAACCCACTGATGCGTACAGAGAGACAACAGACTCTTCTGCAGGAGATAGAGCACGTCTGCCGGTTCCAAGACCAAATAATAACTTGTCTTTTGAGGATACCAATTTATTTTTTACAGCAGGCGTCAAGTGGTGACTTGTTGTTACAACGAGCAGGTGTTTAAACTCTGAAAATATTATCATGTAAGAGTTGATGCTTTTATAACGCAATATGCATATTCCTTCCTCCCCCATGCCATTTATTTTGCCAAAAGTTGACATACAGGCATTAGAACATACAGTTGACAATGTAGACATAAATTTAAGGTGAAATCATGGTCTAAACAGGAAGCCGTGAGGCACAATAGCACTCTTCTTCACTAGAATTACGAATGAAACAGCAAGTAGGCCTAAACACACACACACACACAGACACACACACACACACANACACACACACACACACACACACACACACACACACACACACACACACACACACACACACACACACACACACAGAGAAAGACTCGCTCGACGCACTGGCGACTGTGTGCTGTGCATACAACTATTTGACTGAAAGTTTGAAGTCATAGTCCTATTGTATTGAATGTTTTCCTTTTATACGTCTCAGGGCCCAAAACAAACCCAAAATATTTTTGTCTGAAATTGTCTTGTTTCTCCAATTTGGCGAACCTTGTTAGACAGGCATCCTACTTATGAACGCACAGGCAATCTAGATGTTCCATTTCCTCTTCCGGTTCACACTATCACATCGGGAGCTCTCCCAGCCAAAAGATACACACACTGCTCCTATGGGAGCTTGGCGGTAATTGGTACGACGACCATCTCATTTTCTGACCCTCACATAGTGGTGAAACTGTGATAATATACCAGCAAGGGGGTGGCCTGGAGGTGGGGTGGATGTGGGATGGAGGTGATAAAATTATCGTCCGAGTTCGTGTTTTCAGTTGTCCTTCACCTGTCAGTGGTAAACGTTTACTGAAGAATATCTCGGGAACAGTTTTACTCTTTTTTTGTTTTTTAAACTTCATTTTCAGAAAATGCAGTAATAAATACAAAATTTGATATTCCCACACAAGTTGATTTTTCGTGAATAATTCTAATTTGAGTGCCACATATACATGTAGTCTGTTTCGACCTTTGCCACATGCAGGTTGCTACAGTCTATGAGGCACGCTTTGTACATACTTTTTCCAATAAGACAAAGCTAAGCATCCTGTGCACACTTATCTCAATTCAAACCTGAATCTGACGCTTGGTGCACTATGGGAGACAGAGTGTTAGCCTGGATCTGTCATTGCCACTTGAAACTCGAATGTCAACCATGTTGTTTTGGTAACAGAGCCTCCCTTTGTTAAACCGGATGTGCCCATTAGCGTCTCAGAAGTGCGTGTATCTTGATGGATGCTACAGACTTGAAAGCGGCCTAGGGGGTTATTGATTCTTACGAAATATAACTAACCCAGTGGAGATTTCATGTGATTAAGCTTCTTACTTTTGTAACCCAATACCGTCTGGGCAAGATAAACAAACTTGTTAAATTTATTAACACATTTGATTGACCTTTCCGAAAAAGCAATAGGGAAAAAAAAGTCTTCCACATGGCAAACCTAAACCAGCCGACTGCCATTCTTTATTTACCTTGTAGTTCTGTTTTCTAATCACACGACGTGTTTATCTCTAACTACAAACATTATTCAGTCAGTCACACTTTCAAGCCGCATTCTGAGACATGGCAGATACGGGATTGTTTGTCCTGGCTAGCTGATTCGGAAAGGTGAATTCAGTGGGTAGATGATGAACAAAAGTTGATGGGAGAGAACTCGGGGAGGCAAAAGAAGCATGGATGAAAAGAGAACAGAAGAAGAAAAAAAGACCCGGATCTTGGATGGGGGGAGGGGGGGAAGGGGAGGGCAAACCCAGGAACGGAAGACAGGCAAACAAGGAAGGAAAAAAACAAAGATAGCAGTAACAAAATAAGGGAATTAAGAATAAAGTAAAGATAGAAGAAAGAGGACGGAAGCAGAGAAGGTAAGAAAGGACGTGCGGAAAAGACGAGATGAGCTTGAACAAAAAATTTGGTGCAGAAGGAGCGAAAAAGGTCTGAGAAAGAGAAGAGAAGTCCAAGAAAGAAGATTTACGGAGGATTAAGAGAAAAGGAACAACGAGAGAATGGGAGAGAAAGAAAAAAAAAGAATATGAGAGCAGAAAGGGACAAGAAAATATATCAATAATTAATCCAGCAAAGAACGAAAAAAGCGCTCCGAACTCAGTGGTGGGGGTGAGGTGGTGGNGAGAAAATAACAGCAAGAAAACATTGCTTAAGCTCTTACGGAATTCTGTGGACGGAGTACATGACGACTTGTCTTTTGAGGCCACACTTGTTTACAGTTTGAAGATAATGAGTATCAATTTCTGTGGCAGGAAGCAAGTGATGATTTCGAGAAAATTTAATTTTAAATGTGGTGTGATTATTATAATATAATATAATACTTTAGAATTCAGATCCCCTTGGACATGAAAAGATAATGATTTTTTAAAAAGCACTTTTAGAACCTTAAATGACGCATAGTCCAGACTATACTCATTCTTCAGCAATATATAATAGATCTACTCCTCATCGGAGACATGTTAAGTGAAACAAGATACATGACCTGCAGCTTTTAAGAAGACAATACATTTTGATTAATGAAACTAAGCTTTCTTCTGATCACAAGTTGCTTTTTTTTTTTTTTAATCTGTAATTGATTCATTTTCAAGGGTTTTCTTTTTTGTTTGTTGTTGTTGTTTCATGGGCTTTGGATGAAATACTTCAGCGTTTCCCGTTACCCATGACGTCTTAAATCTCGTTCTTTTTTGTTTAGTCCTACTTGACAAAGGCTTTAACAGAACAAGATGTCGGGGCACCTAAGTTCGACATCCAGCGGATTTAATTTTAAAAGCTGTAAAGCTTTGGGGGTTCGAGATTATTTCTGTTCCTGTTGAGTAAATATTTTTACCTTTAATGGGTTCGTCCTAAGTTGACTGGGAGGCCTTGCTTTCAAGAGATCATGGAGACTGTCTTTTTAATGATATATCTTTTTAATGGTGTACCCTACCAAGCAGATAAGGCGTCATACCTTTGTAAGTACATACAGGACTGGAGTCGTGGGATGCGACCGTAATGTATTTTTTGACCTAGATACTAAACTTTATGAACATTATGACTACTGTTCTGTGTCAGTTAGAGGTCAGCGGCCTACTCTTTGATTTACCTGAAATTTGCGCACTTTGACATCGTCAGACTGACTTAATATCAGTTATTCAGCCTACATCTGTATTTGTTTACAAGTGCATTTGTTTAATTAAATGTAGTGGTTATCGTTGTTGTTCAAAGCAGTCAATTTTCAAAAATGATTGCTGTGTATAAACGATATTGATAGTCTAATTCAAGCTTTCAAACTTAAAAAAAAAAAAAATATGTTGGCGTCGTCTTCATTCGTGCCATCATCATCCTTAACATCATCGTCATCTCCATCATCATAACAGCAGCAAGTCGACTCACTGGTCATGGTTGCTTTCATCATTAGATTGAAGAATGTGAAAATGAAAACTAAATACTAAAACTTAAAGGAAGACGTACAAAACAACAACAGCAACAACAACAACAACAACAACAACAACAACAACAACAATAACAACAACAACAACAACCTGTGGTGAACTCAGTGACTGCGAGGAGTCTCAACACCATCATCATAGGGATAACTAGGGCGGAATTAAACAAACATTTAAATCCCTGAGTGGCCGCGAATAGTCCCGTTATCATTGATCTGTCTTAAGAGCAAAAAAGTAGGTCAAGCCTTAAATTGTTCACCATAAGTATTTATCTAAGCATCTTCTGATGGACAATAGGCCTGCTGGGAGAACAGGCCTGGTAGCTGGAAGATATAAAGGATTTTTTAGACACGCCAGATGAGTCACAACTTTCTTCTTTGTTTGAGAAAAAAAACGTTGAATTTGTTGGAGACGGTGGTAAGATATGTCATAGGACATAATTATAGAGAACCTCATTTAGCTGTCAGAGTTAGCGTTCTTTATTCCATTCTCCTGGCTGCAGGGCTTGGGTTAAAAGTACATCTTAAGACATGGTCCCCACTCACTGCAGTTTTGAAGCCGATAGAACGGTCACACTCTGGCTTTGAGAGTAGGAAAGCCGGCGTCTAGTCTTCTCGGATAAAGACGAAAAACTAGGAGGTCCCGTGTGCACGTTGCGCACGTTAAAAATCCCTTGGCAGTTTTAAAATCGTAAAAGAGTAGGCCTAGCGGCCGCTGTCCGAGCAAAATTGATAGGAAAATTCTACTAAAAAACGTTAACAGTAACCATGAGGGCGTAATATAGCCGTAATCGTGCTGACACGCCGTAAAACACAAACTCACTCACTCACTCAGTCACCCACTCACAGCCACAAAGGACCTGACTGGTGTTTTCACTTCCCAGGGGAAGGGTGGAAAGGAGGATGGAGGGATCTTCAGATTTCCTATGCCTTCTTCCCTCTCTGAGCTTTCTTATAAACTGTTGTTGTTATACACTACTTGACATTGCTGATGCATCTGAAGATGGAAATGATCAAACCAAGGATTTTGTTCTCTCCTAGAAAAATTTCCAGAGATACCGTTTCCCAGCATGTGTTCGAAACATAGACTATATAATATATTTATTATGTAAACATAATTATGACATCAAATGGTGCAGTTTCCACAAAGTATAATATAAAAAAAAAAAGCAGAGTCAAGCTCGCCGGCTATGCCTTTGCAATCGTGGGTGTTGTAGATCTAATGCAGCTATCTCGAAAGAATCAACATTTTACTTCACGCATTTTTTGGATACACCACGGAACCGCGCAGTTTTAATCCGCCTATTGTTAACAGATCAAAGAGATGCCTTGAGGGAGAAACCACGGAACCGCGCAACTAGGTAATCGTTATATGCTCNCATTTTTTCTCCGATAAATAAACTTTCCATCATGTTGCATCTGTTGGTCGTTTTGACCTGAACCTGATAATACTTCACAGTTAGCTTTCTTCCCTCTCCCTTGGGGCCAAAAGCTTGCCATGCCGCGCTGGCAGACCCAGAATGTCATTATAACAAGGCGTGTTTTCCCTCCATATCCTTGACCTGCGCAGAGAGTGTACTTTGTCGGCACTTTCTCTAGCAGGTGTTGATCACTCGTCTGGAGCACCCTCACGACCTTCTCTAATGATGTGGCCAGAAACCTAATAAGTTGGAGGCGGGGCCTCGGACCGGGGACGGAGTCAGGTTCTTCCGCTAACACTTTTGTTCCCGGGACTGACCAAATATTTGTCTTCACAACTATTTCCAAACCTTGCGCCGCGGACACAAGGGAGCATGCGAGGGGCTGACAGGAAGAGAGCCCGGGCGGCCTTGTTGTAAAATAGCCCGTAACGGACGCGTGTGTCAACAAGGCTAGAATGAGCAGAGTGGCATATTATGGCTCCCTGACCGGGCTTGCATACTGCATGGTGCACAATGACTCCCTTTAATTGAAAATTCTCAGGACGACGGAAAAGGTTGTGATTAACAGGAGTAACGATTATCCAGCTACTTTTTACTGTTATACACTGTTCTTATATCTGTAAAATGTTGCGATTAGATATAAGTTGTTAGTAGCAAAGTGCGATTAAGAGGGATTGACTCCGTTGGTCAGAGCAACAGTGAGGAGAGCTGGAAGCTGGAGAGGGCATATAGCTTCTTTTGAGGATCTCAAGTGGAGCAACTTCACGAGATACAGGCATCTGTCAGGTGACTTGAAACGGTCATTTGCGAGTTTAAGAAATTACTTTGCGTGACTCAAACCGTAAATCCGTTCAAATCTTGCAACCAGTGAAGAGCAAGCCATTCTTAGAAAACTATAACAGTAACAATAAAATGTATTAGACTTAAGAAACGGAAATAGGGCCATCCCGGAGATAGATCTACGTGTCGAGCCCAGATGCAGCTACTATAAACGTAGATCTATGTCTTAGCAGATGAACTGATATAAAGATGGAGATCAGTTTTACACATAATATTTTTTTATGACGATTAAGTCAAGATTCAACGGAACGGTATAAGGGGAGACAAATCATTCTTCACTCTCTGTTTAGAAACCATGGTTACAGCTGTAACCGCCGACTCAACCGTTATAAAATGTAATATCAAACATTCATTCATTGCTACAATGCTCTGTATGCAGTGGCTGAAGACTGGCTTAAAACTTCAAGTCCATCCTCAGCTGAAAGTATTTATTTGCCAGTTTCATTAGACGTTTTCAACATGACAGACATCTCCTTTGAGAAAGCCCAGGGAGACTGCATCCATTGAATGAGAACTGCCTTGGGCTGGAGAAAAGGAGGAAATGCAGCTTGCGAAGCCATTGTCCGTTCATTTAGTCAGGGCATCGTGCCATATAGCCTTGGTGTTTGTCCAGTACTTAACCCACTGCGGTCAAGTGATGGATTTCCTAAGAGCCCGGATACCCGGGCTTGTGAGGCTTGATTTGGGTTTGCTGGCATTTCGGGGGAAACTTGCGAGCTGACATGTAATTTGGTTGATTTACACCTAATTTAATAAAGGGCAAGAGAAAGTAACGATCGATTAGAGCGCATAGAGGAACATGAAGTCAGATTTAGTCTGTAAGTTTGTGTGCGTTATCCGCAACATTAACTTTTATAGTCAACTATGACATTGGCTTGTGAACATGATCACACTGGCTCTCGATTTCCCCAAAGTGAGTGAAAGTTTGTCAGTGATTTTAACAAAGAAAAGGGAGTGGGGAAGGATTGAATCAAGGCGAAATCGAGTACACCACTCGGCGATGGAATTACAATGTATTTTATGTCTTTTAGGCAAAATGGATAAACATTTCAAAATCAGTTTACTTCACCTGTTGCTATACAAAACAAACGATTCGTAAAAGTTGCAATTTTTTTTGTTTTGAGAGAGAGAGAGAGAGAGAGAGAGAGAGAGAGAGAGAGAGAGAGAGATGTATAGAACTTGGTAATAAGATACCTTGATTAGATATGATTAGTGAATGAATATTTAATGAAGGCTGTCATGAATGTCCACGGTCTTCACTAGCAAACAGCCTCATGGCGAATGAAAACCCAAGGAAATGTTTAAAAAAGGGTTCAGTATATGACTGGTCTTATGTTGGTAAAACTTATCGCTACACGAAACCACTCTGTTATTGTGTATGCATGGTCACACAGGCTTCGTAATTACAACTCCAACAATCATTACTTCCGCTTTCTACTTTCCATTGTCAGAGAAATGTGACTGGTCTGTAGGGTGTGTTATACTGGCGGTTACTGGCTGAAGTATCTTTTACTTGCGGGAGTGAGATTTCATGATGCATATTCACTGCTCATCACATCTGCAATTTGCTTAAACCGGAAGTAAGCATTTGTGGGAGTTGATTAATTAAGAAAGTTGTTTGAAACATTCTCGTGCACTGGATGGTGGAATGATATCATTGACAAGTTTATCGAAACCCTCCCTAGAATTATGAGCTATAAGAAATTTCATTAAATATTTGCTTAAGATAGCTCTTCACTCTCCGATCTTATGTACATACATGGGGTAGAAAGTAGAAAGTAGTTTTGTACTAGTGGCTTTAAACTTTTCAGGGAACTACTTGATTAGAAGCAACTGTTAACTTTTATCCTTAAAATCAAAATAAGCTAAATGCGTCATTGCTTATCGAATGGGTCTTGGTGGATGGAAAAATAAAAGGACTTCAGTTTGTCGAGAAACAAGGGGTGACATAGCGTATGACTTCAAACTTTAAAAATGAAAATGAAAAAGTGAAAACAGGACTTTTATTTGCCTCGCAAGAAAACTAGTCTACAGTGCCAATACAGTATTATATATATAATTCATTTATTCTCCACCATGTTGGAATCCCTAGCGTCCAGTCTCTATGAGGATTATTAAAAGAATAAATTGTCATTATCATCGTCATCTTTAGCCTATGCTGCATTACATCATAGTTATCAGACAAGTAATCTGATGCTCAGTGGTGTCACACGTGAATAGACCAGAACGCAGCCAGGTTACAAGACACTGTAAGCCTAAAAACAAATGTTAGGGTTTGCCGTCATGCCAAGATTGATACCCTGACAAGACGATCTCCAGTGTGTGCTAAACCTTGGCTTACCCCTAGCCCTGTGGCGTTACTACTTTGTATAATATCTTGTACCCATGTACCCCGGGTAGAAACCGGTTGGACAAGACAGGCCGCACAGATTGGGTTAGGGGTGAAAGGTCACTGTCGTAACTGTAATATGGGTGTTTGTTACTTCCTTCTTGTCTGACTCAAATCATCTCCACCCTTTCGGTTTATATGGTTCTTAACTCTCTCTCTCTCTCTCTCTCTCTCTCACACACACACACACACACACACACACACACACACACACACACACACACACACACATCTCAAGAACTTTATTGATACTTGACTTCTTACAATACCATGAACAATCCAATGATATGTAATCAAGTAAGCAATTAGATAGATATAGCTATTACTTAACAAACAACACACACACACACACACACACACATACACACACACACACTTTCTTGCACTCTCTGCGTTTCTTCTGGGCTGTCTGATGTGCTTATTTCTAACTTCCAGACTCTTCTTGGCTTCGTCTTAGTTCGATACTGTCTATGGTATGAATTACATTAAGATCATTGACAACAGAACAGCCGGCAGACACTGGGCGGAAATCCACGTAATACCAAGACAAGTCTAGCTAGCATTGATACTTGGGGTGGGGTAGAGAAAGGATGAAACGAGTGGGGAAAGAGAGAAAGGCACAGGAAGAAAGACATAGTAGATGAGATATAGATAACAAAAGGGGAGGGAGGGGGAAGCGAGGAAGGGATGATTTTGAACCTATTTAACTGATAGTAATCAAGGCCAGGTTGAACAGAAAAGGGGAGAAATAGAGAGAGAGAGAGAGAGAGAGAGAAGAGAAAGAGAGAGAGAGAGAGAGAGAGAGAGAGAGAGAGAGAGAGAGACAGCGAAGGGAGGGAGAGAGTAAGAGAAAGGAGACGTTTACTAACGTTCAGTTTATTCATATTACATACAAATAAATAGACAGACAGATAGATAGATAGATAGATAGATAGATAGATAGATAGATAGATAGATAGATAGTACAAAGACAGCGAGACTGATTATGGATTAGCGGATCAGTTTCTTCATGGCAGAGAGAGAGAGAGAGAGAGAGAGAGAGAGAGAGAGAGAGAGAGAGAGNAGATAGATAGATAGATAGATAGATAGATAGATAGATAGGTAGATAGATAGATAGATAGATAGATAGGTAGATAGATAGATAGATAGATAGATAGTACAAAGACAGCGAGACTGATTAAGGATTAGCGGATCAGTTTCTTCATGGCAGAGAGAGAGACAGAGAGAGAGAGAGAGAGAGAGAGAGAGAGAGAGAGAGACAGAGAGAGAGAGAGAGAGACACAGAGAGAGAGAGAACACAAAGACAGCGAGACTTTGATAATGGATTAACCACCAGTTTCTTTATGCTCGAGTGCAAGAGGGAAAGAGAGAGGGAGACGGAGAGAAAGAGAGAGAAAGAAAGAGAGAAATGAGGAAAAAGACAGCGAGACCTTGATGACGGATTAGCGTTCCAGTTCCTTCACGCAGTCCCCCACCCACC
>JAWQUT010000118.1:900763-943517 GCA_033807755.1 Ellobium chinense | reverse complement strand
CACATTATTTTGTGGTATTCTTGCCTTTATGTTCTGATTGTTAAAAGTTTCAGTATTTCCATCTGATGGTCCTGATACTATTTCCAGGAAGCGTTAGACATGTTCAACACTGCACTACAAAGACGACCAGACCACTACGCCCCACAGAGTGTTTACAACATGATTGGTAAGGACAAAAGTGATTGAATGAGCTACTTCTTCTCCAGCTCTTTCTTTCTTTCTCTCTCAATCTCTGTACATAATAATTTGTAAGATGTTGCAGATATGACATATTTATTGTGAATTGTTCTGAAGCACTAAACTTAATAAAAAAGTACCACTGGGCCAGAAATAAAGTTGCTGATATTCACGCTGTGGATAGTATTGATGGCATTGATATTTTCATGAAGATTAAAATTTGCTTTGGAGGTCTCCAAGCAGAAATCAGGGATAAAACTCACGTGATATAATTTTGTAGTTTCTGGTTGCAATGACAGTGTGATGGCTGATGTTATGTAAAATGTCTCCTCCATAATATTACATGTATATTTAGTCAGTGGAAATGATCATACAGAGGAAAAACCTGGTGCTCAGATGTGCTGGCATTGGTATCTTGTATCTGAAATGAAAGCTGTTGTGAGTGAAAGGGCAACTGAACATGGGATAATCAACTAATAAAGAAAATGCATTATTATTACATTGATAGAGAGAGTCATCATTCACTCAAAACACAACCTATTGGGGTGGAGAGAGCATTTGATGTGGTTGTTGAAGGGACATGCAGTGCTGAGGTTATTACCAAGTCTTTTATAAATATGAACCTCGTCTCACAGGGGAGGTATATTTCAAAATGGACCAGCTCCATGACGCAGAGAAGTGGTACAGAGAGGCCCTGAAGGCGAAAGCAGATCATGTTCCAGCACATTTGACTATGGCTAAACTGATGCAGAGGAAGGTGAGTGAAGTCAAAAGGTCTAGGCTCCATTTGTTTGGTTCCTGGAGCGTCATGAAAAGGTGTCATGTGTTATCACTGGAAGAGATAGCTTAGCGATATGGTAGCAACAATCTACAGTTTCAAATTTGTAAGTGGAATGCCTTATCAACAGCCATGTATTGGAGATGGATGTGGCAAAAATCAATGTTAGTGTGTATGCTAATGAAAGAGTCTGAGATAACAGAACAGTAAACACCACTCCCAAGTTGGTGAAGAAGTTTCTGTCTTTTCCACATAGTCACAGCAATTTTGGCTTGTCTAGAGACTGATAGTGATACCTCCTTTGCTAAGGACAGCCCATTTTGTAACACCACAGGGACCAAACCAACGCAGCTCTGGACATGACCAAACAGCACAATGCAAGATACATTCTTGTCAGTAAATGTGATTAGCTTTTATTATAAGGAGTTGCAGAAGAAGAAGAACATGAAGAGAAAGAGGAAGAAGAAGAAGGAAGAGATAATTTTAAAAATAAATGTTTGATGTAGTACAGGTGGCTTTGACTTTGATTTCCATTCGGTATTGATCATTTAAAGGTGCAGATTTTGTATTTGTGATATTTTTGTAGACGCAACTCTATAAACTGCACTATGTAACTGCAGAGAAGCAGCTACAAATTTTTCTACGTTCATAACATGTGACAATAACTTATTACTTACTAATATGGTATGCATGTGACAACTGATCTGCAGCCGAATCTGACTATGGCCAAGAATAATTTTGTAATGATCTGCCATCTGTCTCTCTCTGATGCAGAATATGTGGGCAGAGTCAGAGAAATGGCTGGTGAAGGCAAAGGAGATCAGTCCTTCAGATATGTCCATTGATTTTCACACAGGTGAGTATTTTATCTAAAGTGACGACTGACATATCTTTTTATCATATCTCTCTAACCACCACTACATATCCGCCACAAGGAATCAGAATATCAATATTAACGTCATATTTGTGGAGCATCTTTAAGATTATTAGCATCTTTGTAAAATAATGAACTCTATATTCAATCCACATTAACAATAATGAAATTAATGTTGCATTATGACACTTACTTTTTCTTTCAAAATCATGCACACAGGAAAAGGAAAATTACTACAGAAATGCCTTAAAATGATCATCATCATCATCATCATCATCATCATCATCATCATCATCATCAGTCATTGTCATTACTATCACACCCATCATACAGCACCTGATTGTCTTCCCCATCTCATATTATTTCTTGCTGATTGTTTTCATCATCAGCCCAGCTGTATGCCTCCATGGGCCGACTTGAGGATGCCATCAAGACATTTGAGAAAATCCTGCCCCATATGAGCCATGACTTTGAAACAGTCTACAATGCAGCCAATACATACAGGTACACTCAAACTTTTCGTGTACAGGCGTCAAAGCTTATGAAGATTATCACAAATTAAGATGGAGAAAACCTTATCACTTTTAACAGCATCATTATAGTCTAATATGAGAAACGAGACAGACAGGTAACAGAAAGACACTTTGGAGTTATAATCCAGGTGTGGCCCAGCCCCTTTAGAGTATCAGGAAGTCAAAAGCCAAAATATTTGTTAGACAGGCGGATCTTCCTCTGAGATTTTCTGGTCTTGCTCTTCATGTAGAGAGCTTTCTATTTAGTATGAGAACAGGAAAAGACAGAACAGCAGTTAAAGAAATGGATCTAAGATCTAGATGAAAACAAAACTTTGTTTTAGTTTTAGATTTTTTATAGCAATATATGAAGAAATATGGTACATAGTTGTGGACTATGAATGCTATAGCTGTGTTATGGATTTCTTCATATCTACACTTTTTTTAAAATCAGTGTCACTGTGTCACACTGTGTAGACCATTTGTAGCTAGGCAGTAAGTACCATCTTGACACAGGTGTGAAAAATCTACATAAATATATCCACTACATGCTCATTGCAGTGAGCTGGTCTGAGTGAGATATTACATGATGACGTGCCAAAAAAGGAAGTACAGTGTAATGAGACTAAAATGATGTTATTTACTTGTTACATATGAGGCCTTTGTATGTAGATCTTTATTATTATCTGTATTTATTGTAAGCTGTCCCGTTGCCAGTATGTATATTCTGTTGTTTGCCTGAATTTTGGTCTGAGTTTCATTTGAATAAACTTGTTGAACTTGATAAATATACACTAAACCAGGGCTGCTGGGTTAAATACTGAAACAAACAATGTTATAAGCTGACCTGTCCCCTCATGACTTCATCATGCATAGAGCGGTGATTGAATGTTCTGTCTTTAATGTCAGTAACCAGTGAAGGGTTGTTTTGCATTTTGTTGTCTTAGTGAATGGATTAGTTCATTATTGATGTATTGTTTGAATATTGTCTTTGTGCACTTGTTCAAGACAAATTTCCGGAAGGATTAATAAAGTTTATCTTATCTTATCTTATCCTATCTTATCTTATCTTATCTTATCTTATCTTATCTTGTCTTAGTTTTGCACCCAACCCTAACCTTTGCAGTAAGTGTTTATTTTATGGATTTTTTTCTTCTTTTATTGTAGGGAGGCTGATCAGAGAGAGAAAGCTGAAGAGCTATATGCTGCTGCTGTCAAATTAAAACCAAATGTAAGTCCCCTTCATGGTACTCATTATTTCTTCATCAACGTGTGTTCAGAGATGACTGGATGGTCGTGCATGTTCTCCATTGTTTTATTCATTATCATTAAGGGCAAGAAATGTGAGCCTGATCTGATATCTGGCAAATCTACAATAAGGGATGTAACCAAATTACTGTGAAAGATCAGTTTTTAGTAGAAAAGCTGAAGAAAACTTAACTCTAGAAAATTCCCATCCATACTGGGGATTGAACTGTAGGTCTCTCAGCTTGCAAGTCTAAACATGCTACTACTACAAAACAGGGATGCTAATTTCATAGCAGTGCAAACCTTACATACATGCTCCTTGAATATTGTTCCCTAATATCTGCATGTATGCCTAATGTGGGCTTGTGATTCTGACGCTCTTCCCAAGTGTTCACATCTTCTGTAGTTTGTATCTTTCTTATACCGCATCAAGCTTCCATCCAGGAACTTTGTATTTTATCCTCGGTCTCTCTTCCTGTTCTTCTGGATCCTTTTCTTTCACATCATTCTCATTGTCTCTCTCTGTCTGTTTTCATTTTTAAGAGGAAAAGAGAAGAATACATGCCATGAATGACTGCCAATTGATAGGGTTGATGATATTTAATATGATTACAAAGAAGATGTGAAAGGAAGAATCGGAAGTTGAAGGTGAAAACAGAGCAAGATGTTGAGGATTGAAGAAGTCATAACACAGAGTGAACAACATCAAGATGTTACCTCAGTACAACAGTTGATCATTCTGAGAAGCTGAGAAAAGCTTTCTACTTGCACCAGGCCAGCCAGGACCCACTTTTTATTTACTGCAAAGCTCTGTTATCATATTGTTTGTTTACCAATAACTATAAGCATTATTCAGTCATTAATGCTTTCAAGCCTTACTCTCAGTCATTAATGTTTTCAAGCCTTACTCTCAGTCATTAATGCTTTCAAGTCTTACTCTCAGTCATTAATGCTTTCAAGCCTTACTCTCAGGTCCTGGATGGTAAGAGATTGTTTGTCTTGGCTGGCTGATTCAGAAATGTGAATTCTGTATATAATATTTATCTTCAAATTAGTAGTTTATGACTGCACCCCTGAGAAAAGTTTTTATAACCCATGTTCTTTTTTCTTTTGTTTGACTCAGGAACCAGCTGCCTGGATGAACCTAGGCGCCATCTACCACATCAATGCTAAATATGACAAAGCAGAGCAGGCTTACCTTAAAGGGCTGGAGCTGCGACCCAATGACAAAGTCACCATGGAAAATCTGCAACGTCTACGAAATTTGAGAAGCAGCAAAAAAGGCTGAAAGAATCTCGTGAAGGACCCACATCATAACTATTGATGATAAATAGAGTTGTGAAAAGATGGAAAATCAAATCCTTTATAGACAGATAAGTTTCAACATGCACAATATGTGGAGTGTTAGGAATTTGCGCAGCTGAAAGATGAACTTCTTTCCTCCAGTATCAGCAATTTTGAATGTCATTGGAATTTATAAGTATTGAAAAGCAATTTACATTCTGAACATTTTGAAAGCAAAGCATGATTTAAGGCATAATGGGCAGCCTAGACATTGATACACATGACATGCATGCACATGTATTACACATCATGTAATTCCATATTGTAGAGTGATTTCTTCACTTGAAGGACTTTGACATGATGAGCTCATTTTGTCTGAAAAAGATCAAAAACAGTATTTATCTATATCAAAAAGGCCAGCAGCTCTATTTCTTGTTCAGATAAATCCCAGTGAATGGTTTTATTGTGAAGATTTGATTTCTGCAAAAATTCCTAGAACATCTGCAGATTATGAGAACCTTATTTTGCAGAGCCCTGATTTGAAGAATAGATGACATAGGATGAAATTTAGAAATCCTCACTGTGACAAACTCTGGATTTCACAGGTTAATACAACTTGGAAAACTGCTATTGTAGATCCACAGTCAGCTCTGTTGAGTTGCTCAGTGTTACTTATGTTCTAGAGCAGGGATGAATTGGTTAGCATATTTTTTTTAGAATAGGGAGATGAATGCATTCGTAATAATTTGATTATAGAGTTATAGGCTTTTATCTAAGGATAAAATGCCATAAACAGTTGCATTCAGAATTTGTCATGTGAAGCACTTGGGAGAGACTCTATTTAAGCTTTGCTTTATGAATGTTTTATTCATTCAAATGTTTCATGTAAGCATACTGTTTTACAGTATATAGATATATAACATAACTGAAAGATAGATATATTAACACATCTGAAAGATAGTTTTAAATGCTTTAAGCAGTGACGATCAGTGTTTGTAGTTCGTTGTTCACTTTCTTCCACTTGTTAATTTGCTGCAGAATGACTTTAAAGTGACCAAAACTTTGTAGTTTCACATTTTAATGTCTTATGTTGTGAACTTCAGTTGAACCAAAATCTTTAAGGTTCAAATGTACATGACACTGTCATAATTTTATTGCTTAAATATTGATTTCAGTCATCATTTATAGTTTTATTAACAAATATTTTATCTTTCTCCCACATCTTGTTTTACTATCTTGTAAAATAGCCATTTGTAGAAATTTCTAAAATGTTTGCAAGCAGCAGTAACAGGTGTGTTTCTTTAATGATTTATTTGGAAAGCCAGTAAAAGACTTTGGGATGAATTCATATATATATATTTTTGCTCATTGGTGCCCAAACATTCACTGTGTTTAGTATTCCATGCCATCTCAAAAAGTCTTTTGTAGTGTCTTTAAAAAACATGATCAAAAGTCAGTTATAAGTTTTACCATCAAAGTTGTTTTATTAACATCATCATCAAAAAACAAACAAACAAACAAAAAAATGACATCATCATCAGATGATGAACTGCCAAGGGAAAAATTGCCTGTCTCTTATGTTTGTTTTGAAGTAAAATTACATTTGTCTTGTCACATGCCAAACTCTATTTCAATTTTTGCTTTAAACCTATTCTCTTGTGATCTCCCTTTTCAGCCACATGCACGTACACACACAGGCATGTATGCATGCACACACAAAATAGAGAGAGAGAAAGATGAGAGAGAGAAAGAGAGAGAGAGAGAGAGAGAGAAAGAGAGAGAGAGAGAGAGAGAGAGAGAGAGAGAGAGTGAGAGAGTGAGAGTGAGAGAGAGAGAGAGAGAGAGATAGGCCTTCTGTGATCTCATTCTCCGTTGCCTTTGGTTTCATCTTCTCCATGACTATATATATGAAGGGTTTCATGGCAAAACGCGTTATCCACCAATATGAATTTTCAGCTTATTCTACATACTTCATGTAGCAGTAAGAGTACTTAGTATACATATATATTTCCATTCCAAGAAGGACATTTGATCTACATTATTTAAGACTTAAATTTCGCCTTTCACATAAAAATATGCTTTGTATCTGGTCTGTTTTGCCACAACCCCCGAATGGTGTATAATGCGTTTTGCCATGAAGCCCTTCATAGATACTATGTGGTCGATTATGCCATAACATTTTTTACGAGCTTGAATTATAGAAAACAAGATCTGACTCTTCATTGATCTTAGTGTTGTCATGTGTTTATCCCATTATGTCCCAATCACCATTTACTTATGTCAGTGTAGACAAGCAGTGCTGCTAATCAAAGATTTTTAAGTGCAGACTTTGAGAGCTTATCATGTAAAGTTAATAATAAGTATGCAATGTCTTTTGTTTCTAAGATTTTAAATATTTTTTTGTTTTTGTTTTTGTTGTTGGGCCTTGTCCCTTCAGATGTCATCTTGACATTGCTTAATGCTTCCTATGGAGTGAAAGGTGGTGGGAGTCTGATATGTTAAAATCAAAATGATGAGTCAGGTGAATGACTTATTATTGTTGATGTGATTCTAACTGATTTGGTTTTATTTAATATTGTCTAGGGCAAAGTGTCCCAATTTCCTGCATCGGAATGATCCAATAGATCTTCAAAATTAAATATGAATTGGGTTACAGGATTGTTAAGGGCAAGTGCGGCACCCTGTAGGGGTAAAATTGGGTAAAATTGTGTAAAATGAGTTTAAGGCAGTTTCTTAAACAGCGACGTCTCCTTTATCGAATGCTAAAGTTATTTTCATGATACCTGTCTCAAAAAGTGTATTTTGATGCAAAAGGAAATGATCACCCTTTCTCAAATGCATATGTCGGGTAATCTTTATCGTCAATTATCTCAAAATCACAGTTTTCGTCACTCTATCCCTTCGATCTGACTTTTTTCTGGTCCAATTTACATAAAATTTTGCATAACAACTCTCCAAGCCCCTGTTTTGAGAATGTCACGGGTTTTTTTCGATATCTTGTGTTTTGTATTTTTTATGAAGTTTTAAAGTTGAAAATTCTCAAAATTTTCAATGTTTTTTCATAACAATTTTTAAAAAATTATAAAAAAAAAAAACTATCTAAAAAATAAAAAAAAAGCCCGTGACATTCTATTTTAAATAAAGTGATCTTTCAAATGAAAAAAANCTCAGCTATTGGCTCTAAATTATGATCACTTGTTAATGATTAATATATCAATTACATGTAACTTGATGAGCTGTCTCCCAATCTGATCTGATTGTCTCCCTTTCTCCCATGATGCATAGCTGTCACCCATTCAGTCTTAGTCTCACTTTACCTAATTGTCTCTCGCATATCTTGGCTGTCTTGTTATGGTGATATATTTTTCAACATTGATGCCTTAGCCATCTTTCATTTTCTTCCTGTCTCACTTTGTTGGTTGGATGCAATACCCTGATAAATGCCACCCTGACTGAAACTCACATTTTGACACCTTTAAACTGCTGATAACATCTTGCATATTTTATCAAAACCTCAGACCTCCATCAAGCTTCAATAGTTTTGTGATTATAGTATGAAACTGCAAACTATGTAATGCACTAATAATGCCACATCTGACATCACATTCACTAGTAGAGCTTACTTTCAAAGAATGGCTTTACTGTGTCAGTTAGATGACAATGAAAGTTTTGTGATTCTTCTGTAAAATTTGGATTTTGGCATTTATTGGGGTATTACTGTACATACAAGTGACAACATGTCCTCATGCTGCCTTCAGTGTTACGGTTCTAAATATTGCCTCATCCTTTATCTCCGGTGTCAGTTATTTCCCTTGCTGCCCTGCTTTTGTGTCCCCTCCTGCCTGGTGAATTGTGGATTGTATTCTATACTTCATATATTACCTCTAATACTATCTTGTGCTTCTGTTTTGGTTTTACAGTAACTTGCAGGAATGTGTTAACCTCTTGGCTATGTCAGGTTTTTGAAGTACTGATGTCACCAAATTACTATGAGCTGCATGTAGATAGTATTGTTTGAGTAAGAATTTCATGGTGATTCAGCATAAGATAAGATAAATAAGATAAGATAAGATAAGATAAACTTTATTTATCCTTTCACAAATAGTTAATTACGTTGGAAATAAGACATAGAGGTACATCAGTTACGACACAAGCATGCTACTTCTGAAATGTACTTGTACATCCAAACACATTTAGACCAAAGTGTTAGGACATCGATGTACATTATATGTAGCAAAGGTGTAGGAAGCACTAAAGTGATACCAGCTCTTTCCTTCTGTCTTAAAGACTGTCCAAATCTGGAGATGTTGACCTGAATCATGGCAGGAGATAGGCTGAATATTCTTCTTCATTATATGTGCATGTCAATGTTTTATTGCCCTGCCCTCAACATGAAATGTTATTCCAATGTAGATTAGTCAAGGATTTTAACGAGAGTCCCATTGTACCAAATTTCTACCAGGCCATGTTTCTTTCTAGTTAAATGCATGATTTATCTGCTAGAGTGGTAAATAAAGAGCTGTACATATATATTTGGCATTATTTAATAACATTAAATACTGCAAATAAAATGCAGACTGGGTATATCTGCAAACTATGTGTTGTATGCCCCATGATTTCTGCCATTTAAAGTTTTTAGGGAAAGTTGTATGTTCTTTACAAATATCACAGTCAACTCATATCTTTTCGCACCCAGCAACAAATCAACAGAAGCCCCATATGATGATTCTTGTGTACTTTTGCACGGAAATAAGAGAGTAGATGTTAAAAATATATGATTACTTCTTTCATGAAAAGCGTTTAAAGAAATCTGGTTTTTAAAAACTTTATATAAACTTTATTTTGGTTGGCTATTCTTTCCTAGTTGCAAGAGAAAAGAATGGAAACACTGAAATTAGTTTAAGATGGATATAACACAAAATTATTATGAAATGATGTTGAATTTAGATAGTCTTTGACCAGAGAATTGCTTCTTTGTTACTGGTGGGATGTACAATTTTGTTAACAAAACCAGTGTCTTTTCACTGAATTCAGATGTAAAGTTTATACACTGCAGTAAAGCAGATGTTGAAGAATTTAATTGCAGCAACTCATTCAAACTTGTGGAGAAATTCCAGCATAGGGATTGATGTTTGTGGTACGTAAACATGAGAACATTCAAATATTTGCTCAATATTGCGTAGTTTTACAACATATTAATTACACTTTTGTTCATTCGTCATTTTGTATTAATAATTTATTCAATATTTTAGTTTTAGCTTTTATGTGCTAATCTGCAAAGAGATTGTGATGCTTGTGTGGATTTAAGGTTTGAGGAGTGCTTGAGTGTGTGAGCGGTGAAAGTGTAAGAGGATTAAAACAGTGTTATGAAATATGATATTCAACATTCCAAATTATCCAATCCACGTCATGGAATTGGTTGTGATGATGGTATGACTAAAGCTCTGATGTAAATGTTTAAGTCTGGCATATCCATACATGCTAAAGGTAAGTTATTATTGTCACAAAACTTTAGTCTCAGAGAAAGGCATTCTACAGACTGCTCAGTTATCTTGCTTATGGTGACTTTTATCACATTATTGAAATATTGTCGTCCACATGATAAAACTTCACATAACCAATTTTTGGCAAAAGTCTGTTTTTTTTGTGGAAATTTATCGATCGGCTCCTCTTCATTTCCTTCACAAACTGTCAGACCCGAATTCTAATTGTAGAATGAAAAATGGATGATAACATTTAGAGTCGCAAACCTCTTTCCCACAGAACGCGTACAATCAAAACCTAATTCTTTGGCAGGCATTACAATGTGTCAGGCAGAGGTGTCAACTCACTGAATTTTTGAGGTTTTACAGAGAAGGAAGGTCCCAGACATCTGACATTTTCTTACAAGTATCATTTTACTTTTAGACATGCCATGCTCCCTTATGTCTCTTCTTGCTAATTTTAATTAGAAATAAGTTTTTTTCAGGTTTGTTGAACTGAAATCCACTTGTAATGCCTTCCTATCCAGATCTGGGAGTGGATTTTTTTCTTGTCTGCAACATTTCCAGACTCAGCTTTCTGAGGTCTTATCATGTGAACTATGATATCAAACTATTCCTTGGGTAACATTGAACTATACAGAAGACCCTGTCAGTATGTTTTGTTGTACTCACAATACACTAAATTTGTGGATAGTTCTTTTTCTCTTTTTTTTTTTTTGCGTTCCCTTGAAAAATACTGTTAATGACCATAATGAAATATTGCCGAGTTGTTTTTTTTTGTGTGTGTATCGTGATGTGTTTCATGCAGTTAAAGGCTACATTACATATAGAATGCTGAAATATTCAGCGGACTTTTGATTTGCTGCCGCAGTCAAGAATTAACAATAAAATGTGAAATGCACACTCTTCTATCTGCTGTTACGTCCATTGTTTGGAAGCAGATGAGAAATGCAGAGAGAGATGTAGTTATCCACGCAACATTTCCCACTATCTAGCTGTGTGAGTGTCGCCAAGTGTTGTGAGAGTGACTAGCTTGTAAAGATACATGAAAATAAACATACTGATATTGATGTCACTTGTGAGTTGGTTTTGCTTAAAATATCTAGACTATATGTGTGACTGAATTATGTTATATGTACTCATTTGTCATAACAACAAGCTAATCTTAGAAAGAAACCAAAAGAATTGTCTTCTGTAGCAGCGATGTTGAGATACGTCCATCTCATGTCAAGTGTGATGAATATCAGACACATTTATCTACATTCTTATTCTTGTTGTGAGTTTTAGGCAGCTCTTCTTTCCAGGAAAATTGTTTTAGACTGAGAATGGGTATTGAAATAATAAAAATATTGATAATTATGGTTATTAACTCCCTCCCTTCAGTGTTAGATACAGGAATCCTCCTTTCTTGAGACTTTCATCATTTAAGCTCTCCCACCTCCAGCAACCATGCAGTCAAACAGCGTACTCATACATTTCACTCCACACAAATCTGCTTGTTAAACCCTGTATTCTTGGCAAGAGTTGTTCACAGTAACAATATGCCATATACCATTAACATAGCAGTGTTCGGACAATATAGTAATATAAACCATATGACAATATGGCATTATGTAATAATATGCATTGCAAATAACATTATAACCCTGGGCAACAAATAGTCCATCTACAAGAACAATAGTTTCAGATCACTAAACCAAACCTTGTCAAAAAATTATATTTCTTCATTGCTCTGGTAGAGATAAGTAATGTAAAGTTTACCTCATCTTGATCAAAATCTGAAACATCCTCAGCCCTTTTTTCTGCACAGGAAAACAAAAACTATTTCAGCTGAGCAAATAAGGAGGATAGGTCTGTATTTACGCCAATGTGGCCCTTGTCACTGAATATCATCACAAAGCTCTCAAAAAGATAAACTGGGTATTTGCTGTGTAATCGTCAATGGAAAAGGTAAAAATACCAGCATAAAATTTACCAAATTAACCACAAAAAATTTCCAACCAGGTGAAAACTTCATACCGAGATGCATTGCCAGATATAGAGAATCTACCATGAGACATGGTCCTGAAATGATTATTCTGCATCCATCAAACCAAAGCAAATGAAAAAGAAGGTAACACAATGAACTTCACCTAACTGCAGTCTGCTTAATGGCAGCAGTTTTAAGGCAACTTAAATACTGTGGTATATACTGTATTTCAAAAGTCACTAGACAAATGTAACGCTTTGTACTAGCAATTGTTTCCATACTTCCAAGCTGTTCCAATAAAGCGGAATCGACTGTATTTTAATGCCTTGGCATGCTGACAGCTGTTTCTGGTTCCTTCAACTTGATTCCTCCAAAGGAACCAATCCATGATGGTGGAAAGGAATTGTTAATACAAAGTGAAACTGGGAATTTCAAATAAGATAATTATGGCAACACAATAATAATATGAACAAAGAATAAAATGAGTGAGAGTGAGAGAAACATCACCAGAGTCAAACAAGTTCCTTAATAACAACAACAACAACAAAAAAAGGATTGTATCACAAGTCAAACTTCCAATTGCAGTGAATTAACAGTGGAATAACAGGGAAAACTTCAATTACAAGCAATATACTCAATGAGCATGCTTGACTCATCTTGGAGTATATAAACACATAAAGGGATGTTACTACCTGTTAATTAGCCAAAACGTATGAGGCATGAAGCTGTGCAAATTAAACGGTTTGCTCTTAAAGGTTACTGCTCAGGTAACACCTAAATTTTTCATAACATTTCACTTAGTCAGTGAGTGTGGCCGACAGACTGTCATGGGAAAGAAAAAACTTGGCTGATAAACCATGTAATGTTGTTAGGGCAGCGTGATGTTTGGGTCTCAGTACAAATATGAGAATATATTTGTCAGAAAGGCAGGGGTCAACAACATCAACATTCATGATCAAAGCTATATTACCCCTGGAAGTTTTTAAGCATGTAATTACCAGCTGCAAAAAGACTGTCTCCATCATGACATATTCATAAAGCAGATGCTTTGCTGAGAGCATGAGAAGGTACACTGCCTCAGCACTAAACTTACATTATTTTCAACAATGGCCTATCTATTGCTTATGCATGGATATGGGATAACAGCAGACAGGGAGTTAATATTTTGCATATTTTGTCTAAACGAATAATCTAGTGTACTATTATATTTCTTTATTCTGGGTCTTTTTCTCTTATATCTTGCTCCTCCATTCTCTCTTGTTCTCTTTCTCTCACATACATATCTCCTTTATTTCAACCAAACATGTAACTTTTCATTTTTAAATGCACAAAGTCACACACAATTAGCAATTTTCAGTTCCTTCATGTGACAAACGGACTGCCATTCGTTTCATGCTCTACATCTGTCAGGCTGCTCATGCTGAATGGCATGTAGAATGCATATGCAGAGCACGTAAACAGACCAGCATGTGAGTCAAAATCCTTTGGTCATGTGACGGAACCGAAAATATCTAATTATCAAATGACGGTGGCAGACAAAAACAAAGTGAAATACAGAATCCTGGCATATCATCATCGATGCATCACAGTTTCAGTGAAAAAAAAAAAATCTGTAAGAGAGAAGACATGTTTTGAAAATATTGGCCCTTAAAGGTATGCACTGATAAAGTTGGAAGAAAGCTATTTCATTGTGCATGCTTTTCTAAAAAATTGGGATGATGGGACAAGAAACTAAAGGGCTTTGGGTGAGAAAAGAAGATCACCTTAGCAGTTGAGTTTGTTAAATTCTTGTAAAGCAAGCATTGTCTCATTTTTCACTGAACCGCTACTCCTCTAGAAGTGTGCATCAAATTTTTGTGCTTGATGATGGCACCTCTGGTGGCACTAGTGTCTTGCAACTGTCTTACAACCAAGGCAGCGGCAAACTTTAAGGTGAAGCAATGAGGCAGCTGACACTCCATAGTGCAACTAGAGTTAATGTCTGTGGTTTCTCTTAATACATGAGTACAAAATCCAAAACTGTTTTCAAAAATAGAGATCGAAATATATAGTTGTGTTTCAGTACATCTTTGTGCCATTCAGAAGTTGGAAACAACAAATTTATAATAAAGCAACACAGTCAATTGTTGACATAACTTGAAGTGATCGTGTTACCAGTAGAACAGCTGTGAACAAAACAGATTTTTATAAGAATCACATGAGCAAAGATTGAACTACTTTTAATGAATAAACTGACAGTAATGTTACAGACCTGGTGCAGATCTCCATAGTACGAAATTAGGACACAGTTGTAAACCAAGCCCTTACCCTAAAGATAAGAAAACTGTATTTTGAATTCTTATGTCAGTGTAGTGGAGGGAATCCAATGACAGTTTAACATTTTATGAAGCAAGCTCAGCTAATAACAAGATGAGCCATTTCTCATCTCAGCGAGCTATTTATAGCGCGAGATATCTGGCTTGATGAAGACATGAGATACTGACATGGAATTCCACATTCCACGTCAACTAAACTAGTCATTCCATTCGTATGGAGAAAATGAATGTCACTACATTCAAGTCGTCAAGCAAGATTATCCACAACTAAGACATTTTTATTTACTATGCACCAAAAGGCAATAGTTTGTAACTACTTGCCATAGTAAAGGATGTAGTCAGTGGGAATGTCCTATATTCATAGATTCAAGGACAGTGCACGGCACTGTAGTATTCACTGTAGCACAGTTGACTTCCAGTACTAAAAGATGTGAGAAGCTGACAAAAGCTGGATCTACACACTTCTGTCTGTATATACTATACATTCTTTATATGTTATGCAGTGATAAAGAGAATCCTCATCAGTGTTTTTGTTCTTTTTTGGGTAACGACCAAAGCACTCACTGCAACGCTCTGCCAAGCACTGAGCACTTTGGTCTAACTGATCTCATTTGCCCATAAGTAGAAAAAGTTCACTGTATAGAAAGTAGTACATTTGATTACATCAGAAATGACATGATAATGCTACCTATTGGGTGTACATGTATATCATGTGGAGCGGAAGGTTTAAATGTCTCCACTTCAAACATCTTTAACAAGACTAACACCCCATTTTACAAATGGGCAGGCAGGCAACGCACCAGCCTGGCGCACCGAAAGGCATCACAGGCGAATGCATTAGACTCCGTAAAAAAAGTTGGACGATTGGCGAATGGGGCGGATTGAAAAGATCTATTGCAGATTGTATTTCGTTGCTAAACACATTCTTTTTTTAAAAAAAGGGTAAAACAAATAAAGAGGACTGATGTGTATAGTTACTTTTTGTGTATTTTTCTACGAATTTAGATGAAAACCGCATGTTTTTACGTTACGCAGTTCTCAAGAAATCTGTGACACAAATTTGGCTGAAGCGTTTTATTAATATAGATGAGAGCATAATATTCGAGTTTCATACTTCTGACTAGACATGTGGCCTGGTAAGCTAACAGTTCAAATGGAATCTTCTGACTATTCTATCTTGAAATGTTTTTATGTGAGCTGAAATGACAATAAAAATTCCCTGTGAACACTAATTCACTTCATAAAAGTGTCTGAAAAACATCAGCCTTTTTCAGGAATGAAATTTCTCCACGTATACATTCCTGTCTTTCCCCATACATAGAAGTAAGTTTTGAATTATTTTCATTAACAAGGTGAATTAGGGTCAACTTGCACACAACAGAAAGCTTTTATATTCATGTTTGGATCTAGAACAGACAGTTGCTATGGCATATCCTATGTTATCCATCATATTGTGCATTATAAACTACACCTAGATGTGAATTGCACATCTAGTTCGTAATATGCAATACGACTGTAGTAGGAAATGACGTGCACATAACAAACTACCTTTGCCATAACGGTTTATGAGAAATCCGAACTTAAAGATAAATGCTATTCATAATCTTATACACCATGAGCAATAAATAAAAGACATCAATCACAGCATGAAGATTAATGAAAATATGGCATAAACCATGTGGCATGTGGCATCACTTGTTGTATGCTTGCATATTAGTTTTAGGAATAAGATTAAATCATAAAAGCACAAAAAAATGTGCTTCTTTTGAAATACGAACTTGAACCCAGCCCTGATCAAAAACAAGGAAAAGGCAAAATGGGGGAAAAAGGTGAATGTACAATCGAGTGCTCTTAACCCCTCTGCCACATCATGTTTGTTAAGCACTAATGACAATATCCTGGAATTTTCCCACCTAGTGCTGTATGTAACCCTAGACCAACAACTCTATGGGAGAGTCCCAAAATACTGTCAGTAAAGGTAACTTATGTACATAGACATTATATGTGGCCAAGGGTTGAATTACTTAACTGAGCTCATTGCTAAACTGCAATATGTTTCACATTTGTGACATTCAGAAATGAATGGCACCACTAAGTCACAACATTAGCAATATTTCCGTAGACTTGTTTCACTGTATATAAATTACATGATCATCATGCTCCACATTTGTTCCAATTTCCCATGGCCACAACCAACATGCGAACACATAAAGAAAACCAAAGTGAACTGGAATAAATAAGACGGGGAAGTCCTGGCTCAGTCATGAGGGTAGAAATATTTTAAGGCAGGTCTCATGATGTACTGGGCACCATCAAACGAATCAAAATAGCTGTCTACGTCTGGATGCTGAATCTGGTTAGGATTAAAACCGAAAAGAAAAGTTGAGTTATCCAACTGTCCTCATGCATACAAAAAAACCAAGGTTTATCTTTGTCCTTGTTAAAATGACTTCTGAAATATAACAGTAAATGAATGGTAGAATCTCATAACTTAGCCACAATTTCCAAGACTACATCAATCATACCTGAAATCTTGAGATGTGAGTAAAAATTTGAACATTTTTCTTAAAGTCTGAAATTGTGTTCTCATCATTATCTTATGCTGTTTTAGGCTTAGATACATTTTTCCTCATTTTGTAACAATTTCCTCATCAAATAATGGTTCCTACATATATATATCCCCAAACTTTGACATTTACAATCAATGTTTATCTTTTAATATTTGCTATGAGAGCTCAGTTATCAGATTATTAATAATAATTATTTCAATGGACCCATCTGGGTTCAGCTATGTCTGGTTTCAATGTCAACTCACCTCAACATGTGTGATAACTTCTATGTTTTCTTGTGGTACATATGTAACTTGTGGAAGAGGTCTGTCTCGTACATCAACTAATATGGAATAATTGGGCATCTTTCTCCAGTGCTGAAAGAAACAACAATGCAATCTGTGAATACAGAACTAATACAACTGAACTTTCAGAATTCTGAAAGGGTCTTAATGACCATATAACTCCTGGAAGAACCATGTTGTCATAATTACTAGTTTATGTGCGCCAACACTCACCTAAATTCTCTAGCAAAATTTGTTGATCAGTTTTGTAAGGCAAGGATAGTTGAACCAGTTTCACACTAAAATTTCATGAGCAACAGTAGTTGGCACAGGACAGTTGCAGTACAGCCCATCTCCTTTTCTTCCACTTCCTTCCATCCTCAACTTGGATAATGGAGAAGGCATCAAAACCAAACTATCTGGATCGCTTTCACAGGATAACACAATCCACCCATAGAAGGAAAGTTTTCTAAGTAACTGTGGAATAATATAGCATATATGCAAATTGCAACATCTGCAAAACATGCACGAATGCACACACTCACACCACAAACCCAGACAGCAAATGAGTATGTGCTGCACTTTTCATTCAGTTCTAATTCATGAATTCAGAAATGTTGATGTTGTCCATAATTCGTTGCTGGCGCGACATAGTGGCGTAACGTGAAAATTGGGCATTTTGAGTTATGATGACCATCCTTGTCAAAATTACATCAATTTTCATGTGTATAAATATCTTTGCAAAATGATCTTTGGTTTCTGAGATATTACATAATGCCTTTTGACGTATCGCATAACCCGGCCTCGCCTCAGCGCGTCAGACAGACGTAAACCTGTACGTCACTATGATGCGCTCCCACTATCTCAGGTAAGTCAACTGACCGGTGGCGTATCGCTGTTTTAGAGGTTGACGCTGTCCCTGTTTAATGGTACAATTATTTCTCTTCCCTCCCCCATACTATATTTTTGTTTGTTTCTTTGTTTGTTTGGCTTTTTATGATAAAAGCGATATCGGAAGAGCTCTTCGATAATCATATGAATATAAAATTCTCTCTCTCCCTCTCTCTCTCTCTCTTTCTCTCTCTCTCTCTCTCTCTTTTTCGATTTATGTAATTAATGTGGGCATGGTAAACGGCCTTCTTGTATAATGCTTGGTCTTTACATTAATAAAATAAGCCATCACCATGCGGTGTCCATGCAGAGGAGATCAAAAGGAATAAAAATGCCGCAAAGGATGACTTGCCCATCTGGATATTTATTTTTGGTGACTGGCTGTCAGGTATATAGAAAGATTAAATAGAATAATAATAGACCTAAGCTTTCAATAAATAATAAGCCACTGTTGCAGCCAAATTGCAGATAACTTCCACTAGCGGCTCTCTGCAACTTGATCATGGAGCCCATGCCTCTCTAGTTCAAAGTTCTATGGATTTTATGGTCGACGGAGCACCTCGTATGGAGGAGGAAGATGTGGCTGTTACAGAAACTCCAAAATGCAAAAAAAGATGATGCCAAATTAAAAAGAAACCAGGGCCTTTCTTATACCTCATCTGCTGATAAAACTGTGCCTCAACGTTCACAGCGCTTGAGGTGCAATGGACAGTGGTGTGTAGTTAGGAACGTATCCTATTTAGAGTTCATAGAATATGAGAGGACAGATATATTCTTAGCCTTCTGGAACTTAGGAAACTTACAAGATGAGAGGAACTGGGTGGCGCGGCATGTATCATCGTATCCAACTAAAAACAGTTCTTCCCAGTCAACATCGCGAAGAGGACCGACACTGTGCTACCAGCTACCTACAGCCGGATTCCCCAAACCAGTGTGCAAGACTATGTTTCTGAACACTTTGGCAGTGTCTGAGCGTTTCGTTCGCACTGCTACTGCAAAGCTGAACAATCAAGGTGTAGTAGAAGGTGAACAACGTGGTGGTCGCCGAAAAACTGATGTGGATCTTGCAAGACGAGATGCTGTCATGAAGCATATTAACAAATATCCACGGACAGAGTCACATTATTGTTGTGCCTCTACATCTTGCGAATACCTAGCCCCTGAACTCAGTATTTCAAAGATGCACGACATGTACCAAAGTGATGAGGAAGGCAAGAAGATTCCTGTCTCATATACCTTCTACAAAAAGACGTTTCATTCAATGAACTTAAAATTCCATATGCCACAGAAAGACCAGTGTGGATTATGCGAAACCAAAAGAGCAACCGATCCAAAAGATCCTGAATTTGTTGTTACATATCAAAAACATATACAGGAAAAAACTCTTGTGAGAGAGCTGCTCGCTTCTCAGACAGCAGAAGCAAGGTCATCGGCCAAAGTACAAACTGCGATCTTTGATCTGGAAAAGGTTCTCTACCTGCCTCAATCTCAGAGAGGGGACTTAATATTTTACAAGAGGCGTTTATCATGTTTTAACTTCACAGTACAGTATATGAATCGGACTCTGGAGTATGCAACTGCTATTTCTGGCATGAAGCTCAGGCAGGACGTGGGGCAAATGAGAGTGCCAGCTGCCTTTATAAATTTCTAGAGCAATCTGACAGCAAGGAGACTGAAACTTTGAACCTCTTTTGTGATGGATGTTCCAGACAGAACAAAAATTCTGTACTTCCTGCCATGATTAGACCTTTTTTAAAGTCTTCCTCTTCTCTGAAGACAGTGGTGATGCACTTTTTTGAGACCAATCATGGACAAAGTGCTGGTGACAGTATCCACAGCTTAGTTGAACGTGCCATAAAAAAAGTACAGGACATTGCAGTTCCTTCTGAACTGCTCGGGATCATCAAACTGGTGGCCAAAGCCAAACCATTTCGTGTCCATCAAATTCATCCGCCACCGCAGCTGGCATTCTAAAAACCAGACACTCAGACGAAGGCTTTTTAATCAGATGGCCTGATCTAATGAATATTAAACTAGAAAAGGAACATCTAGGACATATTTTTTTTCAAGTCAAGTCATACTGCATCAGATTTCCATGTCTTGACTCTGCCAGAACGCCGCACCCAAGAAGCTCCACCTTCAAAAGCATATCAGCAAGCTCCGAAACTTTCAAAGGGAAAATATGATGACCTCAGATCTCTCTGTACTGGTTCTACTTCAGTCATCAGTCACCCCGATCATCAAGCTTTTTATTTGTCCCTTCCACATGGTTAGAATCATCACAAACAGAGATGTAAAGTCATCATCATCATCATCATCATCAAAGTCGCTAACAGTTTTGTCTGTGCAATATTAATATTATGTGCCCCTAGTTATATTTATAATGTTAACATCTGCTTCAGATGTACAGTATTATGTTATTCCTGCACAAAACTACTTTTTAAAACCTGACATACCCGTATAAAATTTGTTAAAATATCACTTGCGGGTTGACCATGCTATATTATTTTTTTCCCTATGCATGCATGACAACAAGCTCTTTCGAATGTAGCCTACTAAAGTCTTGTTATTGTTATACCTCAGCAAAACTGCTCTTTTTTTCAAAGGTAAAATCTGATATTATATTCATTATACTCATTATGCATGCGATATTAATTTGCAACAATCGTTCAGAAGCATAACTATCATGTTTAATAAAAAACGTTATTTGAAAAATATCCACTGGCATTTTGTAGGTTGTTTTTTTTTATTTATTTATTTATTTTTATATCGTCTATTCTTGTTCGTACTTAAGTAATTAGCAGCAGCGATAAAATCCTCAATTACTAATCACTCTGTATAGCTGTCACGCTGGCGTAACCTGTAGGCGGGGCCAATACGTAGCGCGCCAGAGCGACGTACTGCTTGATTGGGTGGCGTATTATCTGTTCGCGTCAAAACTATGACGCGGCATACTGACGTATGAGGGATGTTAATGTAAAAAAGTAAATAATTTCCAAAGGGCATTGTCTTCATGAAAATATGATAATTGTATAACAAGCCAGGTGGTGTCTGTGCACAATAAAGAAAGAATGACCAAAATTTACAAAGAAATAAGTGAGTTATTAGTCGTCATTTGAAGCAAAAACTTTAACTTCGTTTTTCTCAGAACACTGAATTTCGCGTTACGCCAGTATGTCTCGCCAGCAACGAATTCTGTGACTGCATGAGGTAACTGTTGTGCTGTATCTTATGAAAATTGGGGAGAAAATTTACATATTCTCACACACAACAAAGGTCTAAAATGATTATGATTGATAACACTCTTGGCGACTGTGACTAGAAAACAGTTCACATGACTAAAACTCATAGTCTCTTTCATCAGGGCTGTATCTAAGCTCTGACACAAACCACTCTGTTAATATAACCATATTATAATATAGTAGAATAATAACATACCCATTTATCATCTGGATGCATCTGATTTAACCATGATTCTGGTGCCTGTGAAGAAAAGAAATCATGAAATGTTGAAAAGGAATGAAAAAAGATTCATGCATTCACCGACTTGCCATATTATTAATTCAAAATCCCACAAACACCATTGCAAGGAGTGCTGTCTCTCTAGAGGTCTAATATGCAATCACAAACATAAACAGTAATCTGCAAATTGCTCACTATTTGTTTCTGATGGTGCCCATAATGCTGTTTAAATCTAAACACAAGGTGAAACTTGAAATGGTTACACTACTGGTAAACAAAGAAAGTGGTCACAGCCCCATAACTAATGATGAAAATACCACAAGAATGGTTATCTGCTCTTGGTCACTACAATTTTTTTGTTTTGATCTAGATAGCTCAAATTGTACATGAAACTTTAAAATAGGATCACAGGTCATTTTACATATTTCTACACCCTGACACTGGCTGGCAGGGCCCTCAAAAAGGGGAACTTTATATATTAGCGGATTAATTGGGTTGTACACAATGAGTGATTTGCCCCTCTAATTGGTGTCAAACACCTACAATATGAAACATTTTTTTTTCCTTAAGGGAACTAACATCTAGACATTACAGCCATGCCGCAAGACCTATTGGTAAAAATCCTCCATGACATACAGTCTGTTGCTTCAATTCAGAGTGACTGACAAGTAAAAGGGGCTGTTATGTTTCACACTAACTACTCCATCAGGAATATTTCAAAAAGCATTTTCAAATGGACATATGGCCAGAACTTAAGATAGCTTGCCATCAAAGTCTTTCACTCTAAGCATATACTATTCATAAGTTGGAAATATTCCAAGACTCAAGAAACTTTATTTGGCTCATTTCACAAGGACATGTGATCATCCATAAGTGTTTACAAAATAATTAAGAATAACAGCATTAAGTATTTAAATAACAATAAGAAAAACATCTGTGAATTTGCTAAAAGCAACACTAATCCCACGAGGGCAGTACATTTTCTACATTATTCAAGGAATTAGAAAGACAATGGAACTAGCTGAAGTTCTTCATTATAATAGTTATTAATATACAGACTCATACTAACATACTTTTACATCACTAGATTTCAACAAGTTTAAGACTTTAGGTATATCTGGCTTTTTGTGATAACTTTTAGTGGTAACTTTCTGGTAAGAACTTAGCAAATCTGAGAACAACATAACAAGTAATGAAATTCTTCACCTACATCCTGTATTTGCAGCTGACAAGTTCTACCGAGATAATCAATGTTCTGATATTTCATTATAACTCTTCAACATGATGGAAAAATTCTGAAGAAAACAAAATTTTCATTTCAATTGTGAAAAATGTGCAGACATTTCCTTAATACTTAATGTGCCCCTTTTGCATTTCAATAATTACTTCAACTGACAGGAACACAACACCACCACCACCACCTCCACTACCACAAGCACAACAGTCGTACTTACTCGTGCTATAGGATCCCAGCCAATAATTACCCCTCGATATCCCCAGATTTTATGTTGTATAACCTGCCCAACCCGAAGCTTGACCTGAGAAGGTCGTGGAGACCTTATTATGGTGGAAGCTGAAAACGATGAACGTATTAGTGATTAGTCACAACAAAATCAAGATAATCTGAGACTGCTTGTGTCGCAATATTCTCCCCAGAAATGGGATGCACTATATCTATNGGGGGGGAGAAGGGCTCAAGACAATTTGTGAGTTGTATGCAATCCAACAACTGTGCCTGACTTCTGTAGCTATTTTAAAGAGATATTCAAAGTAAAGTCATACTACATTAGAATTAGAATAAGTAGAAAGAGCCCAATTCATACTTCAAATAAACATATCTAGATATAAAAGAGAACTTGCACATTAACAATGGGATCTCTTACCATCGTTGGAACTACATTAACTTTGCCTGTTGAAAGCTACTAAGGGTGCACCGAGCACTGATGCACTAATGTAATTCTTATGATGATAAGAGATCCCATTGTAAATGCACAAGCTCTCTAATATTCTGAGAGGTGTGTAAGAACAGGTAACAAGGGCAGTGCATTTTGTGATACATGATGGCTTGATAACTTAATTGTTCCTTAAATCAGACTTAACAATGACCACTTAAAAGGAAAATGGAGAATTACAATGCATGCTGTTTGGGTGTCTCTATATGATTATTAAAATAACAGTAATTTGCAGATGACAGCCACAGCTATAGTTGAGAATCTGCTTTCAAGGCACTAAATTATTTCAAAATCTATATTGTTTTTAACTGTTTGTCATTTTCCTACAGCCTTCCAAAATTTACTTCATGCTGCTCTAGCCACATTGTATCAAGTAACAGTCCAAGAAGTGCAGATTATGAAATTTAAAGTAAGAATGTCCCTTTGTCCCTGCAACTGGATTTTTATAAACTGTGCAATCCAACAGGCAAATATTCAAATCAACAAAAATATCTTTGTTAAGAGACTTTAAGATACGAGCTCACTGAACAAAAACACAGTGGTAATTCCAATCACTTCCCAACTGGGTCTGGCGGAAGACTTTTCACTTCAGATGGAATGGCGTTATTGCATGTGGATGATCAACATTATAAATACGAAAGTAAACTCTAAATACCAATTATACTCTTGGCAATGCACAGTTTACTATGATATAAAGCTATCTACATGTATGTCATTTAAAAGGGTACAATTGTCTGTCACTTTTGCACTGCTAAGTTATGGAAAATAGCACATTTTAATGATGTGACTTTTAAAAATATTTCTCGAACTGTGTAAACTTGCTGAAAGCATCAGACCAATGAGTGACCTACCTGCAAAATAACCTTGTGGACTTTTATATTTTATTACTTCTATGGCTGGTGACTCTCCAAGCTCATCATCATCATACAAAGCTACACGTTTGCCAGCTGCGAGGAGAAATCCATCTTCATCAATTATGAAATGAAACAATAGCCACACAATATGCTAAATTTTTTTCAGAATTATAATGAAGAACTATATCCTTTGTCTTTGTGTGTCAGGAGGTCAAGGGAATGAAACACTTGTTAGATGGGGGTATCTTCCTCTGAAGACGTTCTCCTGCCTTGCTCTCCTAGAAATAGTTTCCTATATCTACCTAGGCCAACTTCAGCTGTGACCAGCAGAATCTATCATTATTGAGTCCCATGTTATCTTTCTGTTCCCTAGTGTGTGTTCTGTCTCAATAACCATTAAGCAGTCAATCAACAATTTTTAAAAAATATTTTTTTCTAAATGGCAGTTTTTAAATGTTTAACAAAGTCGTCCTGCAACAAACATAGTTACAGTATGTTGTTCATACAAAATGACATCTGTAGAAAATTTCTTTCTTTCAATATCCTCTACTGAAAAATATGCACATCAGTAACATGGGAAAATGGTGGGGCAAGGACAGGTGTTATCACATTCAATGAAGTAAACAGGGGCGGCCCCAAAGCTTAAGGCCATCCTTATTAAGTTGTCCTGTGTAAATGCAGTATAAAAAGTGTCTACTGATTATGTTACATATCTTACTTACTTCTCCAGCCATCTACCTGCTGCCATACATTCAAACACCATCGCTTCCATGATGAAACAGACAAATGTTTGAAATAGAAACTTTTCATCGACTGCAGTAAGCTATAAAAGAGAGAGGGAGACGGAAGAAACCAAAGAATAAAATTGTCATTCTTATCAATTATCAATAATGTGCATTGCACAATCAACTTGTTGACACAGTTACTCAAACATGCTGATAACTGGCTTTATTTCCCTATATTTCTTGCTGTAATAAGGTCATCGGCTAATGCAAATCTTATTCCAGGTTTTACCTTGATCTACCTTCCATACAGCTTTAGAAGGTGAGAAAAACTTAAGCAAGCAAAACTGAAAATAATATTATGTGAAGAAAGTAATTAATACAGATTATTTAGCAGAGAATTTTCTAAAACTCCGTGACTGCAAGCCTTTGCAATATTTTTGTTTTTTAATACTGAGGATCTGTTAACCCAGTGGCAACAGGCACAACAACAGCAACAACATCACCAATAACAACAACAACAACAACAACATCAACAACAACAATGACAATTCCACCATTATCACACCTATTGCATCAGCTCATCTCATATCTACATAAGGTGGCTCTAACGGCAGCAGCAGCAGCAGCAGCAGCAGCAACAACAAGAATAACAACAACAACATCAGCAGCAACAGCAACAAGAAACATTCCACTACCATCATTCCCACTGAATCAATACTTCATTATCATCATAAACAACATTTATTATGATAGCTATAACAGTAGCAGCAACAATAAAAGCGGTAATGACAACAGCAACAAAAACAGTCACAAACAGACATACTTTCTAAAGGTTGCATCTCTCTGTGCTGCAGGTACAGAGATCTGGTTGGAGAGGTAGTACTGAAGAGGGATGGCAAAGAGCAGGATCAGGTAGACAATGCCACCACGCAGACCAACATCAGGGAGAGCTGGCATTGCTGCAGCTGTCAGTGTACAAGTACAAGTCACATCAACAGAAGACAAGCCTTTGAGGTTATGATTAAATTCATCTTGAAACATTCAGCATTACTAAAGCTCTGTCTTGTAACTTCACCTTTCACAAAGGCCTATGCATTTTAGTTGCGTTGCTTCTTTCTCCTTTATGATAGAGGTCCCTATAACTTTTATTTTGTGTGAGATCTCTCAAAAGTCAAACATGGGCAATCTCTATAACTCAAAACTGACTGTCCTGGATTATAAAGTTTAGAAGAAATCCTACTCCCTTGTCGACCCTGAGACATTATGGAGACAGGGATCACATTGATTTAAATATTTGGAACAGCCATTAACGTGTTCTATATCTATTGGTGTACCTTTCTGATAAGTGCTGTCATGGAAATCACCTAGCATCAACATTAAGCGCAGAAAAATGCAAACTACTCTTAAGCACATATGTATTTTGTTCAGGGCCGTCTTAAGTATTTCGGGGGCCCTGGGCACTCAGGCCCCACGGGGCCCCTTACCTTCTTGATACAAAGTAAAAGGTTAAGTCTATAGGCCTACCATGTGTCTGAAAAAATTCACACCCGGGGCCCCCCAGAGCCCGGGGCCCTGGGCTACTGCCCATAGTGCCCTGCGGGTAAGACGGCCCTGATTTTGTTTGCTCTGCATCAAGCAAGCCAATCCAATAAATCATCATAGTGACCAATCACTAGATCTAGGTGAGAGAGTCCAGAGATATTGCCACAAAGATTTACAGTTTGCTTTGGGAACTTGTGAGACACTGCAAGCTGTTCCCTTATTGAGCCCTGGAGTTTGCCAAAATCAATAGCCTGACTATGTGACTGATGTATTTGCAAACAGACTTTATCTAGACTTGCTGCAAAGACCCTTTTGAGAAACAAGCAAAAACTGTTAAAAACATCTGCTATTATCATGTTCTCTTTTTAATTCTTTCTTTTGTCTGTGCAAATGAGTAAAATAACCAACACTGCAATACAAATTATCAATGCAAAATTTGAGAATAAGTCTTGTGCCAGGTGAAATATATCCCAACTAATGCAGCATTTTGCAATCTGACATACAATTTTGTGTGTCAAATCCAAACAAAAGCATGTTCAAGGTCAACAAAACTAAAAATCTATCTTTTTATCTTTTATATCAATTTGCATGCGGCATGCCATAGTGTGTAATTCTGTTGCAGCTCGCCTTGGATCTGACAATGGAAGATTGAACATCAAAGTACAAAATATGGAAGGATTTCCATATGTGGTAACTCCTACGACTACGGTCAGTACCTTAATTCCGAATAACGTTCTAATACAAGCCCAATCCTAACCCTACCACCCTAACCCTAACCCTACCCTTAACCCTATCACTAATGCCCATTGAGACAGGAGCATCAGTCGAAGCGAGCGTAACTCCTTATCGCCAGTTACCACATATATGGAAATCCTCCCCAAAATATGGTGCATTAGTTGTGGTAAATGTATTTCCTTCGGCACATGACCATGGGAGAACACAGCACAGGTCTTATCAGCATGGCTCTCTAATGGTATTAATGGGAGGATTTCCATGTGTGGTAACTGGCGATAGGGAGTTATGCTCGCTTCGACTGATGCTCCTATCTCGATGGGTATTAGTGTTAGGGTTAAGGGTAGGGTTAGGGCAGGGTTAGGGGGTAGGGTTAGGGTTGTATTAGTACATTATTCAGAATTAAGGTACTGACCGTAGGATGGAAATCATTCCGTATTAAGTATTAACTCTAGAAGGATGAGGCGCTTTAGATCCAGCCTCCTGCTGGCTGCACAACCATTGTTATGGATAATGATCATTGTATGATCAGCTGACAACAGGCTGCAAAATTTGACACCCACATCACATCACAGTTGAGGCTGATTATGTGAATATATTCTACCATATCACCCAGCGCAATGGACTGAAGGTGAGAACTGTTCTACTGTGGCATCAGCCATCACAGTGGTTATTATGGAATTGATGAAGGCACCCTGACCCTTGAGCCTTGACTTAATTATACAGATGTCCAGTTCCAGTCTAGCACAATTTCTCAAAATCACCAAAACCATGTATAGTTACTAGGCTCCAACAGTTTCTCAACATCCACTTTAAGCAGTTAAACCCAACCCCACAATCCATGCCGGGATATAAACTGATAAACTCTGTATAGAGATTTACATACCAAAAGACAGATACTCTTCAACAATTAATGGCCATGCCACTGTGTCTTTGCTTGCCGAAAGCTCTCACCTTTTCATCAAAACTGTCAAAGTTCAACTGACAACTAGATCTCTAGACTAGAAGACTAGTCTAGGCTAGACTAACTCAGTAACTGTTTTTAAAAAATCACAATCAGTGTCACAATGTCAAAATAGTCTATTATTTATTGAACAGATCTAGTCTAGACTAGACTAGGTCTACCTAACTATCTGCCACTGCTTTCACCTGGGCAAGTGCGTTTAGCTATCTAAGGAGCAGTCTTGGTAGCCCATGTCAGACAATGAGTCTGCATCGATTTACATTTGCAGCTGAGATCACATCATTCTGTGGAAGTGAAACGAATCCGCACTCGCCACGAAGACTTCCTCTTTGATGTAAACAAAGAATGTGTTAATGGTTGTCGCAAAACCAAAACTTTTCGCGACACTACCTAGTCTCAAGTAACGGCACAAGTAACCTTTGACTCCAATGATCATTACATTACCTTTGAACTCCACATTGAACAGCAGATAGTCTAACAAGTATAGCCTAATAATATGATTCCAGGCTGAAATTGCTTTCAACAGTCAAGTGAGCACATACCACTGGATTAGCAACATTGCCAAAATACCATTCAGTCAGAGTCTAGAGGCAAAGTCTAGTCCAGTCTGTTTAAAGTAAGTCAAGAGACAGTGTGCAGGTTTAGACCTTAGTCCGGTCGGGTAAACAATTGGCAAATTGGATTTACAAGTCGGCTTGGAAAAATTGGAAAAAGGGGGGGGGNNGGGGGGGGGGGATAGGGGGAAGGAGTGGTTTCCGAATATGCCTCGTACCTAAACCAATACGCTACAAGAACCAGATCAAACCCTAAGGAATTCCATATGTGTACCAGAAAGATTTCCGCATGCTACACATCAAACCAACAACATACCCTAACCCTGTCTAACCCGAACCCTAATAATGGTGATATGTGTGTAATTAGACTAGTCTAGTAATTATGACTGAATGCTTATAGAAGACAAACAACACTTTTTTTTTTTCAGTCACATGTGTGACCTTACTCTTAGATTGCTGAAAAATAATGCCACAATTACATAGGTCTATAGTCATAGACTTCTTCGAAGGAGGTTATGTATGATAAATCTTCATAACACATACTTCCAGTAGCACCAGTGCCTGATGGCGTCCTCTGGGTTGCCTATGTAATTTAATATTTGCAACTTACCAATTTGTGATCACAGCACATTGTTTGATGTTTATGTCTTACAGTTGGACTGGTAGTATTGAATGTATCCACTCCCTGCATCAAACATAGAACTGGTTTGAGCAGATCAACGTGACTGTAAACTGTAACACTATAGTATAAAGATTACGGTGAAATCCTGAATTTTTTTCTTGAAAGGGTGCATGGGTTTGGATTAAGATTAGGAGAGAAGGGTTTAGGGTAGGATGAGAGAAGAAAATGCATAATTTTGAGATTTCTTAGATCTAGGTACTATGAATGTCCAAATAATAGTACAGTGTGGAATAATAGTGTAGAGTGAAAAGATGGAGAATTTTAATATTAATAATAGTACAGGCCGGACTAAAAGTACAAGGTGGAAGTAGAGAAAATGTAGTAAGAATGCATGTGTCCTTGAACTGACATAAGTATGCCAGAAACTGCCTTGATGGTTTATATACAGCACAATAATGCTGTGCCAAGACTGAGAAAAAGTAGCGCATGTACCCGTGTCTTTTTTTTCTTCACAGTAAGCGAATTTGTTATTTCAAGACTATCCTATGTGTGCAAACCCCTGTAGATCTTCTTTGTTAAGGAACTCTCAATTAAAGAAGTTTAACTCCCATCATGCCAAATATCAATATCGTCTGTGATGCTTTCGCATTCATTACTTCATTCTCTCTTTCTCTCTCTGACTTTTTTCTTGAGGCTTTAGCCTGAAGGTGAAAATTAATAATCGTACAGGCCCCAATAAGCATCGTACAGGGTGGAAAATGACCGGCGGAAAAATAATTGCACATGTACGATGTACGATTATTTAGACATTCATAATAGTAATATCTAGGGATTTTTTCAAGTTCTCTTCTCAAAGCCTAAGTATCGTAATCCTAGCACTAACTAGTAACTCAAACACACTTTGGGTGAGTCCCATGATTTAGCATGATTAACTTGTGATAAGAATATCCAGTTGAGGAATACTGAGCATAACTAAAGACATCCTGCAAACATGTGCCAGATGGTGAATTCCAGTAAGTTTATTGTCAAGGTCTTCCCATGTATGTTTTATGTGTTTCAATATTTATTAGTACATGTTAGCTTTTGCATTACTTTGCATTACATTAACTTTCACCAAAGTGACCGTCAGGTTGTGATTTTGGCTCTCTAAACCTGAGGGCTTCCAGTATGAATGATGTATTTATAACAGAAAAGAGAAATTGCAGCTTTGACATCCTGTTCTCAAAGGGGATGGTCCAATATTTTTCTCATCCACACTGAGTTTGAGTGACTATAAGCAAGCGAAAGCAACTAATTATCAGTTGTTTACTTCTCTTGGCTTTATATTACATCATAATGCCTTATCTTTAATATGTAATTTAATGAGCACAGACATGGCTCGCAAAATAAGAATAAATTTATTATATTTTACATGGAAACTGAATGTGGTCATAGTATACAAAGATAAAAACAATGATAATGAACCACAGAATAATACGATAAAACAAAACACTTCCATGTATCCATAGGAAAAGTTAATCATATATCCTGTAGCAGGATCTGAGGCTTATCAGTATCTACTTACTCGACCGCCTCACCAACTTTCTCACTCTGCAAGTTTACAGTACATTGTGCGCCCAGCCCAGACTGTTGACTCAGTCAACTCCGCAGTCATATTCTAGATAATGACAACTTTTGCTAAAATCGTATTGTTTTCCATAAAATAAAATGCTGTAATCGCAATTCCTTGTAATTACACCTTTTTTCATGCTCCTGAGTAGTTGCAGTTAAGTGGAGTTGACTGTATTATTGTTACTATGATGCCTAGCAGTACAAAGTCCAGAGGCGAGCTTTGAGGTTAACAAGGCCATGGCCTTTGTTTCACAAATTTGGACTGATAATTCCACTGTTAGTAGTGTTAGAAACATAACACTACTGTCTTGCAATGAAGATTTATATATTTTCAGAAATAGAGTGAGGACCTTGAATTTAAACCTGAATTGTAGTCTGGAAATCCTGCATTTTGTTCCTCTCAGGTGTCTGTCATGTATCTTTTCTCTTTTTTCTCCTGATATCCAGGATACAAGATGGCATTGGTGAAAAACTTAACCACACTAGTCAATGTCTTGGAGTCTTACAGAGGCAGAGACAGAATAATTCGGCTGGTGACATATGCTGCTATGTTCATGGGTGGTGATGGTGACACTCCTGGTCAGATGAAATGGAAAACAGTGGCAGCAGAAATGGGGGCGTGTCGTGTCATATTGCGACTCTTTGATGACTTACCGATGTTGCTGTTCAATATTTCGACAGGTTTTGGTCTGAAGGTATGGATGGAATGAAAAGTGAATTGTTTATGTGCAGGTAATCGTCCTGTTTATAGTAAGATTGAATGGCTGGGCGGTGTAGATGGGTGTGTTATTAATATTAAAATGGTAACTTTAATTCCTTACAGATTAAGACTTGTAAAAATTCAGTCAACAGGTACCAGTAGCACAGATCACTCTCAAGTCTGACATTTGTAATGTTATTTATGTTTGTTTGTTTGTATGTCAACCATTAAAATGAATAAATGACTTTTTGTCAGAAGTGTTTTTTTTCACAAGGATCAGATCTCACCATTTGGTAATTTTCACATATGAATGCAGAGGTTTAGAATTATCTTGAGTGCTGGAATTTGGCACTCAAATCGCCAAACTGACAATCCTGGTTTGTACTAATAGGAGAACGCACTATTATGAGGTGGTAACAACATATTGCCACATTTGTGTTCCTCAGTGGTTACTACAGGTAAATTGAGTAAATTGGCAAATTTATGAACAGAACTTTTTCATGGGAAGTAATTTTTGTGAGTCAAAATCAGTCAGTGAAATTCATGAAAATTAGATCCTTACTTCAAAAAAAAAAAGTATGTTAATGCTACAATTCAAAACAATTATGACAGTTGTGGTTCCAACACAGCTAAAAGACTATTTCAGGTAACTGTTTTGAAAATTCACACATGTTAGATAGTCAATCTGCATATGATTATGACGACATGGTATGAGAGAAGTGAATGAATAAAAAATGAATAAAATGTTTCCTTATGTAATTGACAGGAGAAAGGAATTTTGAAACCTTTGTCATTCTTGGAGAACATATTGAACCAAGGTTTTTACCCATCAGAGCACATAGCATGGCTGAGGCAGAAGAATATCCTCAAGGGTGCCCACATACCTTTCTTGCTCCTGGGATTGCTCATCTGGGCATTGTCCCTTCTCACAGGCATCATCAAGTAAGCAAAGCGTGTGCAAGATTTCTACCTTTCTTCTCATTTTGCCTCAAAATAGGCTACTTCCAATAGTTTTCCGGATTTTACTTTTTGACTTATGTAGTGCAGAATATCAGCTTCCTTCATGTCATACACTTTGCACCAGTTCATGCACCCCACGCTTTACAGTGACCCCAGAATATATGAGAACACTTCAGATGTTGTTTAGCTTCAGAATTATGTAAACTTAAGGAAGTGTGGTCAAGTTCTCACCGCTAATGCAGTTACTGTACTACGCTTACCTGACAGTGGCATCCTATTTATTTCCATGAGATGGACACCCTATGTTGCCATGTTGTCCAAAATTTCAAAAGTCAAATGACTGATTAACCCTTATTCCAGAGTGCCTTGAAATGGCATGGAAGTCCGCCCTTGAAATAGGATGTTAGTCTCCTGAGATTCAAGGAAACATTAGCCTGTTTGGGTACATTCACAAACTTTATCCTCACCACAGAAGTTATACCGTTTTCCCAAGTCTCACTTACATCCATATCATGAATCAGTGTCCTTTTGGGTCATAATTGTAGATGATTAATATTGTTTTCTTTAATACATTTTATTATTATTATCAATTAAAAAGGCATTTCTTGGTAGCTGTCGACTGGCATTAACTGTACTGTAATAGTTAAGCAACTTCTGAACAACTCATAGCTCATATAATTTCAGTCTACATATTGTGGTATGCTTGTAGTCACAAGATGTTCCATTCATGAACCCTTTTTTCAATCTGCTGTTTTCATAAATATACAGTCTTGTTCAGAGTATCAGATACATTTTCAGCATAGACAGGGAGTTCTGGGGTGATGGTACCAAGTATTTTATCACTTAATGCAATACATGGCTTTTTTGTTTGTATTTGCAGGAGTCTAGTAAAATTATACGTCCTCAACATTCAGACTAAAAAGCTGCTAAAGCAACGAGCTCTGGACAGGGATGGGTAAGACAAAAATATTGATTTTTTAACTACTTCTGTTTTTAAGTGTGTGCTGATAACAGTAAATCAATAAATTCAGTGTGAAGATCCAATGCCTCTCCTGTATCTGGTTCAGTTTTGTTGTCCATGGTGCATGTGTTTATGCAGTCAATACCACTATGGTCAGAGCTCCAGTGGAGACTAACAGAGGTTACCTATTTGAAAGGAGGATGCAGTTAATGGCCCACCCAAGGTATAAAAGGGAAAGAGAGGCACAATGGGATACTTCAATAATTTTAATTAATTTGTGCGCTTCACATTGGAATTTCCAAAATCTACCAGTTAAGTATTTCTTACTACTTAGAAACTATGAAGATCACTAGTTTACCTTTCAACTGAATGTTATGGTAAAGAAAATTTGTATAAAATGTCTAGTATTTGAAATGTGAAAGCGCATTCATCTGGGTCAAGGCAATATCCATGGCCATTTGTAGGTGGGGCTTGTCATCTGACAGTAATGACTGGATTGTTTAGCTTTAACCCGTGATGTCGGTTGTTTTCACTCACTATTGTTTTAAAACTTGCTGTCAAGCAAACAGTATTGTGTGCAGTTTAGTAAATTGTCTTTAATCGAAGTCAAGTTTCCAAAACAAGGAAATTATGGGCTAAATTTTAATTATGTTTCTTTCCTTCCACAGTTCTTCCCAGAATGATCAGATCAAAGAGAACCTGAAAAAGCTAGCAGCTCAAAAGAAGGACACAGTGCTCCTCCTTATCCAGTCATGTGCAGATTTCACCAATGCCATCTCATGGATGCCGCCTGGCATACTGTGGGCACAGAAACTCCGACCATCTGTAAATGGAATTATGGGAATGATTGCAACTGTGATTATGCTGTACCGCAACTGGCCAACTAGCTCAGGGCAGTGACTTTTAATTAATTAAGGAAGTGGTGACTTGGTCTAGTTTCCGGAGAGTGTGCCTGGTGACTCTGTGTCATCATGATAACTGACTGCTTTTGAATTGAATTCCTCATATGAGCAGTTCATGATTTTTCTTTTTTTTTTGGACAATACTGGCAGGTTTTGACTGTAAATAAAATATTGCTTGTATATTGTGAATATTCATAGAGATTAACATCAGATATCTTGAACCATATGGGACCTTTATGCCTATTCTGACCTGAAAGTCATTCCATAGAAGTGTATTTGCAGCAAGATAATGGCAAGGTAGAAATTATTATGAGATGAGAAGTATCTCCTTTATCCACACTGTATCCATCTAGCCTTAGGTGGCAGTATTTATTGAGTTCTCCCAGCCGCAGCCAGCTGAATACATCACACCCTGGTTAGTTTTCCACAGTTCCTCATTACTAAGGTAGATGTGGCCAGGGATGTGCCGAGTTTTTCTATGGGGTGATAAGTCATGTTGAAATACACTCCAATATTATGCTTATTATGAAATTCATGGGATGTCCCAGAACAGTAACTATTAAGCATATTTCATTATATCAATAAGAAACAGAACATTTAGTATTAAGCATATTTCATTATATCAATAAGAAACAGAACATTTAGTATAAAGCATATTTCATTATATCAATAGGACTGTGCAAAGCCAGCTAAGATCTTGGGATATTAAAGAGGGTTTTTGAATAGTGCTTCTTTTGTATAAGAGTTTTTAATAATGAACATTTTTGAATGCAATTTGTTGGAACCAATGAGTTTCAAAGTTGGCAGTGTTTTGAAGTATGAAGCTGGAGTTTTCATTAATCTTATTGAGGGTATACAGTAACATAACGGGTCTCAAGTTACTGATTTCATATTTTAATTTTACTTTCATTTTACGGAGGGGATATCAAAGGTCTTAAAAAAATATGTATTATGTGAATTGAAAAACTTTTGTATGTTTTTTAGTGTGGGCTTAAGTCCCTCTTCCAGGTATTGTTAGTGTGAAAATGGGAGGTGGTCATTAGCTGAATGATTTTTGAAAGTTGCTACCTTTGTTCATCTTTACATATGGCTGTGTGGCCCAAGATGTTCTTCTCAATCATTCCAGGTGAACAGTATTGTAAAAATTGGAACTGATGATGTGCCATATAAGATGTGGCTGTCACTGTGTGGTATTGGCAGCTGTATCAAAACTGTCATATAAGATTACACGGTCTTAGGAAACAAGGTCGAACAATTTAATATGTTTGTTGACAGTGACTGGAGTGAAATGCGTTTCATTTATTTTATAACAATTGTTATATGAATATTCATTATATAACAGGGCAATGTCCAGCTGAGAAGGTTATAAACTGAAGATTTCATATTAAGCAGCTTAGGTACTTCTAGATGTGATATGGATATGGAACTGTGTATGACGAAGGATATAAATGAATTTTAATCTTTGAAATTGCAAGATGTGCTGTATCTTTCAATGCAGTTAAGTCTCTGTATCTGATTTATTAATCCTTGTTGCTCTAGAAAGGGACTTAATTGCTGTAACTATTACCTCTAGTGATGCTGATGACAGTTTCAGTGCATCATTCCCAGGTCAACTGAGAGAAGCTCAGGCTAGCCTAGGTTGGCTCATATTAAAGCTGGCAGCCAACACCAGGTCAGCAAAGCAAAAACATGGGGTAATCAGCTGAAACAGACGCCTTGCCAAGCTGCAGGTGTAGTTATCATGAAAGTTATCATGTCCTCTCCCTATCACTGCCTGAGAACTAATAGTGTGCTTTCATACTGTCTTTCTCACACCCTCTTGAACACAGCAAAATAATAAACTGTCCTGTGAATATATACTAAGCCGAAAAACAGGGAATGCCACCAGTTTTCTGGAAACCGAAAATTAACCCAGCAAAAAAATCTTAAGAGCAAATAAATTGAAAGAGTGGTGAAACAACTTCAGTTTTGAACAAAGACCTGTATGTTGCTCTTGGTGTCCAAAAATTTTGTTATGGGGTGCTGCTTTTCCTGAATACAGCTCTGCCATGTATACTCAATGGTGGATCATTTTAGTATGATTACAAAAAAAAATGGGAAAAAAAAGTTCCATATGCTTAAATATCACTTTCCCACTTTCAAGCCAGTCTTGCTGGGTAGCAAAACAAAACCTGAACAACCAATCTTCAGTGTGTTAAATGAAAACAACACTTCTCAGCTATCATAAGCTAAATGGTGGACTCACTCCACTGAATATATTCCTGACCTCTGCATGGTGCTATATTACTCTGTGAATTCTATGAACTCCTTTTCTTGTCTCCTTTCTTACAATCAACTCTGCTTGCTTACAGTCTGCTAACTTAAATGCACTTTTGGCTTAGTTACATTTATTCTGTTAAAACTATATAACAATTAGTACAGCTTTATTCCATTCTTCTTTTAATTAGGCCATGTAAAAGCGAAGGCTTAAGCTCAGTACACATGCTACTCCGTTAAATGCTATGGTAAAATTTATTTGCACTTTGGTGTCGACTTGGGAACCCCAACTGTTGAGCAGGTCTGACTGACCTTGCCGGTGGCAAATTGCATCATAAGATAAATGGTAACCAAGGATAACTGGTCATTCACTCTGATTGTATGGAACAGAACATTGGTGCTCAGAGCAACTGGTGTTACATGAAGTTGACTCTTCTATGAGACTCGGCATTTTCATTTTCATCCTGCAGCTGCAATAAATTTCCCTCTCCCAATCTTCCCTTTTCCATTTTATAGCACCTGCATACCGTCATATGCACCTGCATACCATCACATGGACCTGCATACCGTCATACGCCTGCATACCGTCATATGCATTCGGGGCATAGCACCTGCATACGCATTCACGGCTTATTTACATCATTCAATCATTCGGGGCATAGCACCTGCATACGCATTCACGGCTTATTTACATCATTCAATACTTCTATTTGTTTTAAGTATATTCCCAGTGACGTATCAGCAATTTTATGCATCTTTGAAGTTGAAAATCAGAGAGTGAGTTTTCTGAATAATCTTTACACTGTACCGCCTTTCTTGACATATTGTGAGTTGGTGTATTATAACCAAGGTGTGTAAAATTCTTATTTTTTGCTCATATTATATGGGAACCGTTGTTGTGAGTGCATACTGGTGACCACTGCTGTCATTCACACTTCACAGTATGATGACGTAGAGTTAGCTGTGCTTTATTACAACAACTCAGGAGCATGGAAAAGGTTGAGTTTCAAAGACATTGTGTTTATCCAGTGACTTCTGTCTACACAGTAATTGTAGTATTCTGTTATCTGTCAATTTTTGCACTTAAGTAGAAATTGTGATAAAGCAGAGTTGAATTTATAAATATTATAGGATGGGTGTTTGTTCATTTATGTATTACACTTGCAAATTATTTTACATTTCAACCAGTGCAGGTGTGTAATGACAAATTGTGTCATATATTATTTTAAAGAAGAGTTTATTTCAAACCTTTGCTGTGCATTCAGATTGTGTGCCATTTTCTTATTCTTTGTTTCTTATTTTAAGCATTGAAAATTGCATCACTCACTTATTTGTCTTTGAGCAATGATGAGTGCAATCTTCATTTTACACAGCAACCTCTGTGTATTTTGGTGAATGTAAGAGAGGGAGGGAAAAAAGGGAGTGTGCCATATGAAGCTCTAATTTTTCATAGTGTTCTCTTCTAAATTGATGAAACATATGATGCTGTAGCCCTATCCAATTACTGAGAGCAATTTTACCATGAACACAAACTGCAATCACGGTTTACTCGGCATGTGCCATGAAAGTGAGATCAAGAACTCTTGCTATAAAGAAGTAAGAGACAGTTTTCACCTACAATTGATTTTATACGAGGGAGGCTCCACAGGAACAGAACGTGAATAAATTTTGTGGTATTTAAGCCTGAGGAGGAATCTTAGCCATAGATGTCATTAACAGATCTGCAGGTTTTTTTTTTGCAAATATGGTTAGCTTCACTTGTATAGGAGGTTGGAGTCAGATGGTTGTTCTGTTCTGTACCAGAATCTGTTTGTAAAATATGCAGACATTTACTGGATTTTGAAATATTGTAGATGATGGTCACACAGACGTTACCAATGCTCATGGTAGTTTTATAAGTAGATTATGTCTGTACACATCGAAGGTTCTATCGTAGTAATCCAATGGAAAAACACTGACATTTCTGAAGGCCTTTCGATGCAACCTGCGCATCAACGCCAGCCTTAATGAGAGCTTTGGTCTTTCGCGCCAGATTTGAGTTGTGTTTTGCTCTGTTGTTGTATGTGTGTGAGATTATACTCGTTTGTCAACAGAGAAGTATAGTAAGGTTTGTAAAACAGTAGTAAACTAGGATTAGATATATACAATATAGGATACTCTTGGCATGTTGTGCTCATGTTTTTGTACAGTGCTGTTTTACTCACGGTCAGAAAAGGTTGTTCTGACATATCTTTGGGGCACTGCTGTGAATGGTGCCATAACTGAGTGCTCATGAAACAATACAATAGTTCTATTACTACTGTTCACCCTTTGACTGTGCACTCTCCATCCGTTTCTGTACAAATAAGCACAGAAGGCACAACCATGATGCAATTTTTCCATTGGTTTGGCAACTCTCACATTTGTATCTTAATATTTTCACAACTTTTTGGCACAGTGAAAGGGTTAACTGCATTTAATTTTCAAGTACTGTTGGGCAGTGATCCAGCACTTCAGCATGATCTTTAGATCACCCCTTTGAAATCTCACCACCTGAGCCTTATGTTCTTCTGATCCTGAGTTCCTGTGAGAAAATACACAAGCTGGTTACATTATTTGTCTTGCAGCCAATCAAAATGAGTCTTATGTCATTAAGTTAGGCTTTGAGGATGAATAATGTCATCCAGTATCAAATATTTTTAATTGCTTGTGAAAATCATGGATAAAATCATTTGTATTTTATATACATAAAAACATCGAGTTTATGGGCTAATAGTCTATAATTATTGATAAATTTTAGTTTTTATGAGGAGATGAATTATAAAAGATGAAATTGTCTCTTAATCAAAATTTTCTCAGTATTTTTTCCCCCTACCACTGCAAACAACTATAACTTGGGTCAGAACAGTGCTAGGTAAAACATTTTTTCACCTAATAAAAACACAAATGGATTATATTCATGTAGCTTAAAATCAACTTAAGCAGCAGTTTGATTGGCTGGAAGACATGATATTGCCAGTGAGATATGTTAATAAACTACTCACTTGTTTGTAAGCTCAGCTTTGGATTAGTAAGGTATTTAGAGGTTCAGGGATTATTTAATAAAGTTAACTCTTGTAGCGTGAGGCATCTTGGGTCCATCCTTCCACCAACTGCATGACCATTGTTATGGATAATGACTGTTGCATATCGACCCCGTAATGCAACTTTGTCTTAAATGCCAAATTTATCAAAAAGGATTTAAAACCATGGTGCGGTGCACCAGGAGAAGGCCTCTTACAGTAACTTTGTCTCATCTCCATCCTCAATGAAACGAGAGAGTTATTAAAAATAAACACTTTGTCTTATGAACCAAATCTATCATCAGCCAAAAATTTCAACTCTGGATTTCTCAAAACTTGACCAGTGGCGCTTAAGACAAAGTTGCATTAAGGGGTCGATATGTTGTCTGCCGGCTGATCAGCTGACACTGGGCTACAAAATTTGACTGTTGCACCAAATGCTCAGCAAGGAGGTGTGTATGTATTGTGTTGTTGCAATCAAGCATAGCAAGCAGATGGTAGAATGAATTCTGTCATGGTATCACATGGATTAATATGCATAGGACATTCCAGTCAGGTTGCAGGGTCAAAGGGTGAATCAGGCGAGGGGTGCTTGAGCAAAAACCATACCATTATATACATTATTATAAAAGAGGTGAGATTTTGCACTGGCATCCTTGAAATTAACATGGGTAATGCAGTTCTGATGTATTCTTAAAGCTAATAATCAGTAAACAGTTGAGTTAGTGAATTTCAGAGATGTTCATGCCATGAGTGAAATCCTGGCACAAACACGGTAAATTTGTGACAAATCATGCCTCTCTTGATATCATTTGTCCCTGGCACCGGTGAGTGAAATCCATCATTGTGTAAAAGTGTGATGTCTTTAGTTACATTTTCTTTTCAGTATTATTAAGATGATCAAAATTGTGTTTGTTGAGATATGACAGAACATAAATACACAGATTTTATTTAACTTCAACACATGTTGTTGTTCTTCAGCAATATTATTGTTTTGTTTTTTTGTTTTGGTTTTATTTGTTGTTGTGTATATCTGACTATAGTTAATGATATGGATTTTGAATAATTCATGGAATAACCCAGAGTTAACAAAAGCACTAAGAGAAAAATGTCAGCTGTATTTCTGGATGAATTTATTAAGGAAAATGTTACCAGGAATTGGTGAGAATGACAATTTCAGAATTATTTTAATTAAGTTTATCTAAGATAAATAAAAGATGCTCTTGCAAATTTCAAGAAATCTGTTGCTCTCAGGTTAGATTTAATTGCATTTTTATGTTTGGAATTACAAAAGCTTTTCATTCTGAAACACGAAAAATGATTGTATAATGTTAGTCCTGTGGATTTTCCAACTTCCAAGACACAGTAAATAGTTTTATGAAAGTAGTGCTAAGTTGATACTGGCACTGTTAAATATTGTTGAGGTCAGAAATCACTTTATAAGGGGAAGGGTAAAATCATGATATTGGGTATAACTGTTGGGACGGCACAGGATTAAACTTAATTCCTGCCCATAAATAAACGACTAACATGAAATGCTCAAACTGTGTTGATGCTACCTGTAGATGAGTCATTGGTTTGTTTGAATATCATCAAAGCAAGATTTTTTTGTTATAATTATCACACAGTGAACATGGTTTGAAAAAAAACAAATGATAATGAAAAACAACAGCAACAAAAACTCGGGGTTGATATTGCCGATAAAATTTTCATAAATATTGCCGTGGCCAAGCCAAGCCAAAGTATACACGTCACTGGCAGCATTCTCAAAATGACAAATGTGCAGTTTTACAATAATGAAGCACCGGTTTTCCTGGACGTTGCCATCTTTAAATAGTTCAAGAAAAGCACTGAGTAAATCAGTGACATAACTAGCACAGGCACACAACAAAGATACTTGAATAAAACTTGAAGGAACGGGAGCACAGACATGAATTTTAACTCTATGTACATAAATTGTCACATGATATTATAAAATTATATGCTGCCATATGATTGCATAGATTCTGGCAGGTGCAATTGTGCAACATGACCACATTGTACAGTCTACTCTGCTTAATTGCAACCCCTCGGGAATATGGGAAGAAGTTGCAGCTAAGTGAAGTTGTCAGCATTATTCCTTCCACCATTGAACTTTGCATGTACAGTTATGTAGATGTTGTGATTATCCAGAGTAAGTTGCAATTATCCAGTTACTTTAATATAAAATAAATATAGTGCCAGAGAAGTGTTATGATAAAGTGAAAATTGTGATTAAGTGGAAGGTGATTAACAGAGGTGACTGTACAAGTGGAATGAAATGAGTTGAAAGTGGCAATGAATGCAGTGAATCTTCTATGTAGATTCTAGAACTGTGTCACAAAACTAGACTTCATCAAATTGATTCATTGAACAGACTGCAGAATGCTAAACAGCTTGCCACTTATCTTTTCTTTACTTCTGTCCAAACAGAATTCACTTAGACATGCCAAGTTCACATACCACTTCAAAATCATCCAAAGCTCACATTTTTATCACCTCCACATTTTCACATTATTTTATCTAATCCTTGC
>JAWQUT010000118.1:891259-900378 GCA_033807755.1 Ellobium chinense | reverse complement strand
AGAGAGAGAGAGAGAGAGAGAGAGAGAGAGAAAGGAAGAGAGAGAGAGAGAGAGAATATATGCAGCTTAAGGGAAAAGGACAAGTGTTTTAAATCCATTAATATCAAGCCTCAACACTAAAAACACCAGCTAACCAACTGGCACCTATTATAGCCTCACATTCTGTAGTAGACAACTCACCATCAGCGTTGAGGTATGTTGTTTCCCAAGGCCCCATGAAGGCGTATCTTATACCCATTCCTTGAGACATGATGACGTCACAGTCCTCTGGACTCACTACTCCGTCCTGCAGAGAATGCAGGGATGAGGGAGTGGGAAGGAGGGAGGGAAGGAAGAAAATAGTGAAGTTATGAATCTGATGCATGCCTGAGTTTGAATCTAGGAAGCCAGTTTCTCCAAAATACCAATCACACAACACTAACGACTTGATTTCAGGCAGGTTGTAGTGTCACGTCTTGAGCCTCATAGAAATACTTGAAATGAGTGTATATCACCTGAGTTCAGTATAAACATTGATTAACCCTTTGTGTACCACATCCCCTCTTAGGATGTAAAAATCACATTTATTTTGCAACACTGGTACATTAAGATTAAATAATATTGGTTGCAGTATTGCAAAGTCCGTGGTATAAACAATAGTACTGTAGTGCTAATACACATAATGATTATTTCCAGGATTTCAACAACAAAACAACATGGATAACATCATCTTTGTAACATGACATCTTCATCAGTAACAAAATCACCATCTACCTCACCAACTCCATAAACACAGTCACCATCAGGACTATCACCATCATGACCACTGTTATCAGCACCAGCCAACATGAGACCAACGAAATTATACCCTGATCAGTCGCCATGCCTCTCCAAGCATGGAGAACTGAATGCGGTTGAGAACAAAGCCATCAATCTCTTTCTTCAGCACCACAGGAACTTGTCCAACCTCTTTCAAGATGGCAGTGGTACGTTCCATTACATCAGGTTCAGTCCAGCTGGCTGGTACCACTTCTGTGGCGGGGGCGTAGTACGGCGGATTGCACTATGAGGGAGATGGCAAAAATTTTAGTATCTACCATTAAATGTTAGTATCTGCAGGTGTTTAAGTTGGTTCATATTATTGTAACATTTCTTAGAACCATAGTATGAACAAAAACCTGGCTGGGTTGTGTTTGTTTGGTCTCTGTGATGTCACGAAAGGGGCCGTTCTTGTATTTTGTGGGCGGTCCTTAGCAAAGGAAATATCAGGAGTTAGTTTTTGGTTGGTGTGTGCCAGTCACAGTGAGGAATGATGTACATCTACTACAAGTTTATTAGAAATGTGACATTGTTTGCCATCACCAGAAGAGAAAGTGCGGCAACATGGCGGTAACCATCTACGGTTTCAGATTTTTTAGTGGAACGTCTTATCAACGGCTGTGTGTCGGAGGAGGATGGGGTAAGAATCAATGGTGATATACATACTAATGAATGAGACAAATATATAGTCTAAGTATAGCAAACGCTACTTGCAAGTCAGTGCATTATTTTCTGGGTTTTTTTCCGCGTTAGTCGCGGCCATCTTGGTTTGCCTAGAAACTGAAACTTCCTTGTTAAGGACGGCCCCATTCAGTACGCAGACCAGTTGATGAATCACAGGTACATGTATCTCTGTACTTCCTGTTTAAGACTTACAGCTTGATTATAAACATACCCTTAACACTGAAATGCACCACGCCTCTCTGGGAGCAGTGACATGTTTTTGTTTACGTAAGATGTTAGCCTATTCAGGGTCAATTTCTGTATAATCCTCCCTCACATTGTACAAATTTACATTAAAAGAATTCCAGTGTATAGTGCTACATAATTAAAGTACGACTTCTTTGGTAGAGAGACAGTAATTTAGTTTCAGCTGATGCATTCACCCTACGGGAGGCCGTGCGGTTTGTGAGTCGTACTCAGAAACTGAAGACTTTCAAGTCTAAGGTTTATGTGTTTGACTCGCGAGCTGGGCGGTTTACGTTGTAGTGTCCTTGGGAGAGACACTTCACTTCCATTTCCGCACTCGACTCAGGTGTACCTGGCTTTAGAGCTGAGGGGACCAGGGCGCTGCACCGCTGGCGACCAGCAATGACTTTGTTATGTATTTCATTTGTAATATTATGTATTACATGTATGATGTATATTGTTAGATGTGTTTGTAAATTCACATTAGATGAAAATATTCTTATGAGGACAATTCTACAGTAGATAGATGGTGATCTGAAAATGCCAAAGAGGTTAATAAATATCTCCTTGGATAAGAATCAGTCGTGAGCTGACCCAGGCATATTAGGGATAAATTCGAAAGACTCGCTGCAAAGGCAGTTTTTAGAATCGGGGCCAATTTATCATTGACTCTTACCGGATGGGAGACAATAAATCTGTTCTTGTGCATGAGACCCTCAGATATGGCTGATGGCAGGAGGGCGCTGGAGGAGGAGGACATGATGACGTCATCACTGACCATCTTGTCCACTTCTGACCACACCTTCCGTTTGATTTCCAGTCTCTCTGGTACACATTCCTGAAAAGGAGGCACTTTGATGAAGGGACAGGAGGGAGAGTGAGATGGCGAGTTAGGAGCGGCAAGATTGAGATAACAGGACACTATAACACGATGGGATGAGTCAGACTGACAGGATGATAACCCTTGAATGTAACACTCTATTGAGCTACGAAACCTTATCTAATAATTGAAAGTCAAAATCTGTGGCTGGAATTGTTTGTGACTGGGCTGCGTTTCTTACGTCTTTTTGAGTATAAATTGGCGTCTCTTTGTGTATGAAGGGGCCGTCTCTCTAACAGCGGACCCCGTTCATTGGCTGTATCATCCATACTATCATACTTAAGATGACGTCAATTCATACTCGAAGATGCACCCCTGGTTTTGTTTTGCTTGCTTCATTGGTATAATCACATTCTGATAATCCCAGAGAGAGAGAGTGTCAACTATACAGTACACCAATCGGAGAGCGTGTCAAATATACAGTACACCAATCGGAGAGTGTGTCAGGTATACAGTACACCAATCGGAGAGTGTGTCAACTATACAGTACATCAATCGGAGAGTGTGTCAAATATACAGTATACCAATCGGAGAGTGTGTCAACTATACAGGACAACTAATCGGAGAGTGTGTCAACTATACAGTACAACCAATCGGAGAGTGTGTCAACTATACAGTACAACCAATCGGAGAGCGTGTCAACTATATAGTACACCAATCGGAGAGTGTGTCAATATACAATATACCAATCGGAGAGTGTGTCAAATATACAGTACACCAATCGGAGAGTGTGTCAAATATACAGTACACCAATCGGAGAGTGTGTCAAATATACAATATACCAATCGGAGAGTGTGTCAAATATACAGTACACCAATCGGAGAGGTCAAATATACAGTACACCAATCGGAGAGTGTGTCAAATATACAGTACACCAATCGGAGAGCGTGTCAACTATACAGTACAACCAATCGGAGAGCGTGTCAACTATACAGTACAACTAATCGGAGAGTGTATCAACTATACAGTAGGCCTACAACCAATCGGAGAGCGTGTCAACTATACAGTACAACTAATCGGGAGTGTGTCAACTATACAGTACAACCAATCGGAGAGCGTGTCAACTGTACAGTACAACTAATCGGAGAGTGTGTCAACTATATAGTACAACCAATCGGAGAGTGTGTCAACTATACAGTACAACAGGCGCTCATCATTCAGATCTCCACAGTTTCAGTTCACTTTCAGTTTCAGTTAAACTTTTATACTATACAAACAAGCACGAATGCATTAATAAACCTAACTCCTTCCTTCCCCTCCATCCCCTCTCCTCCCTATCTGAAAGAAGTGGATCATTCCTGATAGAACTGGACCATTCCAGAGTCCTGACAAAATCAAAGCACCAAGGACAGCAGTGGTTCGCCTATTAGTATTAGCCTACATACATAGATCAATCTCACTATTAAGTTCTTATCTATATTAATAAAACGCTTCAGCCAAATTTGTGTCACAGATTTCGTGAGAACTACGTAACGTAAAAACATGCGGTTTTCACCTGAATTCGTAGAAAAATACATAAAAGGTAACTATACACATCAGTCCTCTTTATTTTTTTTACCCTTTAAAAAAAAAAAAAGAGTGAGTATAGCAACGAAATACAATCTCCGATAGCTCTTTTCAATCCGCCCGACTCGCCAATCGTCCAACTTTTTCAGAGTCTAATGCATTCGTCTATGATGCCTTTCGGTGCGCTAGGTATTCTTTCGCCGCTGGTGCGTTGCCTGCCTGCCCATTTGTAAAATGGGGTGTAAGTCTTGTATGTTATAGTCTATGTATCTTGTTATTAAGCATGAATCTCACATGCACGGATTCATTATTACCCTATGTTATTTCATTACTCAGGTGGTCCATGATTATTATGTATTCCTCAGTGTAACTTACAGTTTTTTCAGTGCACCAACGTATATTTCATTTTGAGGTTCTACTCTATCTTTATTCAGGGAGAAAAAGTGACTTTGCGCCCTTTCCCCCCTCCAAACCATCCCCATCTCCCATCTCCCATTCCCACCTCTTTCGGTAGTGCAGAAAGTGCGGTCATATCTGCACTGATCCATACATTATTTTAAGTGCATGTAGGGTATGAACGTTTATAATTTCGGGATCATGCCACACCGTGACAAATTAATTATTTTACATTGTCTGCACACATGCGTGTGAATCATGACAAGGTTGGTGTCACAGGCCTCCAGCTCTCTCGAAAAGGTCGTGCATAAATAATATAATTATTTAACAGCTTGATAGTAACAACCACACGTAGCTTCTCCTCAGACCAAACACAGTGAAATAGTAAGCTGGCAAGGACCGAGGGCAAACTCAGGTGTATAGTTCAAAGATTACAACAATAATAAGAAGAATAAATTAAAGAAGAAAGATAGCTCTAGAGGTTTAGGGTTTGTGTGCTGAAGATTTCTATGGAGAGTTCAGTCACTCGTCCTTGAATTAGTAGTAGTCTATTTCCCTACTTCACACAGGCTGTTTAGGCTGGCCTTGCCGACTGTCTCTTAGATTGCACTACAACACAAATTTTCCTTGAAAACTCAGACCTCAGAAACTATGGGACAATGCTCCGCCACAAGGATTGAGCGCACTGCTTCACAACATGATTCTGCTATCTTCGAACGTTCCTCCCTCTTTTTCAACATTCGGATTTAGCTATTTATACGGATTAGAATGGAAAAATGTAGAGTAAACAACCTCACTCCACGATTGGTCAACTTTCTCCGATCGCAGCACTCATTGGCTGAATACTAGCATCAAATCCCTGGATTCCCTGTTATAACTAGCCCCATCTGGGTGCATGGGGAAAACAATAGCATATCCAGTATCAACCCGTGACAATTGACAGGGCGCATGATTTGTCACCAAGCTCTGTAAAAAATAATGATAGCAACTATGACATCATCATCATCATCATTATTTAAGAATTTAAAAATTTAGAACTTTAAAACAGGCGTAAAAAGGTAGGTATTCACAGATAAATAAAGTTAATTTAATAGCGCAAAATTCCGATCTAAAAATATCTTCGTCAGGCATAAAAATCATCATCGTCATCATCTTCATCATCATCATCATCAACAGTAGCAGCAGCAGCTGCAATAACAACAACAACTCAACGGCTGGAACAACCATCAATAACAACACAAAATACAAATCAACAAAAGCTGTGACGTCAACCTGACCTAATGTTATATTTGAATCCCTTTACTCCAAGAATTGCCACCACCAATTTACTGCAGTTATTGACGGAACCGCTGCCACATCATGTGTACCGCGACCACCACTATGAAACGACAACAACAGCAATAGCAGCACCACAATCATCACTGACCACAACCACACTTAGGGCCGTAACAAACACCCCCCCCCCCCCNCCCCAACCACAGCCCCCGCAATGCGAGAGGCCTACAGGATCAGGAACCCCCAAATAGAGAGAAGGAAAAACGGGATATGGAGAAAAGAAAAGAAGAGATAAGAAATGGACACCACCCCCTCCCCAGCCCAAGGCTGGCTCTGTGGGGATGGGAGAGTAGGGACGGAGAGAGTCATGGCCCTGACGACAACAACAGCAGCACTTGGAGTTTTGCCACCATCATCACGACTACATCATCATCACCACCATCACCATCATATCAATAATATCCGACCTGTATAAAGAACGCCCCTTTGACACATTCCTCCAAACTCTCAGTAGTAGAAATCTTGCTGAACTGTTCCTCACTGGTCAGTTTGCCTCTGAGTAGACCATGAGCCTCCAGTGTGGCCAACTGGTGGTGGATGTCTTCCTTGGCAGCTCGAGTCTGGGCTGGTTCGATATCGTATATGACCACCTTGTAGCCAGCACTTGCAAACAGCATGGCAAAACTACGTCCGATCAGGCCGCTGGCGACAGACAAAGAAAGAGAAACCATAAATCGAACATGGTCTTGGGATCGGTGGCGGTGCGTGGTCCATTTTGTTGACGGGGTTAGTATTTTGGCTAGGGCTGAGAAATGTGCAGCCCAAATTAAAAACGCAAGACCCCTTATTGTCAAAATCCTGTGTATCCGTCCACAGCAGAGTAGCTGTTTACATTGAATTGTTCATTGTAAACAGAGCTTTTCTGCCCGATGTAAGAAGCTGCATTTTTTCCTTTAAAATTACGATGAGATTTAACTTACGACAAAGAGGATGGTACCCTTAGTGACGCACCCTCGCCTGTAATTGAGATGCACTCTCTGGGACGGCCCTTTAGTTCTCATAGACAGTTAATGAGACAAGCTAAGTTATATCTTATATAAAAGAAGAGGACGAAGAACAGCAACAATAGCAAGAGCACAATGGTCACAGTACGTGTACTAATATATTATCAATACAGATACATGTTGCCCATGATCGACAGAGAGGATCGTGTATGTGTCATCAATAATTGGCCTATTTTTATACCAAAAAAAAAAAAAANTAAAAAAAAAAAAAAAAAAGGCAGGTCATCCTGCTCTAGAGCCCTTAGTCTATATGAATAAACTGATTTTGACCACAGTTCTCACTTTCGGTTATAATGTGACGTTATGACCCTTTCAGTGGAGAATTTAGGTATGGGCACTTTGAGGAGATCCTTTGTCAGATAACGAGGAAATGTTTATGAGAGTAGAGAGCTCTGAGAGAGAGAGAGAGAGAGAGAGAGAGAGAGAGAGAGAGAGAGAGAGAGGGGGGGGGAAAGAGAGAGAGAGCAGGAGGGGTCGAAAGGGAGTGGTGTGGGATTAGACGAATGTTCGTTTTTTTAAAACAGTATTTTAAAACTTATGGCTAATTAGCTGTGGCAAAATTTGCCTCAAACATGGCCGTCATTTGGTACGGCGAGGTCCTGAGCAAAATCTTCCAGCATGGTCCCCATTATCATTAGTCTTAAGTCTTTATAAACCTTAGTGATATTACCTCTCTCTCTTCCTCTCTCTCTCTCTCTCTCTCTCTTAACACACAGACAGACAGACAGACAGACAGACAGACAGACAGACAGACAGACNACACACACACACACACACACACACACACACACACACACACACACACACACACACACAGAGTTTTCTTTCCTTTTGCTGTAAGGAAGTCCCTTCCACTGAAGATGTTCTGTTGCTCTTTGAGTAAGAGTTTCCTATCTATTTCAATTTTACTTTTGCACTCAAACATTTTAGGTACTCATAAATGTCAATTGCCTTCGTGGAATTCGAGTTTGTGAGGTCCCACACTATCCCACAGTGAACCTCTATGCAAAGCTATTTTTAGTTCTATCACATGACCAAGAAATTGTCGTCCAATTTTGATTTGTAAACATTCTCTGCCCATGCATGGCTGCTCGCCATTCATTAAGAGCAGCCCCGCAGAAACAGAACATTGTAAACAAACCAACGTGTGAGCAATAAAGCTGGTCACGTGAGGAACTAAAAAACTTAAGCACTGACCTCTTCTACAAATACGTCTATAAGATGTAGCTTCAACATGCACGTCCTTTTATCAATCTGTTAGCCTATTCGAGATCCATCAGCACACAGTTCAATAGTTCATTCACATAAAACTAACATAATACGTGCAGACACAGACCCATGTCATGCAGATAGAGTCAAGAGGTACAGTACATGTGCACAATTTAGGTTACTCACCTGCCTACAATACCAACTTTTCTTTCTTCACTCATCTTAACTAGCAAACGTCGACACGTGTTATCAACACAGTGTGGAACCCGCCCTCCTGTAAAATGACAATGCCAGAGATGTTTGTGTTCTAGTAGCCTACTTCTGACTGTGCCAGATTGTTATATCTCCAGACACCAACAAAGTCTCGGAACGCCCTGACCTCTGACCTTGGTGAAAGCCAGTACGGATCACTGTATTGCATGGTAACATTAACAAATAAAAGGTCATGGGAAATGACAGATTATGAGTAGCTATCATGCGCGTTGCGACAAAGTTATAGGCAGTTGAGAACTTGTGTAATAACGATGGGATCTTCTACCATCATAATAATTGCATTAGTGCATCGGTGCTGAATGCTCCTTCAGTAGTGTTAATCATGCAGAGTTAATGTCATTCTTACGATGGTAAAATATCCCATCGTTAATGCGCAAGTTCTCAGTTGATGGGAAACGCAAAAACTGCACAGTCAGCTGACCAGTGTCTACGCACCAGGTCAACTTCGTCGTCAATAATCCATATTTTTTTTTCTGTTAAAGAAATAAATCATCCTTCCATCAAAGCATTAATTTGCAGATGGTGCATGTTTACACATGAAGACTTTCGTGGTGCCTCTAGGCTTACCAGTAGAGTTAGAATCATCGTGCAGACTCACAAATGGACTATCCCGAAGATAATGGGGGAGTGTAATACCTAGGTAAGTCTTAAAGTTTGTATAGGCACAGTTCATGGACTTTTGGAGAGCACCTCGTATTTCAGCACAGATAGATAATAAGGTTTAGTAGAACAGCAATAAACTAGGGCTGGATATTTGTACGTGAGATATTCTTGGCGTGTTGTGTAATTATTTTTGTACAGGTTTTTTT
>JAWQUT010000118.1:851008-888621 GCA_033807755.1 Ellobium chinense | reverse complement strand
AGACACACACAATATTAGTGGTTGAGGTCTACCCCATTACCCATGACTTGGATGAAACGAAATTCCGTGTGATCCTAGGAACACAATCAAGAGAATGAGAAAGAGTGAAAGATACAAAAAGAGAGAGAGAAAGACAGGCAGACAGAGAGAGGGGAATGAATTGGTGTAAAATTTTGGTCAAAGGAACATAATTATTCGTTAATAATGACGGGCGTAATAAATGGGAGACAAATCATGGATGCACTTAGCTATGGTTGTTATTTCATTGGTTGCTTCCCTTCGACCGTAGTTGCTCCTGTTTTGCTTAAAGGGTTTTTTTTTCTTATTCCATTGTTTCTGTTGACTGTCATCAGTTATCAGCAGCAGCACCTTCACCACCACCACCACCACCACCAACCCCACCACCACTACCACCACCACTATCATCACTACAACCACAACCACTATAATTGTGTTAACCCAAGATCGACAACCAATACATCACCTTCCTAACCATTATGATATACATTATCCTACATACAGAAAATAAAAAGGAGAGAAAGAGAGAGAGAAAGGATATATGGTGAAAAATTTACGGTGGAAGGGACATAATTGTGAAAAATTAAGGTCGTGATATATGGGAGGCAAATCATGCATGCACTAGCTCACGATTGTCATTTCATTAGTTGTTTCCCTTCGATCGTTAGCCGCTCCTGTCTTCCTTGGAGTTTTTTTTTTTTTTTTTGAAATCCGATTTTTCCATTTACCACTATGAGTTCTTCGTCGTTGCTATTTCTTTAAGAGTATATCACCACTGTTACAGTAGCAATAATAATCTGGCGCCGATCCGTAAAGAGGAACATGGTGGGGGAAGGGGTGAAGAGGACAGACATAGGATAATAGGATCAGGCTTCACTTTTGCGTCACCCAGTCGCAGGCGGGTGGGATGAAGGGGGGGACAGGTTGTGTCGTGTCTGGCCGCCCATGACATAAGGGATGGGGATAGGAGGGGGACTTTATTTGCGTTTAGTCGGGAGGAGGTGGGGCAGGAATGACTAGGATGGCTGTGGAATTTGAACACAGACACCAGACATCAAAATGCTGCAAATTTTTTATCAACCATACGTGAGGATTGAAGAATGTTAATGTAACTGTCACATGCAAGCCAGAATTTGGTAACCTGAGATTTTCCAACTTCCAAAACACAATAACTAATTTTTATGGAAGTACTGCTAAGTTGATACTGGAACTATTGAATATTATTGAGGTCAGAAATCATTTTAATCTAAAAGGGAAGGGGAAAAATGATAATATTAAATGTAAGTGGTGGAGAAATGTAGCACAGGGTTAAACTAAAACTCCTGCCCATAATGAAGGACTTAAATAAAATGCTTATGCCATGTTGAGGACATGCATGGATGACTCATTGGTTTGACTGAATATCATCAATGCAAGATGCATTGTTACAAATACTGTATCACATAATGAATATGGTTTGGAAGAACTGATAATGAAAAACAACAACAACAAAAACTTGGATTTAATAATATTGCAGATATAGTTTCATTTATTGCCATGACCAAGCCAAAGTAAATATATGTCACTGTCAACATTCTCAAAGTGACAAATGCACAATTTTACAATAAAAAGGCACCGATTTTCATGGACATTACCATCTCTGTTTAAATAGTTGAGGAAACACACTAAGTAAATCAGCAGCATCATTAGCACGGGCACTCAACTTGCAATTATCTAGTTACTTTAATATAAAATAAATATGTTGCCTGAGAAGTATTATGATAAAGTGAAAATTGTGATTAAGTGGAAGGTGATTAACAGAGGTGACTGTACAAGTGGAATGAAATGAGTTGAAAGTGGCAATGAATGCAGTGAATCTTGTACTATGTAGATTCTAGAACTGTGTCACAAAACTAGAGTTCATCAAATTGATTCATTGAACAGACTGCAAAATACTAAACAGCTTGCCACTTATCTTTTCTTTGCTTCTGTCCAAACAGAATTCACTTAGACAAGCCAAGTTCACATCAATTCAAAATCGTCTAAGGCTCATATTTTTATTACCACCCCATTTTCACATTTCTTTATTCTCTTGCTTATTTCTGCCATCAGTTACCTCCCCCACTCCACCCTATCAATTGTTTCCCCATGATCAACAAATACAACAGTTACTGCCTCTGACCTATACCCCATTGGCAGTTATTTTTTCTCATCCTTTTCATCCATTTCTTTCTTGAGTTTGGTCAGGGCTTCCATTCGTCTGTTCCTCCAGCGCCTTCTTTCATCCAGAGGCCCTGCCAACTTCTCCATTGACTTCTGGATCACATCCAGAGTGGGCCCCTCCATGCGCTCTGGGGGACCAAAGGATTGCTGGATGCGGAGAATCATATCTGCATATCTCTCTGCATAACTGTGCATACCTGAAAAGACATATATTTATAAGCAATGGTCGTATATGAATAACTGTTGGTCAAGGCTTACAAATTTATCCAAACCAAGACTAGAAATATTTCGTGGTCATTCAGAGAAAAATTATTTGATCAAAGTGGTTGGAGGGCGGGGTTTGGAGCTTTTTACTGTGAACAAGAAAGGAGAACGGAAGAGCATAATGAATGAGTAAATAAGGGAGAAAGAAGTTAATCCTCTAAGAATGAATGGAAGAGAGAGAGAGAGAAAGAAAGTCACACACAGATAGAGAGAGAGAGAGAGAGAGAGAGAGAGGNGAGAGAGAGAGAGAGAGAGAGAGAGAGAGAGAGAGAGAGAGAGAGAAAGAGAGAACAGGTGCAGCTGCAGAGAAAAAGGCAAGTGTTTTAAATCCACTTATATTATGCCTCTTCAGCACAAATGCTAGCTTCCCAACTGGCACCTTTCCTCACGTCTGTAGTAAACCACTTACCATCAGCATTGAGGTATGCCGTTTCCCAAGGCCCCATGAAGGCGTATCTCACACCCATTCCTTGAGACATGATGGTGTCACAGTCCTCTGGACTCACTATCCCATCCTGCACAGAGGGCCCAGGCACAGGGACGAGGGAGATGGGAGGAAAAGAAATAGTAAACTTGACTCAGGTGTAAATGAGTACCTGGCTTTAGAGCTGGGGGGACCAGGGCGCTGCACCGCTGGTGACCAGCAATGACGTTGTTATGTATTTCATTTGTAATATTATGTATTTATATGTATGATGTGTATTGTTATATGTGTTTATATTATGAATGAGATGTTTAACACTGTATGACTTTGTGAAACAATTTCCCTACGGGGTAAATAAAGTCGTATTTATTATTTATTTATTTATTTATTTAAAGTACTGAATCTGATGCATGCTGGAATTTAACTCTAAGAGCCAGTTTCTCTAACACAACACAACACCAGCAACTTAATGAAGGATCTTGTCTTTATTCTCACTGAAAACTTTGAAAGGAATATTAATCACCTGAGTGCAGTATAAACATTCATTACACCTTGTGTACCACAGTCTCTCTTCTGATGTAAAAACCATATTTTTTCAACAATGGTACACTAAGTCTAAGGAGTCAATCTCACATTCTCATTAGTCACATTACAAAGGTATCTTTTATTTTTTTTATCATATGCTATTAATTTCAATCGCACCCTTGTAATCAAGGGCTGATTCCTGGCATATGAACACAAAACATAAAAGCTGACAACAATGGTTGGCTGGTGTTGAACCACTGCCAAACTTTTTTTCCTCGTCTACACTAGATCAGCTGTGTGTGCAATGTAACATAATCTGAAATGAGTGCTGTGGTCGACATCACAAAACTAGGGCCCTAAGCAAATATTTTTTGTTAGTTCAAAGAAGTTGGATTAAACCAATAGGAGGTGTGATATCAAAGAAATTAAATGTTGTAAATGATTGCATGAGACTTAGAATCATAATCATGCCATTGTGTGTTTGCATTCCTGTTCAGTTATTAAAAAATAAAACATTAAAAAATCAAACCCTTATGCTGAAAATCATACATGAGAGTGCAGCTCGAGTGCATGATTTTCAGCACAAGGGTTTGATTTTTTAATACTTGAACTCAAATACAAACACACAAGGACATGATTACGTAAATATTGCTTGCAATATTGCAAAGTCTGCAATGCAATATTGCATACAATTGTGCTAATACATGTAGACTTTTTTCCAGAATTTCAGCATCAAAATACATACTTCATTCAGAGCAGATCTACATAACTACTCATAAACAACATGTTTTACATCAATTTTGTGGCATTACATATTCACCAACAGCAACATCACCATCTATGTCACCAACACCTGCATCACAGNCTCACTCGACTCAGGTGTAAATGAGTACCTGGCTTTAGAGCTGGGGGGACCAGGGCGCTGCACCGCTGGCGACCAGCAATGACTTTGTTATGTATTTCATTTGTAATATTATGTATTTACATGTATGATGTGTATTGTTATATGTGTTTGTATTATAAATGAGATGTTTAACACTGTATGATATTGTAAAACAATTTCCCTACAGGGTAAATAAAGTCGTATTTATTATTTATTTATTTATTTAAAATACTGAATCTAATGCATGCTGGAGTTTAACTCTGACAGCCAGTTTCTCTAAAACAACACAACACCAGCAACTTAATCAAGGATCTTGTCTTCATTCTCACTGAAAAATTTGACAGGAATATTAATTACCTGTGTGCAGTATAAACATTCATTACACCTTGTGTTCCACAGTCACTCTTCTGATGTAAAAACCATATTTTTGCAACAATGGTACACTAAGATTTAAGATTTTAAGTCAAAAGGAGTCAATCTCGCATTCTCATTAGTCAGATTACAAAGGTATGTTTTATTTTTTTATCATATGCTATTAATTTCAATCACACCCTTGTAATCAAGGGCTGATTGCTGGCATATGAACATAAAACATAAAAGTAGGTCCCAACAACACAAGCAGACAACAATGGTTGGCGGGTGTTGAACCACTGCCAAACTATTTTTCCTCGTCTAGACTAGATCAGCTGTCTGTGCAATGTAACAAAATCTGAAATGAGTGCTGTGGTCGACATCACAAAACTAGGGCCCTAAGCAAATATTTTTTGTTAGTTCAAAGAAGTTGGATTAAACCAACAGGAGGTATGATATAGGAGAAATTAAATGTTGTAAATGACTGCATGAGACTTAGAATCATAATCATGCCATTGTGTGTTTGCATTCTTGGTCGGATATTAAAAAACAAAACATTAAACAATCAAACCCTCTATGTCACCAACACCTGCATCACAGTCACCACTGGTACTAGCACAATCAAAGCCATGGCCAACAGCACCAGCCAAAATGAGGCCAACGAAATCATACCCTGATCAGTCGCCATGTTTCTCCAAGAATAGAGTACTGAATGCGGTTGAGAACAAAGCCATCAATCTCTTTCTTCAGCACCACAGGGACTTGTCCCACCTCTTTCAAGATGGCAGTGGTACGTTCCATTACATCAGGGTCAGTCCAGCTCGCTGGTACCACTTCTGTGGCGGGGGCGTAGTACGGTGGATTGCACTATGATTGAGACAATAAAATTTCACCATTAGCAGATGTTTTAGTTTGACCCAAATGGATCTGAAATTTTAATACCAAGACACTAACAAGCCTACTTCTTAATTACTAGTAATTCTTGTTCATTATACAGAGACCCAACTTTAACACGTTTATAAGTCATACCCATGGGTGGTCAAAATAACTTTTTTTTTTTCACGGGTAGCAAGAGACACATGATAAATTAGACAGCACAGCAACACCGACAATACAACATTGCAATGTGCCATGTGTTCTCTGAGAATAATGACATAATTCTATTCACACGAGATGCAGTTAGATCAATATCTATACTATGACTTATTTTACATCGTCAATGAACACCAAAAGAATTCTATTTGTGCAATGCTTTTTACTAGCAGGTCATTTTAGAAAACAAAATATGACATCTTACTAGTTTTAGAGAGAAAAACTAATGAGTTTGTTGGTGAAATGACAAAAACACTACATTTTGTTCAGTTTGCATTCACCTAATCAAAATCAAGGCTCAAATTACACCTCTCATAATGGCTAGAAACTGGGAAAATTGATATGAAAACAACTGGAGACTTGAAAATAAAGCCAACATTCAAATTAAATGAATTATTCTTGTGAGAACAAGTTCACAATAGAAAGATGCGGATTTGAAAAAAGGAATATAATATAATATATGCCTCCTTGGACTATATTGAATTCTTAGTAGGTCTACATTATTATAATGCAAGTCAATTAGGGAGGTTTATTTGTGAGCAGTCGGGAAGTGTGTTAGGGTCACGGGTGAACACTAGGTTCGCACATGGAAGTTAGGTACCGATTCAGGCAGTAGGTATTTAAGAATTAAATTGCTGTGAAGTTAGTGTAGTGTAGTGGTAACACGTTCAGACTTGCAAGCTGAGAGACCCTGGTTCGATCCCCGGCAGGGACAGAAATTTTCTAGTGTAGGTTTTTTCGGCCCTTCTTCTCAAAATTGATCATTCACAGTAATTTGGTAAAATCCCCGGTGACACACTTCCTTAAAATAATATGTAACATCTGATAAAAAATTATCAGACTAAGCTCACCTTCCTCCCCCTTAAACATGAGAGAAAGAATACTACACTGTTTTGCCTTTCCACCCGGTTACACTTGGGGGAAGTTTGTCATTGATTCTTACTGGATGGGAGACAACAAATCTGTTCTTGTGGATGAGACCCTCAGAAATGGATGATGGCAGGAGGGCGCTGGAGGAGGAGGACATGATGACGTCATCACTGACCATTTTGTCCACTTCTGCCCACACCTTCCGTTTGATCTCCAGTCTCTCTGGCACACATTCCTGAAAAGGCGGCACTTTGATGAAGGGACAGGAGGATGAGATGAGGGGGTTGGGGTGTGGTGGTATTAGGATGGCAGGACATTGTAGCATGGCATGATGAAGTAGAATAACAGCATGATAACTCTAAAATATAACACTCTACTGAGCTACGGAATCTCTTTTAATAATAAAGAGCAAAATCTGGGGCAAGCTGGATTTGTATGATATGTCCTCTGTGTGTGTGTGTGTGGGGGGGCGTGGGGGTGGGGAAAGGGCATGATGAGTGCACTGACTGTTGGTTTGCTTACTAAGCTTTTTTTGTTGCTGTCAAATGTTGCATATTATTTGGTATGCTGTTGTTTNACACTTGGGGGAAGTTTGTCATTGATTCTTACAGGATGGGAGACAACAAATCTGTTCTTGTGGATGAGACCCTCAGAAATGGATGATGGCAGGAGGGCGCTGGAGGAGGAGGACATGATGACGTCATCACTGACCATTTTATCCACTTCTGCCCATACCTTCCGTTTGATCTCCAGTCTCTCAGGTACACATTCCTGAAAAGGCGGCACTTTGATGAAGGGACAAGAGGATGAGATGAGGTGGGTGGGGTGTGGTGGTATTAGGATGACATGACATTGTAGCATGGCGTGATGAAGTAGAATAACAGCATGATAACCCTTAAATATAACACTCTACTGAGCTAGGAATCTCTTTTAATAATAAAGAGCAAAATCTGGGGCAAGCTGGATTTGTATGATATGTACTGTGTATGGGGGGGGGGGCAAAAATATTTGTTTATTATAAATTTTTTTATACCAACCCCCCTCCCCCCACCCCACCCNCCCCCCACCCCACCCCTTTGCCGTCGTGAGTAGCGCTGAGATATCTCAGCCTGTGTTAGATCATTATAAATGGGTTTCAATGCATCAGCAGTGATGGTGGTTTTTATAGCAGTGATTTTATTGCTACTGTTATTATTGTTGTTTTGCTGTTGTAGAGCAGTAGTACTGTAGTCTAAAACACTGTGGGGACTCTCAAGTCTCAACCCGTGCAAAAGATGTGAGGCACAACAGTGTGAATGCCATCTTGACATAGCAACTTTGGAGTAGAAAATTAAAATCAGAAATGAGAAAACTGACAATGAGGATCATAAAGATTAAAAGAAACATCTTTGAAGCTACAGGCAAAGAAAACTTGAAAGGCTGAGAAACAACGGACCCCATTCCTTGGTACCAATATTTCAGCCCGCCCGTAGCCTTCTTTGTGGGTATAATCACATACTGATAATCCCAGAGAAAATGTCAAATACACAGTTCACCAAACGGAGAGTGTGTCAAATATACAGTTCATCAATTGGAAAGTGTGTCAAATATATGATACACCAATCGGAGAGTGTGTCAAATATACAGTTCACCAATTGGAAAGTGTGTCAAGTATACAGTTCACCAATTGGAAAGTGTGTCAAATATACAGTTCACCAATCGAAGAGTGTGTCAAATATATGATACACCAATCGGAAAGTGTGTCAAATATACAGTTCACCAATTGGAAAGTGTGTCAAATATACAGTTCACCAATTGGAAAGTGAGTCAAATATACAGTTCACCAATTGGAAAGTGTGTCAAATATACAGTTCACCAATTGGAAAGTGTGTCAAATTATTATACAGTTCACCAATCGGAGAGTGTGTCAAGCAAACAGTTCACCAATCGGCAAGTCGGCAAGTGTGTCAAATATATAGTTCACCAATTGGAGAGTGTGTCAAATATACAATACAACAGTCACTCACCATTCAGATCTCCACATTTTCAGTTCAATTTCAGTTTCAGTTAGGCGTTTGTACACAGACAAGCAAGAATGCATTATTTACCCTCACTTCTTTCTTCTATTTCAGAGTCCTGACAAGATGACAGCACCAAATACAGCCTGTGAGTATTAGCCGACATATATACATACATATACAGTAAAACCTTGATATAAAGTACTCATTCATTATGTACTTGTCTTGTTATGAATCTCACCATCATGGATTCATTATTATTCTATCCCATTACATTATTCAAACTGACCTCGATATTAAGTAGACCACAGTATAAAGTATATTGTTTTATATGTATCAAAGAATTCTTTATATCGAGGTTCTACTGTATTTTTTTATCCACAGGTAAGAAGTGCCTTGGCACCGCCCCCACCTCCCCCGCTCCTACCCATCTCCATCTCCCTTTTCCTCGGAGGTATTGCAGAGAGTGCGATATAACTGTAACGACCCGTGCATTTCTTTCACTTTTATTGTGAGATACATTACCTTGCTCCTTTCATGGCACGTAATTTCCGGTTCATATCAGACCGTGATGAATTGATTATATCTGACATAATCTACAATCTTGTATAAAGAATCGGGCAAAAGCGCACGTAACTCTGTCTGTTCTAACTATAATACTACAGCCCTATTTACAATGGCACAAAAAGTCCGAGCTCCAGTTTTTGGATCACTTCTGGATCCACTATGCTGGAACAAGCAACAAAATGATAATAATAATAATAATAACAATGCGGTTTATAAGTGTCATATCCAGGCTAATGCTCGCTCATGCGACTTCACACTATTATGGTGGGGTGATGATCTTGGTTTGCTTTTTCTTTGTACCACGAAATGTATCAGATCTGATACGCTGGGCAATAGAGGGTTAAGTAGATCAAAGTACACATGCCTGTGAATCATGACAAGGTTGGCATTTGTCTCTGTCAATATCTGTAAGAACAATAGCAGCAACTTAGACAGCATTATCCTCGATAACAGCAGCAGTAACAACAACAACCACCACCACAAAAACAATAACACAACGTTTGGGAGCAACCAGTAATAACTACATTCTTGATGACAAAAACTGCGACATCGAACTGACCTAATTTTTTTGTAAAACTCCTATTTTATTCTCCCATAATCGCCACCAGTACCATCACTTCAGTCACTGCACCACCACGTGTACCATGTCCACCATTATAAAACAACAACAACAACAACAGCAGCCCACAACCATCATTGACCACAACTACAACCAGCTCCGTAACTAGCACTTTTCCCCTCTCCCGCAGTCCCTGCAGTGTGAGCGGACTCCAGGATCAGAGGCCCTCAAAAAAAGAGAAGACAAAAATAACTGGTACAAGGAGAAAAGAAAAGAAGGAGAAAGAAGAGATAAGGGCCAGGTCCCCTGATGCATTGCATTGCGGAGGTGGGATAGGAGTGGTGGAGGATGGAGTGGTGGAGGTGGGAGGGGAGTGGTGGAGGATGGAGTGGTGGAGGTGGGAGGGGAGTGGTGGAGGATGGAGTGGTGGAGGTGGGANTGGAGGGAAATAGCAGCACTTGATGTTTTGCCATCATCATTACGACTACATCAATACCATCACCATCACCATCACCATCCCCATCATATCAATAATACCCGACCTGTATAAAGAACGCCCCTTTGACACAGTCCTCCAAACTCTCAGTAGTAGAAATCTTGCTGAACTGTTCCTCACTGGTCAGTTTGCCTCTGAGTAGACCATGATCTGCCAGTGTGGCCAACTGGTGGTGGATGTCTTCTTTAGCAGCTCGGGTCTGGGCGGGTTCGATATCGTATATGACCACTTTATAGCCAGCACTGGCAAACAGCATGGCAAAACTACGTCCAATGAGGCCACTGGTAAGAGATTAAAAAGGCAATCATAAAATGAATTTGTTCTTGGGCTCAGAAGTGGTGTGTAGTCCATTTTGGTGGTAGGACTATTGTTTTTAGGGCTGAGAAATGCACAGCCCAAAATAAACACGGAAGACCGCTTTAGCCCAAAATAAACGCAGAAAACCGCTCATTGTCAAAAGCCTGTATGTCCGCCCACAACAGAGGAGCTGTGTACATTGAATTGTTCATTGTAAACTGAGCCTTTCTGCCCGTTGTAAAAAGCTACATTTTCCCCCTTAAAATTACAGTGAGATTTAAATTAGAGCAGAGGGAATGGTGGGGCCTAGCCCTTCTAGCCTTCAATGGCGCATCATCGTCTCTGCTGGAGATATTCTTCCAGGGGCGGCTCTCTGGCTCTCGTGGACAGTTAATCAGACCTCATAAGTAATAGTTTACATAAGAAGAGGAAGTAATATTAACTATTATAGCGACCATAACAACAGCACAATGGCCACAGTTTCAACAAATGAATATAGAGCTGTGTTGAACGTTGTTCATGTTCCACGGAGAAGAATGTACTTGCATCATAAACAGTTGGCCTACTTATATATGGCAGGTCACCCTGGCCAGAAATCCGTTGCCTATAAAAGGACGTTATTAAGACTTTTATCACAGCTCTAAGTGTCGGTCATGACGTGAAGTAACAGCTTTTTTCAGTGGAGGATTGAGGTCATGGGCACTTAAAGGGAACCCAACGTCAGAGAGAGAGGAAATGTTTATGAGGACACATGTACTCAAACAACCTCATGGCAATGCTCTGATCTAGACTAGTAATGATCTTTCTTGTCTTTAGAAGCTCTAACTGATGTGTTCTAACGCCTTACAAATTCGATATTTGAGAGCTTGCGCATTACCGATGGGATGTTTTATCACGGTAAAAATTACATTAACTGCATCGGTGCTGAATGCATCATTTGTATCGTTTGAGACAAAGCGCTAATGCAATTCTTACGATTGTAGGAGATTCAGTCGTTACTGCGCAAGCTCTTAATTATGAACTGTGGCCGTATGCATAATCCTTGCGTTAGTTAACGCACTGCAGTAACTTTGGGAAACTCCCAAAACATTAATAGTGTTCACTGTAGTGAACGCAAAAGAAATGGAATAGGCATGCGGCCACAAGTCCCGTAGAATTCGAGTTCCTGGGGTCTTGTAGTGGGCCTCTGACATGACCAAGCATGCCTCATGCTCTGCACATCATGTATGGCTGTAAGCCAACCAATGTGTGAGCATCAATTAATTGGTCACGTGAGGAACTAAAAAGCGCTCCACCCTCCTATAATTACTGTAGGTTATAACTTAACTACACACACGCTTTCCTCGGTGTGTTAGCCTACTCGAGATCCACTAGCACACACTTCATTCATATAAAACTAATGTTTTGTGTGTCAAGTCATGCCGGTGTAGTCAACGAAAGAAAAAAAAAACCTGTCGTATGTTGCGTCTCTTACAACATTGTGACTGTGTTCGTATAGGCCTACTTGCATATTCCGCATACACATTTCACTTTGTATGTCCATAAATTGTAGGCCCAGTACATGTACACAATGTAGGCTACTCACCTGCCTATAATACCAACTTTTCCTTTTTCGCTCATCTTCACCAGTAAACGTTGACACGTATTAACAACACAACACAGTGTGGAACCCGCCCTCTTGTAGTGACGATGCCAGAAATGCTTGTGTTCTTGTAACTTACTTGTAACTTACTTCAGACTGTGCCAGTCTGTTATCTGTCTCGACACCGACGAAGCCTCAGAACACCGTGACCTCTGGCCTTGATGAAAGTAAATACAGTACACCTTCTGCTGTACGGTAACGTAAAAAAAAACAACAAAACGACAGAGGTCATGGGAAAATGATCAATCTATGGATAGATATCACGCACTATGCGCCTGAGTTCAGGCATTGATGGAAAACACAAAAGTTATTTACAGTCAGTAGTCTCGTGTCTACGCACATGTGGCTGTGGTCGTGTGTATAATTCTTGCGTTAATTACAGTGAATTCTCTTAATGTTTTGGGAGAGTTTCCCGTGGTTATCGCGATGTCTTAAATAACGGAAGGATTATGCATACTATCACTGGGCAATTTCTTCATTAATAATCCATTTTGTTTCTTTTGTTGTTCAAGAAAGTGCGCACCCTCATCTTCAGTCATTGCGTTTGACTCCATCTTCGAAACACAAACTCTGAAAAGACCCATGAAGGCCTAAGCTTCGGTATGTAGACCCTGGTTGTATCATGCTAAATGTTTCAGGATGTGTGTGTGTGTATGTGTGTGTGTGTGTGTGTGTGTGTGTGTGAGAGAGAGAGNGAGAGAGAGAGAGAGAGAGAGAGAGAGAGAGAGAGAGAGAGTAAATAGTTAGGGAGCCAACAGTCAAGGCTGCACTGGCCCATTCTCCAAAAAAGCTGATTCTGATGACCCGGTTTTCAGTATCGATGTGAGGTCAGGAAAGTTTCAAGGCCAGTGTTTCTGATGGTTGGTGAAGAGTCCGCACAATGTAGGGTCCTTGCCAGAGGAAGGCGTGTCACACACACACACACACACACACACACACACACACACACACACACACACACACACATACACAAACACGCAAGCACGTACACGCACACACACACACACACACGCACACATACACACACACACACAGACACACACACACACACGGAGAAAGCCAAAAGAGAGGGAGGAGAGAGAAAGAAAAAGAGAGAGAGAGAGAGAGAGTGGGGAGAGAGAAAGCATTTCCACTGACCAAGAACCCTATGGAAATTAATTATTTATGCTCACTAGTCAGGGTTGAAAGGTCAGAGTTATGGTACTAATTGACTTCATGCGTTAAATCGTCTGCCTGCTGTAATGCCACTTAGCACAGAAGACAACGAAACAACTGCGTTATTATTATTATCAAAGACTTGCCACAAAAACATGAGGAACAGCTCTGTCTCTAAACTTCCCGTGTAAAATGCGTTACTGCTGTAATAACAAATCCAGATTAATGTGAACAAATCATTATCTTGAAAGCGGGCAAACAGCGGTCAAGTCACAGAACTCGTTCTTGGTAATGAAAAGTGTGTGTCCAAATCATGCTATCTACATCTTTTTTTTTTTTTTAAAAGATAACAGGGAACAAATGTAAAGACCACTGTTTATTTTTAAATATAGATTTCCATATTCATTTACTTCTGGATGATAGAACTCTAGAGGAAATCCAGTTTTCAAGCTGAATTTTGTTTTGAATGAATGAATAAAGAATTTCTCTCTCAGTACGGCAGTCTGTTTTCGAAAAACACTCTTCATTTGGCCGATTCACGGTTCAAAAGGTTAAGTAATTCTGTCCCAGAAACAGTTGAAGACGTTTATTTAAAGAGTGAAAAAAAAAACAACAACTGATAGACAAATACATGCCTTGCCCAACTTCTTTCTAAGCCCGACCTACATATTGTCAGCTCAACTGATACAGTCATGAGACTTTTCCACGGTTAATATGGGTTACTGTTACAGGCAAAGTTAGGGAACAAAAGCAACCTTAGGGACTTCTTCTTTACGTCGCTCCCAGCCGTAACCCTACTCTTACTCCTAACCTAAACACACCTTGGAAGAATCCCAGGAATTTACCAAATGGGCGTAGAACGCTAACTGCCAACTAAAGTACTGGTAATATCTGGAATCTGTTCGAACTTAGGTCCACTTTTGTGATACTAGGCAAAGGTTGCAAATACTGAGTATATTTTCTTGGTGGCTTGTCGCCAACTCATCCATTCTTAAAGACAATTAATAGGTCCGCATATCTTTTTTTTTCTTCAGCATTCCCTGATCATGCTAGCAGACCACTGTGGACTATGAGCTGGCTGGTCAACTGCAGGTTTGTGCAGTTCCCCTATAGCTTCTTGTGATAGTCAACCGGCAATGACCACAACAGTCCTACAAATCACGATATGAAACCTGGTGAGATAATTGGACCATCTTTATTTACACGTCATAAGACAATTCGTATATAAATTACAGTTTATGAACAGTCGTATCATAATGCAAAAGGTTTACATGTACATGTGCCTGGTCTGATCACAACATACTGGGACTTGTAAACATTAAACATACAGCAGAGAGTTTGTAACATTCAATCCATCCACCATACATCATTAGCCCAATATTTCAGTCCACAATCAGCAACCGGAGATACAACGTAATCAAGGGTGTAGAAAAGGAAAGGGATTGTTCGAAAGAAGGGTCCGCCAAATCCCATATCTAGAACTGAAGTGCGAAGGACCAAAATTAATATTCCTGCAGCTGCCAGAATGCGGGTTGGGGTGAGCACGAGAATCATGGGGCCCCATAGGAAATGAGGAGCTCCATGGGAGCGGGGGCCCCAATTATGGTTTGCCTGGGAGGGCGGTGGGCGAGATCTTTATGAGATCTTATACACATGGTGTATAATATCTTGTCCTGGTCTCTCCCTTCAACGGGAGAAATGATTTAAAAAGGATTCATAATCCTCGCTTTTTCATTTCTATATAATACATAAAACGCAGGTGTTTAAACAACTGGTATACCTTCCAAGAATGGTAAAAGTAAATTCCACTCCAACACATAATAAAATCCATTGGGCATTCATTTGTAAAAGATATCTTTCGATATATCCATCAGACTGATCTATTCCAGCACTATGGCACTCAAGACCAGTGCTATTAATTGGGAATTTGCAAGATATTCCGATTTTGCTAGTTTTCATATATAAGAATTTCATAGTAAAGCGTATTCGAGTACATCAGTCTTCTCTTTTTAGTTCACACACACACACACACACACACACACACACACACACACACACACACACACACACACACACACACACACACACNCACACACACACACACACACACACACACACAAACCCACACAGCTCTCTCACACACACAAACACACACACTCTCTCTCTCTCTCACATACACACACATACACACACACATTCTCTCTCTCTCTCACACACACACCTTCACACACACACCCACAAATCCACACACTCTCTCTCACATACACACACAACACACACACACACTCTCTCTCTCTCTCTCTCTCACACACACTCTCTCTCTCTCTCACACACACACACACACCCTCACAAACACACCCACAAATCCACACACTCACACACACACAAACACACACACACAACCTCTATCTTTCCATGAATACAAACGCACGCACACAGTTACCTAAAGGCACACATGGCATCACAGTTTCACAGGCGATTGCTGGCCACCTAGTGCTGTTTTACCTAAAACCAATAAAAAAGTGAGTGTCTAAACGTTTCGTTACGAAATCAAATGGAGCCAGCCTGAAAGTTTCTTCATCTGCATTAGCGTGTGTTTCACCCGTTGAACTGCTGACAGGAGAGGGTAAGCTTATACAGTAATAGATTTCTTATCTGGAAAGTTGCCCTTATCTGAACACCTAAAAAGTGAAAGCTTTCTCCCTTGTCATTGTGACGGTCAGTCAAGTAACATTACTGAACTCTACAGTGCAGTTTCAATAACCCTCAAGGTCCACCAAGTTTATGGCATGTGCTCATAATGAGCTAAAAAAATGGGGATTAAAACTAGTCTAGAACAAGGATGTTTTAGTTGGACGGCCAGACTATCTCGTGGGGAGCATTTTGGCTGGACAGCTAGATCTAGATGGATAAGATTTTTACATGACAAAGCCCAGCAACATGCTTTGCACCAATCTACAGAAAGTAAAAGGGGATTATACACAGATCGGTTCATGTGAAGGTTGAATCTTTCTTCACATGTGAGTCAGAACTCACTGAACTGAAGAGCAGGACTAGCCGGTACGAAGTACACAAACTTCGGATTAAACATCTGACAGTTTGATTGGGGAGATAACTCGGAAAAATGTTTGTCTAGGCTAAAAATACTATCCAACCAGAATTCTCTGTAAGATGTATTCTCTCTGTTAAGCTAGGAAACTCACTCCGTTAAAATTACATCTTATTTACTATGTGAAAATGTGGATGGAGAAGACAGCCTCTGATAAACTTAATTGAATTCCATATCGCCCACAATAAAAATGACAACCTTACAGTAATTACAGACCTGTAACTATAAGGATAATGTTCTAGATAAGGAGACCGAATCTCACACACACTCATATAACCGAACAGCCAATAAATCACAGACTGTCTAATATCCTCTTCGAGGACAAAAGTTTCACCCGCACAGTGATGACCTCACGCTTGCATCAAATAGGAAATACCGTAAAACCCTCATAACATGGCTCCCTTCTGATCGGGTATGTCCGATGGACTGCGGAAATCACTTGAACAAGGCAAGGCCTTTTACAGGATTGGACTCATCGAGCGAGCTAACCAAGAAGCCATCTTAACCAGGAGACGTGTTATCAAGAGTTTTACTGCAATAGAGGGTTGCATTTTTTTTTGCATACGGCACTGCACTGAACTCGGGTTGAATCTGGAACTCCGGCAAATTTAGTCGCCAATATTATTCCAAGACACTTCAGCCCAGAACTTGGTTTTGGGTTAGGGATAAGTTTCATGAAGAAAAAGGAAAACTGCTATAGTCTCTAGACATTATCATTTAATAGGAGCTCTCCCAGGTGTGCTTTCTCGTTTCCAGTCCTGTCCCAAACCCTACACCAAGCTTTAGGCGGGAGTGTTCTGGAATAATACCCATGGAGAATATTGCCCAGTCGCATATGCGTGATGCCGGTGTCAGGCAATATTATGTATTCATTTAAATTTGTGTTTTTACTGCATATTTTCAGGACAATTTCTAGGGACCCTCTCAAAGGTCTATCCTGATGGTCAGAGATTCGGGCCAAGCCCTGAAAGTCCGAACAGATTTGTCAACACAGTCGAGAAACTGACACACCCCCGAATTTACGCATGCTGATTGGCCGAAGAGATAGCGTGCAGTGTGCATATGCAATCCTCTATTCCACACAATGATCATCGGACTTGCACCGGTGACTCGGGTTCAGAATAAGTCATAGACACAAGAGTAGGGAAATCATCCACTTCTCTCTTCATCCTCTCTCCGGGCAGTTGAGAATCCATGTAAGTATAAGGCGGGCTCCGTGCTTGGTACGAGGTCACCTTCTTGCGACTTTGTCTCTCCTGTTTCTGAGGAACCCTCACGGGTGACACGTATCTCTTCTGCTTTGATACGTCGTCTTTCGGCGTCAGTGACCCGTTTTTCACCACATCTCTCACTGCCAACCGCTCCCTCGAGGCATTTCTTCCTCCTCGTTCACCCACTGCATTTCTTTGCTGTCTCGAGTTGAAAGATGACTTAGAAACATGGTCAGAGGTAGGATTATGGGATTGATCTTTTTTATGGCCGCTGTTGCTGAGGTTGTAGTTGTTCTTGCTGTTATTGTTGTTGTTGTTGTCTCTTTCGACGCCTCCTTCTTCCCGTATACCATTCTGTTCGCGTCTATTCATCAACTCCAGCCGCTCCTGGTAGTGACTTCTTCCGGTGAGCGTTGGACCCGAGACTTCACTCATCCCGTCTCCTAGCTGAGGCAGGAAGAAATGAAGCTGCGTGGGCTGGACGTCTGGAACTCTCGTCTCCTCCTCGGATGCTGGACTGCAGTCTCCACGAGGCATCCTGTGGGCGTAAGCATCATTTAGGGTATACTGGTCCTCGTTGAGTAGCAGAGGTTCCTCGGTGGCAGCGACTGTTCTGTGCGTTTGACGATCGTAAGAAACGTTGCGTCGATGTGTTGTGACCTGTCGTGGCTTTCTGGGCTTTTGAGTTCTGCCAGGCGAGTCCTCATGGTTGCTTTGACGCACAGCACCGCCCTTGGTAAAATCATTGCGCGCTCTTGAATGGTGATCGGACTGTTTGCGTCTACTGTTGTGATGCCTCTCTGTTGTTCTAGAAGAATCACTTGTCAAACAGTCGCTGTCTTCTACACCGTTGAGAAGAGCTTGGCTGTAAAGGCGCAGACCCTGGATGCTGTCGCTACTGGTGCTGCCATAATTGTTACGCTCCTGAAAGAAATTGGACTCGGAAGGGGAGGCCTGAGAGTCGTTTGAGGCACAAGTTTCCTGCAACTTCTCTGACGCCGCCACAAGGCGCTTGAAAGTTGGAGACTGACTTCTCGGGTGGTAACCATATTTGGACGGACTCAGTGTTTTGGCCGCATTCTTGTTGTTGGACGCCTTTGATGAGGAATTTGCCAGCTTCTTGGCAAGGATTCGCGAATTCATCGCTGGGTCAAATGTGTCCTGTTCTTCAACGGCCGGTGCTCTCATAAAAGCTGCATTGGCCGATGACACTTTGGCTCCTGCGCCAGGATACTGCCGGTCCACATAAGAAAGTTCCGCTGCATTTTGTAAATTTTGAAGATACGAGTCAACATTGATTCTCTTGTTCTGCGAATTACCGAGGCGGTGCAGAGTGTCATCGGAGGAGTATTTATGTGAGTTTGCTAGCGATCCTGAGGATCCTCGCTCACTCCGGTCAAGTTGTGTATGTGAGCGATATTGGGCCCTAGCCTCACCTTTGAGTGCGTTGTTAAGGGAATTGCTTCTGGCCAAAGTGTTATGAATTTGGTCGTGCAAAGACTTCCTGGCAGCGGAAAATCCGGAAGTCGCCCGGCGCGCATGTGCGCTGCTAGACTTACTACTTCTGTTAGCGTCTGACACCTGCTGTATGGCCGACCTCGCGCTCTGACGAGAATAGAGTTCAGTGGCTGAGCGTACGACAAAAGGTGGTCCACTCTGGAGCAGGAGAGAGGCAGTATCGGCTGTGATGACGTAGGTCTGGTTCGATCTATTGCTGATCAGCTGTCGAGAATTTTTCACACTGGTCACGCCATGATGACTAACATATCCAGTGGCGTTTCTGTTGCCGGCACTACGGATGACGCAGTACAGGGAGTTTCTATCCCCGTCTGGCTCCTCTTGATCTCTGACGACGTCTTGGGTTGAAAGTCTGTTTGGCGCAGAACCTTTGCGGACCACAGTTTCACTGGAGGCTGACCGTTTATAATCTGTGCTTCCGTCTCGGCCAGCACGATAATGAGGTGGTTTCGAACTCAGGTACTCTCGGGTCAACCTGTCTCTCTGTGGTGTTGCCAAGTCCGAAGAGTAGGCGATTCTTGATCCAGATCGACTGGCCGGTGGATGGTCAGTGGTCACATGATGAGGGTGTTGTCTCACAGAGCTGCCCGGTCGAACGTTACGGTCATCAGTGGAAGATCTGATGAGACAGAAAGTAGAGATTTATGGGCTGGAAAAAAATGTTTCTTACAGCATACTTCTAGGAATACTAAGAAGGAAGGAAGGAAGGAAGGAAGGAAGGAAGAAAGAGGGGAAGGAGGGAAAGCAGGAAGGAATCTGTCAAGCCCGATCCTTCCTTCCATCCATCCATCCATCCATCCATCCATCCATCCATCCATCCATCCATCCATCCGTCTTGTCTGTCCGTCCGTCCGTCCGTCGCGCTATTCGAGGCATGGATGACGTTATAGATGAAGAACCAGAACTTGATGATAGAAATAGAAAGGACAGAAAGGGAAAAACAGGAAGACTGTTGCACTTGAAACTCCGACACTGGACACTGATCATCCAGAGAAAGTATCATAAGCTCCTCTCCTCTCCCATAACCACCCCACCCCATCTGGTGACAAGCGGAAAAAAACAATGTTCCATTTATAGGGAACTAACATCAGTCGAAGTAAAGTTCTGGTTGAACGGATGCCACTTCGAAAAGATCATCATAATTTTTTTAAAAATGAAAATGGTATTAGCAAAGGACAGGCTACAGACTTTGAATCTTCAACCTTGAAAAAATCTTGATGCTTGAAATGAACAGTGTGTCTGATATACTTCAGTCTGAGAAAGCATGATGCTGGTCACGGACAGAGATTTCGGACGGCCTGGTTCATTTTGTCATGAAATTTGAGTTAGAAAGATTTAAAGCGTACATTAGCTATCCCATCTACATCACCGTGCTGTTCTTAAGATATGAAAACTAAGCCACATTAAAAGTCAGCAATGTCTACTAGAGAATAGTTTTCTGCTACAATTATGTATTGAGAGATAAATTTTTGTTCAAGTTAACCTTTTCTTTTGTAAGGAAGAAAAGACAGTTGCTTTTGTGAGTAGCTGAATATTTCTTCGGGTATTCATCCTTCCACCCATCCTTCCTTCCTTCCTTTCCGCCCTTCTTCTTCCACCTCCACTCCACCCATCCAAGTACCCTTGGAAATCAATTTACCGAAAATATATTTGATTGGGATTCGCGCTATTTGTAGTATAAAAATAGATTTCTTCCTTCTCTCTAGGAGTAAAATGTTACTTCAGTGCCGATCTTACCAGGACTTCCTACGTCTAAGTGTATGGCTGCCAAGAGCAGGTGAAAGTTTTTACTTTTCTTTTCAATAATATCATATCGTCAAATAAAATCAAAGGTTAAACGCAGCTGATAATGGCTTGCTGAGAAGATTGGTAAAGGTATTATCATTTCCATTGTGTTGTATCAAGACTAGGATTTTTATTCTTGTAACTTAATCCAACCGTCAATAATGGACTCCCCTGCACGTTTTCTATCAGGAAAAAGCCGTGCATAGTTTTGTTTAATTTTCTTATGAGAGCCGCACTTACATTCACTGTATCAAAAATCGTTTTACGCACTGATCGATTGCCGGCTGACGATCGCTATTGACAAAAGCTCATTGTAGCAAGTATTAGTCTATTAAAATTTATTCTAGAAGAATACACAACAATCTATTTCTAAATGTATGAGATCGATTATTGGATCTATTATTCTCGCATACATGTAGTTAAGATCAGTAACAATTCACAACAAGAACTCGATCAAATACGTCTGTGGTTTAAATTTACATCAAAATTTATTTTTCTGTGAGTTATAATCATGACCACTTGGCAACCCATGGATCCTCAAGGGAACAAAACAAACAATTCACACTTTTTACATTTGTTTTTCCTATAATAATTGTCATTATTTCGTTCCGGAACATTCGTGTCACTATTTTGAACACACACTTCCTGTTTGCCACTCCTTTGTTAATGCGACTTGTCAAGTCATGTCACTCTGAGTACATTCTCTCAGTACTTGCATGTTGCGTGACAAGAAACATCTGGGGTGAAAAACAAACCGAATACATCCAAATTAAATGACACATTTCGAAAGACGCTGGTTAAGTGTAAGAAGTGAATAGTTATTGGTGTCAGTTATATGATCAATTAATAATTAAATTGTATTGTAAAATGTACATGTACCTTATGAACAGTTCGTGGTATGAATTTTGTAATGTTGTAGTCATAATGCTATAAATGCTCATGTGCTGTCCCGTCGTATTTATGGTTCGCTTGTAAACCACAGCTGTGGTCTGAACTCATATCAATCAACCTGATGTCAACTCATAATTTCTGTTGTGAGGGATGTCTCATAGCAACTCATCAGCGACAGAAATGATTACGGCGCTGGACTCAAGATCTAAAAGTCGAGGGTTCGATTTCCAACCACAGCCGTGTTGTAGGGGCCTTGGGAAAGCATTTCATTCGTATTCTCCTCAGTCCACCCGTCTTTGAAATGGGTACCTGGCTATAGACAGTGGAAGATATTGTCAGAATGCTGGTGATCAGCGTCTGTAAATGGCTGCTGCAAGTATGCTCCCCGGGGAGTGAACGTCACTGGTGTAACAATAGTATGAAGTCACGTGAGCGGGCATTAGCCTGGAGGCGACACTTATAAACCGCATTATTATTATTATTATTATTATTATTATTATTATTATTGTGCAGAGGGAAGAATACAGCTCGAATGAGAGTATTCCGGAAAAAAACAACGAAGGAAAATAGCAAGAATGCGCACATCTTACATGTGGGAATTACCCATTAAAGATATACTGAGGGTGTAAATGGTCATTTGGAAAAAAAAAAAAGAAAGAAAATTTAGAAATACTTATAGTAGCCATTTTACTCTAAAGTGAATTAATTCTAATATTAAGTACTTTTCAAAAAAATTAAGAGCAGTTTTTCTTCCGTAAATCAAGAAATGGCAATGGTAATCAGTTTTCGGGCATAATTTATCTGAATCACAAAGAAAGAACACAATGTAACCCTAGCTAAACATTACGTTTAACTTACCACTGTTGTCTTTCAGAATATAACATTGAGCAACTTCATCATTCATTAGCTAGTCCAGTTCAGTGCTGCAGCACTTCCAGCAGCAGGCAAGCACGGAATGGACTGTCCAGTATTGCTTATGTTCAATACGCCAGCTCAGGAATATTGAAAACGCAAACATCCACTGAATGGCGACGCTTTGCGTGTGGCAAAGCAGTTATTGATTGGAAAGGGGCAATTAAGAAGTTTATGATACAATCATCGCACGGTGTATTACATGTCTGTATGGAGTTTATGTTCCGCTCCCCAACGTCTGTAAGCCATAAAGGAAACTAGACTATCAGAATACAGAAAGATATGTCTGCAAGACCGTATCCGAATGCTCCATGCTTGAAAAAAGACGGAAAAAAAAAAGACTGTGCGCACCACTTGACATTTAGGTATATTGATCTGACAGTGAACGCATGATTTCACACCTGATAAAGGTGATTTAATCGCTGTAGGAAGATTTGCCGCTGCAGTTTGGTTGTGTTTAGTATATTTGATGGCACTTCGTGTGTGATCGCCGGATCCGATAAAATGCCTGTACTTCAGTAATTGTACGCAGCCTAGGCCATTTGCCGTAGGTGTGTGTCACGTTCATAATTGTCCCAGCGTCACGTGCGTGACAGTAAACGAAATTATGACAATTTTGGCACAGAATCTAGGCCTTTATGTTTAAAACTTGGCTCGGACGTATGTGTTTCTTTGCATAAAGATGCATTTTCAGTCTTGGAAACTATACTCTTGCCGAGATCTAGCATTTTTTTTTTCATCAAATAAAATGGGCAGAGTAAAATTTTCTGTGCATATGTTCGTATGTAGTCTATCGTTTAGACTGACCATGCTTGTCTATCAGTCCACCAGCAGCTTACTAACATTCATGGCTTTCAGTACCAGTGCATTTCATGACTTGCGCACGTCGAATGCTCTGTTGTTATCCCTTCTCAACTTTGTTATCAGAATCAACACCGTCAGAATTCCTCCAAATCCTTAATTCGCCTGTCAGCTATGGCGGTCTTGTTAGTGTAAGATGGTAGACTTGCTACCAACACAATGCTAAATCAGTTCAGTTCAGTTCAGTTCAGTTCATTTCAGTCGTTTATTGTAGGCACTGCGGCCAGTTCCAACATATTTACAAAACAAATTAAGGTACAATTAAGATGCGAAATTAAACGTATATTATGTAAAGGTTATTTTTATCAATTTCCTGCCTATAAGTTATATCGCGTTCGTTAAATTGTGCATTCGACTGCCCTCGTGGCAGGGACGGTGTTAATCTCGACGGTGTTCGCTGTGGAAATGTTCGCAACTCATGCAGTTCATGTTGTTTTGGTGAACAATGATAGAAGGGGAGAGTGGATATCGGTTCCTAACTATGAGTTCTAGTCAACAAAGGCACTGCGGTCTGCGTCAGGTGAAAACAGTGTTAATGAAAGAACTGCCATAAACAGAGAGCCTTCGCCAAGACCGACCTCATAGAGATTCTATCCTGGGTTCACTTGCACCAAAGTTATTTATTTTGGTATGTAGACAATAGATTGCTTCCATTAAAGGGAGATTAGGGCCCGTGTCAATGGTCTACTTAATCTGGCGTTATATATAACAGCACGTAGGCTACTTATCTTTCGAGAGAGACGCAAGGGCGCGTGTATATTTTATTGAATTTCTTAAGAACACACTTAGACCAGACTTGATCTGTTCACTCTTGCTTTTTAATCATGTCAACTATATGTGTCTTTCAACTAACCAAAAAGAGACATAAGTCGCTCTTTGAGTAAACCGTTATGGGTGTGATATAAAAGCTTGGTATTTGAACATTTACTTGGTGAACAGAATTTTGACCTATCAATATTCTGGTCTGGTCCGGGACTTGGGTGCCAGAGGTGATAGGAAATTATACCTTTTAAATGGAAAAATAAATCTGAGAAAATTGCGATTGAAGAGCAGGTTTACAGTATCATTATTATTAATCTAATTATTATGCCTGATAAAAACTCAGATTTGTTCATGTTTACCGATCTTCTGGCCGTAAAAATAATCTTTTTGTGTATATAAACTGTTTACTCTCGATTTCTGCGACAAATAAAAATTGGATATCCTGCTGGCTCTAAATAACAAGGCTTGATATATCTGATTGCCTAGTAAAGCGACGTAAGTCATTTTTTGACTTGCTGCATGAGATTTCACTTTCAGACAACAGTCTCTGGATCCAGGGTTTGCGATTAATTTTGCCTTCTTGAACGAAAACTACCATTATTCTGCATTGAAGATGTGTATATGAGTGGTGGTGGTTATGATGATGGCCCATATTCCCCTGCTGTTGCTGCTGCTGCTGTTGTTGTTGTTGTTGTTGTTGTTGTTGTTGTTGGACCTAGCAGAATGGAGCCGGGACGGTGTATAGCAGTGAGTGTAGAGAACATGCTTAAAAAAACGCCTAACACAAACTCCCATTGCCTTGCTATATTTTCTACAAGCTCAAAATCTGTAGCACAAATATGGGACTGATTGATCGGAGAGCATTTGGGTGGAATTCCATCAGAGGCAACTGCAAAAATCTTTAAATTATCATAATTCATATAAATATATGTAGAGAGCGAAAACGGGAAAGGAAAATAGTCACAAATAGTCAAACAAAATCTCTGCTCGTATTAGTAGTATTACCTTCCGCCCAGAAATCCTGTGAGTTTAAATGTGGGAAGGAATGCCATACTGGTAGCCTCCCCTTTCTCCGTGAACTCATTCTTAGGTGTCAGTGACTCAGTAGTCCAGTCCTGTCGTAAGCCGTGCATAGATCGAAGTCATTTTAATTTTTGTTGAACGAAACATCACCTTCCTTTGCCTAAAAGAAGTTGAATAGACGTATGGCTTCCCAATTTTTGAATGTCAGACACATATATTTTGAAGTCTATGATCTCTTCAAGATGGGGCACCAACATTAGTGTCCTGGCAAAGATCATTTCAAGTCTGTGCCTTCACAAAGATGATGATCCGTCTACAGCCTCACAAAAATTGTAGTGTATTCTAAATTTTCTGTCGTCGCATGGCGGCACACATGATGGAATCAACAGAAATAGGGGAGTCTACTACTACACCAAAACAGTTGAATGATGTGTTTGGCACAAGCAAAAACAGGATCAGCATTTAACGGAAAACCTTAGAATAAACAGTGTGGCGAAACTGTCCGCTGAATAACGAATAGCGATTAACTCTAGGTTTCAAAGACACAATCAGCTAGACTCTGCCCTGCACACACAATGGGCGTTGGAATATCAGATTGACACCCCGTCCATCGAGTGTCTGAGTAAACGAAGTCCATTCTGCCAGTTTATCTCAGGTTAGGTCAACCAATGTTCAAAGACAAGAGAGGACAAGCCAAAGTTGTGACATTGAAAGTTTAAACTACTCAGGCCGCAGAAACAATATGGCTGAAAGTGGCGTGTTGATCACACCGTGCGGGATATAATCCCTTAATCCGTGTGCCGCTAAGTAAAATGTACGAGTTGACTGAGATCACAGCTGGTCCTTGGTTTTCTTTTGTTTTAGGCTGCTCTGGGGACTTGGCAGTAACGACCAACCCTGCAGCAAAGCCAAAGGGTGAAGGCAGTGAAAAGGAAAGGAGGTGGGGAAGGGACAAAGAGGCAAAGGTACGGCGTCCCCAACGCTAAGGATTGTCAACAAGACACGAATTAAATGTGATTTCAAAGTGTTTACTTTATTTGCTGTCCTTAGAGTGCAGGCGCTATTCTTTTGGTTGGTTGGTTGGTTGGTTAGTTGCTTGCTTGCTTGCATGTTTGGTTGGTGAGTGAGCGTGCTATAATTAGACGAATTCCCCATTCTTCGAATGGGATCAGCATGGCCGAGAGGCGAATTCACTATTGAACCGTGGTTCACTGTGGTCTACCGGTGCCAATCAAAGCTTGAGAGACAAACGAGGCAGCCTTGGCGATACCTTTCGCATCTGGACGCAGTCCCGAAAATCTGGTTCCTCTATGACCCATACTAAAGGAGGAGTAGAGAAAGAACGCATTTCAAGTTCACCTTGATAATATATGCCATGGACCAAGTTGACCTATTCGGAAGTTCATCCAATCAAATCAAAGTCATGAATCTTCAGTTTCCAAAGGGTACCTCGTAGTACCTACAATTTTCTTCTTAAAAAAAAAAGCAACGGTTGTTACGGTTTATAGGTGTGAGTACGGGAAAGGGGGAAGGGGGAGGGGGGCAGAAGGGAAAGAGAGGAGAGGGGAAAGGTGGTGGCGAAGAAGAGTTCACGACTCTGTTGAGAGGCCTGGTAAATCTATAAGTCAACCCCACACCTTCGTAACGATCCACTTCTAAATCGATTTACCGGATCGTTATGACCAAAGGATCACTGAGCTAACTAACGTAAACACAAAGGGCAACACTCATTCAGCATTAAGTTACTTCCCCTATTTAGATGTCGAAGACTCAACGCCCCGTTATAGTGCAAGGCGGGAACCAACTTTCCGCGTGTAAGAAAATGTGGTTAAATGAAAGAATTATTCATAGACTCAAAATCTGAAGATTGCGGGACAAGGTGGAAATGTTAATTCAGTTGACATCTTTCTCTGGACAATGAAAAAAGACTTTATCTTAGACCTGAGGATGTCATGTTGCACTAAAAAAGACGTTCAGAGAGTCAAACTAAACAGAAAACATTTTCAGAACAGGCCTAAAAAAGCCTGGATTAACTCTTGACTGTTTCAGATTATAGCTAATTGGCAATGGCCTTACAGTATTTTCCCTTACATTGTATTTTAACGCTTTGGATATAAGAAAGGGAGGTCACTGTCGCCTCATACAGGTGGTCGCAATAAGAAAGTTAAATATATAACATGTAAATGGTCATCTCTGAAAGCGGTCAGCACAGCAGGAGGTCGCGATATACAGGTGGTCGCTGAACCAGGTTCGATTGTGACAGAAATCGCATGGAATTCATGTGTAAGCCCTAACAAGTGGATTATAGATTCTTGTCATATATATGTATGCGTCGCGGAACCGAGCACATCTTGGCTGCTTATGTTGTGAAATGGCTTTGGAGTGAATGACGACCATACCTCTTACCTCTCTTGTTCTCTTTATTAAGACAGAGAAACACGTCTTAGAGCCACAAAAGGCATTGACACCCCATGTCATGAATAACCGGTGTTCAGTAAACTTTGCAGCCCTCAGGGGAAGGGCCACCTTAGGCTATACTGCCACCTCACCCCCGTGGAAAATCGTCCTGGTTATCTTCTACTATATCTAGATAAGAAACTCTTTTCCAAAATCAGGAACATGCCAAGGACAACAAAGACGACAAACTTCAAGAGTGCTCAGCTAAATGCGGCAAACGTAATTCCCCGAGATCTGTTCAGCACAAGGACTAGCATGCATGGTTCCCACATGAAGCCAAAAGAGGATCAACCCCACCACTGTATGATCTGAGTGTGCTCAATTGTCGATCACTTCTAACGATTGTCTGTCTGAATCCTACAACTTGCTTGGGTAGTTTTCCCAGTGGCAGTTTTCCTTACGTGCCTTACCCATATGGGACCCATGTTTATTCCCGTGAACAAATCCCACATAGGCTCCCGTGTGTCAGCCCTAACGGGCCCAGCTGAGACGCATATGGAAGCTCAAGCAAGTACATTATTTTCATCGTTCACTGGTCTACTGACTTATTCCGCTTTATCTGTACGATCTCTATCTATTATGTTGGCTCAAAGCCATCACCCTGCTAAAAGGACTTGCAAATCCGCACTCGAAATCGTCAATGCACGACAGAACCTCTTGACTTCACTGATTTGTTTCTCTCGGTAATCTATAGCGCAAAGGTAGACAACCATCTCTTTTATAATAACAGTAATAGCAGTCGCTTGAGCGTGAGGAAATGCCTCACACAGTTAGTGAGTTCCTTTCTCCCAAGACTGGACAAAAGTAATAATAATAAAGAATATTTATATAGCGCCCACTCCCCATAAATGAGCTCTAGGCGCTTGACAAAGTTGAAGATCTCACTTTCTATCTTTCACACATTCTCTCCAAAAAATTCAGATACACAATCATTTGTACTAACTCAAGCTCACATTATCATTCAACAGAGGCAGAGCTGGAACTTATGGCTAGGAATTACAGCAATATTTTTGAAATAAATAGGTTTTGAGTTTTCTTTTGAAGCTTTCAGTGGTATTTGTTGATCTTAATTCATTTGGTAGAACGTTCCAAACTGATGGTCCTGATGAGGTAAATGCTCGCTCTCCATATTTCTTAAGATGTGACCTCGATACTGAACTGAGGTTAATACTACTTGATCTTGATGGTGTATAGGAACCAGGAGTTCACTCATGATGGTTGGAAATTCAGCAGTATATAGACCCTAATAGCATAGGACGGCCAATTTATAACAGTATTAGAGTTCGTAAGTTCTATAGTTCTGAAGTGTACTACAATAAACACTCTGACACCTCTACGCTACATAAAAAAATTTGAGAACCAATACAGTTTAGTCTGCATTTAGTCTTCTGGTACTTTGTATAAGTACACGTCATGTAAACTTAGCGTGACCGTCAGTGCAGGGTAGCTGAAATGCTTCTTTCATTCTCCCCCCTCTTCAAGGGTTGGGTGAATTAATGCTAATAGTTCAATATCATCTCTCCTGGTTTAAAGTGCGGTATATATATTAATAAAAGGCTTCAGCCAAATTTGTGTCACAGATTTCTTGGGAACAACGTAACGTAAATACATGCAGTTTTCACCTAAATTCGTAGAAAAATACACAAAAGGTAACTAAACACATCAGTCCTCTTTATTTTTTTTACCTTTTAAAAAAAAAAAGAATGTGTATCGCAACGAAAGACAATCTCCGATAGATCTTTTCAATCCGCCCGATTCGCCAATCGTCTAACTTTTTCACGGAGTCTAATGCAATCGTCTATGATGCCTTTCGGTGCGCTAGGTATTCTTTCGCCGTTGGTGCGTTGCCTGTAAAATGGGGTGTTAGTCTTGTATATTTATATAAGCTCAATGAATGCTGCATACCATTAGAGAAACTGTGAGATACTGTGCAACAGTTTTTTTATAAGTAATTGTAAAGGAAACACATTAAAATAGTGACTCAATGGAAAGAAAGCAGTGTGCGATCGGCAAACACAATCACCAGCTATTTCACAGCGCCAGTGCTGCCAAATGAAATAATTTCTTTATGTAAAGTTGTAGCTCTTTCAAACTCATGAAAACGTCGTAGTGATTATTCACGCCTGAAAACTAAAAAAAAGAACTAACGGAAAGGCTTTAGCTGACATTACACACAGAGCTTCTCATTTCCGGCACTTTTTTCCTGACGTATGTTTTGTTCACAGTCTGAGAGTGAGAGCCTCATAACCATTCATGGCAATATACTGTACGTACATTGGAACCTGTATATATATACATTTTATGTAGACTACACATGTTCTTTCCTCACAAAAGTGGTTGCATCGGACAATCGCTCGCATTACACAGGTTGAGTTTATAATAAAGATATAAACATTTCCTCTCTTATTTTGAGATGATTATACCGTGGTATTGTGCTTGCTGGTGCTATTCAGCACTTCAGAAAAAAAAAATCAGATAGTCAAAACTCTAAATTAAAAAAAAACAACAAAAACCTGTGGTTATCACCAAACCAATGAACAGCCTTTACGAAGTTTCAGCTAATTATTATTTGAAACATAAAATAAAAAGACAAGAACAATGTCGGGATTGCCTTATAGTCTACATGTGGTCGCAAAATGTTGGAACTGTCTAGAAAATATGGACGATTGCCCTTAAACCAGGTCACCCTGATAAACAGGAGCGTTGTATGTTATGATCGCCACACCAGCTTCGACTGTCATAATTATCGACGAGTGACCACTGAGAGCTTTGTAATCACAATTTCTCAAACAGACAGTGCTAGTGAAAATGTTACATTCATACCTAAAGCAGTTTGTAAGAGGTACTTCTTTCGTCATTTTAATCCGTGAAGAAAACTAGACTATTCACATTCTAGACTTATTTTACAGTTTAACCTCAAGAAATCAGTTTGTAAGAGATACTTCTTTCGTGATTTTAACCTGTGAAGAAAACTATTCACATTCTAGACTTATTTTACAGTTTAACCTCAAGAAACTTACCTTGCCCCGAGGACTGTTTGCCATACTGGGATAGCCAGTGAATATGTACTTACCCTTAAAAGCACTTCACGGGAATGCACCCTTTTAAGCGTATGACACCTAGAAGAGGGAAAAGTCCCACGAACTTCATGTAATATGAATTAAGGAGTTCCCCATTAGACTGTCTTCAACTCCTACTACACCTACACTTATCTTTGATAGTCACCCATTCATGACGGCATATTTTGTTTGTTTTGGATACTTTTACAAACGTCAAGCTTTTGTTGCATGGTGTAAATGGCACCGTTGAGTATATAATATCTTACAACGAAAAATATAATAGAGCTTCTTAAGAGATCAAAATCGGTGTATCGACCTTACAGTATGAACAAAGAGATTGGTGACATGATTTATAGTAATTTTTTTTTCATTTCATGTTGTACTCTTGTCGGTGTACACGGGCCCATACGATACCTCACGTCTTTTTGTATGTCGAATTGTTCAAATAAATATTTCTGTTGACACAGGTGGAGTTTTTTGGGGGGGTCTGGTGTCTTATCTTACGTTGTATCTCTTGCTTAGAAGCCAGTCTGGACAACATCAGCACAGAGAACAAAAGGCTGGCATCCGGGTACACCTTAGCATAAGACTGTCATTGCATATCGTTCTAGTTGGTGTATAAGGAAGTATGTCTTTAGATCAATCATATGTCTCGCTTTCTTTTACGACAATACAGATCTATATGACACAGACCATAGCGGTGCCTTCGGTTGTCAGGATTGTGAGGGCAAGATAGCAGAGATAAGCTCAAGTTCTTCTTCGGCGTTTATATACGTTATTATATTCGCAAATACTGAAATGACGTTTTCGAGAGCATTTCAAGAGCTGTAAAATGAAAGCTAAATACCAAATCTTTCACCCAAGCATTTTGTTTAAGATGAAATGGTCGTGTAACATGCCTACTTGTCAATAATAATAAAAAAATAATGACGTCAGCTAAACTCCCTGGACAACATTTACTTTTTGCTTGACAGTTTCTCCTCGTACAGCCTCCTGAAAACTTGGTAAACAGGATAGGGAGGTTCTAGAATGAGGTTCTAGAGGGAGGTTCTAGAGGAGATTCTAAAGGTAGGCTCTAGAGAGAGGTTGAGGGAGATTCTAGAAGATTCTAGAGGGAGGTTCTAGAGGGAGATTCTAGAGGAAGGTTCTAGAAGGAGGTTCTAGAGGGAGGTTCCAGAGGAGATTCTCAAGGTAGGCTCTAGAGGGAGGTTGAGGGAGATTCTAGAGAGAGATTCTAGAGGGAGGTTCTAGGAGATTCTAGAGGAAGGTTCCAGAGGGAGATTCTAGATGGAGGTTCTAGAGGGAGATTCTAGAGGGAGGTTCTAGATGGAGGTTCTAGAGGGAGGTTCTAGCTGGAAGATGATAAAATTATTTCAGAGTAATGTTCAGGCTGTCCACGTACAGAATATAACCCTGCTCTGCTATCAGCACAATAATATCTGACGAAGATCCGAGTGTCTGTGAGACGAGAAAAGCGGGACCATAGCCGGTGCGGGAACTTAGCCAACGATCCAGGGTAGAGAGATAAAAAAAAAATTACAAACTTAAAAATGCATCGCATTCATGCCTCGTTGATCAAAGAGCATGCACTTGTGTGAGGGGTCATGTGTTATCTGTGTGCGTGATCACTTGCGCCTCGTTACAGTTTGGCACATTCATGTAGGTGAGATCTAACTGGAATAATCGCAATGAGACCCACATTTTGCCATTGAAATGAGCAATTCTGTTAGAAAAGAAAGGAAGAAAAATTTATCGAGACTTGTGAGATCGGGATCATGGGTGAAAAATACCGTTGAAGCTGGAACGTTATTAGGCCTAGTTCATGAGGAAAAAATAAACACCAAACACTTGAGCGATAGAGCAGGCTGTTAACCGGTACGACATGTTAAGAGAAGAGATCGTAGAGGGAAACCACTGTCCTGGCCGAGTGACCAACAATCTTTTTGGTGAAATGACATCTTTTCGATATGGTCATCTTCAAATCTTCTTGTGCGATTCAATCTCGAAACGAACGCGTTTTAATTTAAGATTCTTTTCCAGTCCAAGTGAAGCAAACATTATAAGAATTGGTTAAGTCTTTGGGTTCCATTACTTTTAGGGGTACAGGAGAGGGTCAGATATCCTTCAAGGCCTGGGAATTGGAGGGTTGGGACATCATTTGTTAAAGAGCATCACAGTTAAAGCTCTTGAGAAGCTGGCAACAAGTGTTTGTTAAAGCGTCATCAACAAGACCTACCGCACTCCACCCATTGTACTGTCAATTTCTGTTTCCTTCGCCTGGCACTTAAGTCAAGAGCTTGGAGGACGGTGTTGACCTCTCTGTACTCTATACAGCCTTTGTTCCCAGGCCCAGCCAAGTGTGTCCACTGTCCATTGTCGCCCCCCAGGTCCACTTGACACACTGTTTTACATGAGCTTATGTCTTTACTCTTTACTGACCTGAGACTCATATTGTTGGAATACAACTCTTGTTTGTGACCCGCCCTGTACTTTTGTCACTATGGGTATCTTTACTCATCATTCATATAGTTATAGGCCGTCAAAAATGTGTGGCAGTCATTGTGGAGATTAGTATGGAACACATTGTCGATGTTGTTCAGATAACTTACTGAAGACTTGCCAGTTTTCTAGTGGCTTGAAAAGATCATACTAAAACTATCCAGTTCCCAAGAATCTTCGAAACGCATTAGAGAGTTGGGCTGGTTAAATGAATGTGCAGGACATCTTGTATTTATCAGAACTTAACCATTGTGCAAAGAAGATGACATAGTACACCCTTAGTCAATCCTCGGCCAGCGAGCAGTAGACAGTTGTGTACACGTATTCGGGCGTCTTTGAGTTGAAACAATTTTTATTAACTGCTCTATAAAAGTAAACGCAGAACACAGCTTGCTAGCCATCCTGCACTGTGTAGCAGATAAGATATCTTATCTTATCTTATCTAGATAAGATAAGATACGATAAGATAAGATAAGATAAGAATAACTTGATTATCCATAACATGGAAAATTGTCTCGGTTGCAGTACACATGTGATAGTAATAACATGGATCACGACATAGCAAAAGACAATACAAGTAACACTCTTCGCACACATCCAGACGTCCAGAAACATGACATACATAAAAGTTCGCAGTCATCGTCACAACAGAAAAAAAAACACTCACTCGGCAAACTCGCTCACTTCGACTCCGTGTCCTCTCACTCAATAAAGCATAATGTGCACTGTGCTTTACATAGGATTTCCAGTTTGTACATTTTTTTTTTAAAATTCACCGTGACGGAGAGTCTTGCACCACTCGGACTGAATGTGGCACAAAGGAATTTCGGTATGAAAGCCGCACAAAAGAGACTTGCGTGAAATGTTCCAAAAACAGAAGGCATGGCTATATCATCAAGTAAGTATACAAAATCAGATAACTGGGATATACTCTACCATCACATGGCAGATGTAACACAAAACTAAGAAAGATATTAGAGCTACCTCTTTCCAGTTACAAGGCTTTTGTTCCAGTAACTATAAACATTACTCAGTCATCAGTGCTTTCAAGCCTCACCGTAGCATGTACACACAATTGTTTGACCTGGCTGGTTGATTCGTGAAGGTGAATTTTTATAGCATAAAAGTGTGGAATACTTACAGAAAGAGGTTAAAAGTTACTCCAAATGTAGGTATATGACGTTATCTTTCACGATCTGAACTGAACAATAACTGTCCACTTGTAGAACATTCTTCAAATCCTATACAGATATTTGACTGGCTAGATCTTCTCCCCACTCTCGCAGACATTTCCGTGGCGTGGGCGAATGAGGACTTAAGAAACGGTTTGTTCTCCACCCCTGTTATTATTGCATAGCTTTGTTTCTACGCGGGCGAATCACAGCCCAGGCTTAACTTGTTTATGTTGAAGATCAGGTCATCAATCGGTTTATGAAAACATACACAGTGGGGGCCCCCCTGCTCTGGCCCTGGTAATAAATTGTGTAGGGTTAACTCGCCGTGCGTAAGAAATCCTTATTCAAATCTTGAAGGCGATAAAGGGATTTTAGTTTGACCAATAGGGATAAAATTGCAATCAGTGTGGAATTTACAGAGGGTATCGGGACACTGGACCGTTGTGTCCAACACATGTTACAGAATTCTAGAAATGGTATGACTCAAGCATCAACTTACAAAACCGAATCCAGCAATGAAGACATTTTGTTGTTGTTGTTGTTGTTGTTGTTGTTGTCGTTGCTGTTGCTGCTGCTGCTGCTGCTGTTTACTGTAATGAATGACCTGCTATTGCTGCATGTGGAAATGGGAGTAGTGGAGAACGATGAGGATAAAATAACAAGTACCAAAGCTGAAGACGAAGGGAGGGAAGGGTAAACGAATCAAGGAACAAGGGTTGACAGTTTATTACAATAGCAACACCATTTAAAGAGACAGGGGTAGTTATTTGTTTCATAGCCTAATAAGTCCACATTATTTTTTCATAAAATATTTAACCCAGTATATATTTCCTTTCGCTTGATGGTTTCTGAGAAAACACCGCACGAATGTCAAGATTTCCACCATGTGCACGCCGCCATTTCTCAGGCTTCGTGAAGTCAAAAACGAACTAAGCTAGCAGACAGGGTTGAGATGTTTTGCGCATGAACTGCATCAATCGTCTTCTACCTTCTTTCCCTCTTTGACGTCAGGCACAGCACGAGTGATGGCAGCGCACAGGGGGTGAAAGTCCCAACATTCAGGCAGTGTTTTCTCACAAATTTAATGGTCTGGCGGATGGAAAATGTGCGCAATTTTTTTTTAACAAATAAGTTTGATTTTTTTTTAGGCTGTGAAGAATATATCAACCCATATCCCTTTGAATATTTTGATGACCAAACGATGTAAACATTCGTTCGTTTTGATCACTGCTGGTTTGACAGTGAAAACAGTTGAACAGAAATTCTCATTGTGTAGCCCAAAAGAAATCACAGCTAGATGTAATGTGGCCAGGGTAAACTGCCAGTCTCCGAATAAGGCATCCGCTCTTGGGGATATCAAATAACATCAGAAAGCCCGTCAGTTATTCTGTCAGTATCTTGGTACCTTTAATAAATACAGCAGATCTTGACGAATCTGTTTTTCTGGGAACCGGCTCAGTAGTTAGAGTTCGTGAAGATAATCTATATTAATAAAACGCTTCAGCCAAGTTTGTGTCACAGATTTCTTGAGAACTACGTAACGTAAAAACATGCGGTTTTCACCTAAATTCGTAGAAAAATACACAAAAGGTAACTATACACATCATACCTCTTTATTTCTTTTAACCTTTAAAAAAAAAAAAGAATGTGTGTAGCAACGAAATACAGTCTCCGATAGATCTTTTTAATCCGCCCGATTCGCCAATGGTCCAACTTTTTCACGGAGTCTAATGCATTCGTCTGTGATGCCTTTCGGTGCGCTAGGTATTCTTTCGCCGCTGGTGCGTTGCCTGCCTGCCCATTTGTAAAATGACGAATGATAAAGGCGGATGTGCGGACGTATTTGAATTTTTATCTGCTACAAGATACAAGAAACTACCTGTTTAATATAGAAGGAGTCAAAGGCCGAAACACTTGTTAGACAGGGGCGTCTTCATCTGAAGATCTTCTGTTGCCTCACTCTCCCAATAAGAAATTCGAGACTGCGAGGTTCGAATCAGGAGCTCCTACCGTGTATACATGTATAATATACGGTCGTATACATGAAGGGTTTCATGGCAAAACGCGTTATCCACCAATATGAATTGTTAGCTTATTCTACATACTTCATGTAGCAGTAGGAGTATTTAGTATACATGTATATTTCCATTTCATAGAAGGACATTTGATCTATATCATTTAAGACTTAAATTTCGCCTTTCACATAAAAATATGCTTTGAATCTGGTCTGTTTTGCCACAACCCCCGAATGGTGTATAATGCGTTTTGCCATGAAGCCCTTCACATGTATAATATACGGTCGTATACATGTATAATATACGGTCGTATACATGTATAATATACGTCGTATACATGTATAATATACAGTACAGTATAGGCATGACAGGAATGAACACTGCGTGGTTTCCAAAATGCAAATAAATGTATATAAGGCTGAGGCTCGTGGTAGATCTATGCCTGTTCTACTAGAACCTCTCACGATAACAGCAACGCAAATACTACAAGCGGGCCTAATCGTATTTGAGTATCGATATTTTCCATGCTTAGCAAAGTTGATGCCGGTATAACAACTCAAGCTCTTGGAATACCGTTTCGATACTTTTGTTGTAAGCGACAACAGTTTGTACGACCTCGATCGCCAAAAGTATCATAAGTATCGAAAGTATCAAAAGTCTCTAAAAGTATCGATTTCCACTTCTACTGAGTATCAGAGACAGACTCGATACATTTGATACTTGGATCATGATGGTTGAGTAGTGGAATATCTAAATAGCCGGGTATCGGCCCACCGCTAGCAAATGCAAATATTTACATGTATATACAGTGATTACATGTCCACGCTGTAATTATATATACTCACTATTCAGTCATAATAATCATTATTATTACACTGGAGACAATCTGCAGCGCCAAGTACTGGCGACGATCTTGATTACACACTAACATAACTGATATATTTGTTCGCCCGGGGCTGACCTCCAACACTGTACTTCCTGACCTCCACAACTC
>JAWQUT010000118.1:838087-850980 GCA_033807755.1 Ellobium chinense | reverse complement strand
GGGGAGCATACAGTGCCGCTGCCATTTATAGGCGCTGATCACTAGCATTCTGACAATATCTTCCACTGCCTATAGCCAGGTACCCATTTTATAGACGGGTGGACTGAGGAAAATGTGAATGAAATGCTTTCCCAAGGCACTTACAACATGACCGTGGTCGAGAATAGAACTCAGGACCTTTAGATCTCGAGTCCAACGCCGTAACCATTAGGCCACGCTGCTCCACTTATACCTTTAAAATATCCGTTCTTTGTCATTTTCCTTCGACCTTCCTTCTCTCTTCTCTTTCTCCCTTTCTCGCCTATCCGTCCCCTCTCTCTTTTCCCTCCTTCCTTACATCTTCCCTTCCCGTCTCTCTCCCTTCCTTCCTTCTTTCCGTTTTCGCATCCTCTCACTTCCTTCCCTTCTCTCAATTATCCCTCCCACTCTCTCATCCTTTCTCTCTCTCCTTTTCCTTCTTTCCTTGTATCCTCTATCCCTGTCTCTCCCCTCCATCCTGCTTCCCTTCCTCTCTCACTCCCTGCCATTCTCTTCATCCTCCCTCTACCCTGTCTTCTTTCCTCCCTCCCTCCCTCCCCCCTTCCTTCCTTCCTTCTTTCCCCCCTTCCTTTCTTCCCTCCTTCCCTTTGTGCTTTCTGGTCTCATTGTTTTAAATGTCAAGACATCTTAAATCCTAATGGGTCTTTTGTCCAAGCTTTAAGGGCCGAATGTCCAATATCTTCTCTGTGAATTCGTACATTTTTGTCGCTGAAAATAATAGCCACACTCAAAGGACAGAACTGCAATGATATAGATACGACAATTTGGCTTTTTGGTTTCTATGAGCCACTAAAAGGAAACGAAACATTATTATCTCCCCTTTTCCTCTCCCTCCTCCAAAACCACAAAATAAAACCGCTTCCTTTGGTGTCTAAGCCTGCCAGCTTGCATTGTCTTTGTTTCCGCCCACCTGGTTACTTTACCCACCTACATAATCCACAATCCACTGTCTCAGTGGATTAACGTTAATCCACGCTTAACTTCAGGGCCGAGATATTACGCTTATGTTATTATATGACTTGCTCGTTATCTCACGGACCAGCCGAGCAGAACTGATCGGAAATCGATTGACTGTGTCTGGTCTGCAGAACCAATAATTAGTTGGACTGTCAGTGACTGTTTTGTTTATGTAATGGCAAGAGGGTGCGTTAGTAATTTTGAAATAGAGGCAAGGAAAGAAAAATACTAGAAGGCGGGGTGGGAGGATAGACAGTAATGGGTATTTACCCACACAGGAAAAAGAGCGAATGTACACAGAAAAAGCGCAAAGCCAGCTTATACGATACTGATATTTAAAAGGGCAGGATGAAAGTAGTCTATTTCAAAAGCCTGAAAGAAATGGAGAACGCATAGGTTATAATTTTGATACTTTTTTTCAACATTGTGTGAAGGCCTATGTATAAGCGCGCGGTCAAAACCAGCCTAATGGAAATTTGGGGACCAAATCAGAATTCGAGGTGACCTTTTTGAACGAGATTTGTGAACAATTTTAGGCGTTGACCACCCTTTTTCTTCCTCTTTAAAAGATCGGACAAAAGAAGTACTTTAACCTCTATGGGATAAACTTCTCCAAATCACAGTGGGATTTGTAGACTAGCATTAGGCCTACAGAAGAAAAAAACCATTATGTTCCAATAATCATTACTTTGTGAATCCTCCAAGGGAGATAACTCAATAAAATAGTAGAACGGGGAAATTCTTTTCAAACTTTGCTCGAGCATTATTTTTAATCAGTACCATTGTCAGTGTTACTGGATATTTGACCTATTTTCATCGACGATTTTGAAGGGCCCAGGACCTCAGGAAAAACTGGTGCCGTACTGATAGGCCTGGTGGCTGGACTTCTGGAAGAAAATGTCTTGTGCAGTTTTATTTTTTTTTGTGTGTGTGCAGACTTTGTCAAATCTGTTGAAGACCTATGTAGGAAATGCTAGCAGCATCTTCGTTTTGGTTCCTTAAACTTAATTATGTGGTTGTTATCTTTGAACTGAGATCAATAACCTATCTCGTACTTACCCTTTTTCTTTTTCGCCTTTTTTGAAGAAGAATTCCGTATCTTGTCGGGTGGGTCCCAACACAGGGAATCTCTTGTGTCCCATCTCTGCTCTCTGCAGGTCTACGCCCACGCCAAAGTTAAACGTGACGTCATTTGGCATGACGTCAGATGCCAGAAACGTGAACGTCGTCAAAGCTCCGCTTCGAGCTGCAGTTTTCATCTCTGGTGACGTGTGCGATCTTGATATATTGTTACAATCCATTTTCTTCATAACGGGAAGGGTGGGCGTGACGCTGGGTGCCATGTCTTTTATCACCATTACAGTAATTTATATTGATAAACCTTTAAGCCATCTGCTTAGTCTGATGCATGGAAAAGCCAATCTCTGGGATACTTTTTCATAGCAGTATAAGCTTTTTAAATTTTTTGGTCGAATTAATGCTGAGTATAAGTCTGATGGGGAAATTAAAAGTAACTGGCCTTTTATTTCCCAAGTTATTAAATCCATTGCCTGGACTTTTTGCATCAGCTTATCCAGCTGTCTATACAATGGAAAAAAAATCTGGAAGTCTTGTCTGCCTTGTGATCTACAATGAATAGCAAAGACATTTCAAAACTTATTGTGAAATCAAAACCCTCATTCCACTATACCTGTAGCATAGTCATCTATTTTGTGACGAGGAAGATGAAATGTTCAAGGTCTGAACGATCTATTTCAAGGTCAAAGGAAGATTGATAATCACAAACAATAAACTTCCTAGCCTCAGCTACTATTTGGATCCAACCATTTTTGTCCGGACCTCTGAAGGAGCAGCAAGTGTTGGAGTAGTTCTGGGGCCAAACACAATAAATTTGGTGCCAGAATGACGTCACATATCCTCCTGGCACTATACAGTGGGTCTATAATGAATGACGTCACGTTGCCACATGTCTGAGGCTTTGGGGAAATCGTAGCTTGTCACTCAGATGAAATCAACCTGTGAAGATAAATAGGTCATTGCAAGACAATGGATCATTCAAAAATTCACAAGGTTATTAGGACACATTTCATCTGATCGTACTCCTGAATTGTTAGAAACATATATGTCATGTATACTTATTTATTCTATTACCCTGGTTTGTTTTCTTGGAAATTATCTGCACACGCGTTTGGTGCCAACGACAGATCGGAGATTCTCATCAAAGTTATCGATCTCGTCTTCAGCATGATCATGACCATCATCATCATCATCATTGTCATTGTCTCCTTTGACGACGTCATCACCACCAAAATAACAACAACACACACACACAAAACAACAACAACAACAACAACAAAAACAACAACAACAACGAAAAAAACAACAACAGCAGCAACAACAACAACAACAACGCATACACACATACACACAATACATACACACACAACTCTGGCATCCACCGTTCCCAACATAAACAAACATAATATTTATTTTTTTTTTAAGTCGATGTCCTCATCACGAAAACCAACAACCATTCCATCAACTTGCACGGCCGCCCTGTTAAATCACACACGACTGATTATGACACGATGGCAAAGCATGAGGAGATATATGTGCCTGATCTTTAGAGAGACATGATGTGTCATTCTATCTTTTGTAAGCTTACTTCCTTTCGTCAAAGGCCGAGCTTAGAACCAGTATGACACCCACATAGGCAGTTGAACACAGTGGATGTCAAGTACTGATGTAATGAGAATATCTTGTTGTTGTATGAATTTTACATGCATGGATTTGACACTATCCTATCATTTCTTTATCAGATAGACCTTCGATCATACCCTTCTCATGTACCAAAGGCATACCTATTATCGAGGTTCTACAATACATGCATTGCACTGCACATCATTATGAAGGAATGTAAATATTTTGGTTATATATCCCTTATATCTCCCTATTATTGAGGTTTGTGACACCTATTAGAAGGGCAAATCACCCATAGTGTACAACCCAATTAATCCGCTAATATATAAAATCCTCCTTTTTTGGGGCCCTGCCAGACAGTGTTAGGGTGTAGAAATATATATAATGACCTGTGATCTAAGTATAGCATCTAATTTTAAAGTTTCAGGTACAATTTGAGCCTTCTAGATAAAAAAATAAAATGTGTAGGCCTATGTATTCGCACGCCGTCAAAACCAGCCAAATGAAAAATTGGGGACCAAATCAGAATTTGAGGTGATCTTTTTCGAAACACATTTGTGAAAAATTTGGGGCGTTGACCTCCCTTTTTCTTGCCGTCAAAAGATCCGACAAAAGAAGTACTTTAACCTCCATGGAAGACCTTAAAATAGTCTGGTGTTTTATGACGCATTTGATAGAGCAAAAAGTGATTGAATACAAATAATAACCTTATTTGTTAATTCTCGACATTAGAAAACTGACTGCACACAATGACAGTTATCTCGAATGGAAATGCAAGACCCTTAATTGCTGGTTGAAAGCTCACTTCATATAATGCACACCAATTCTTAGAATGTGCCAGCATGACGTTAGAAACTATAGTGCGTTCACTATTGTTTGATCAAAGGTTTTTCAACAGAACTTTTTTATTCCTGGATGAATTGTTTCTACGTTTTGCACAAGTTTCTATACCAATTTGTCTCAACAGAAAATATTTTTTGCCCCCCTCCTCTATGTTCGTTGTAAAAGTTTTCTCAATAATCGTTAGTAAATAACTACATCTGCGGCCTGGTCAGAAATTGAGTATATTTACAATGGTGTGACGTCATAAGAGGGCGCCTCAGTAGCGTCTTGATGCATTTTGATTATTTGCATCATCCTGCTTAAAGAAAAGTGCATACATATATGGAAATTTAGGATTCCGAAGTATATAGACTATAGTCTATATATGTTTCTTATAAACTATTTTATTTTTGTTTACTCAGCCTCTCATCAGTTTGGATAAACACTGCACCCTTGCCAAAGACACTGCTAATGTAAAAAAGAACTTGGCAAAATCAAGGTTTTCTCCCATTGCCATCGTTATCAGTCGAAAAGAAGAATGTTAGGTTCAGAAGGTTTTGGTGAACTTGCTAGTGGTGTTTGCTATACTTATGTCTTGGCCTCTTTCCTTAGTACACATACCACCGTTCATTCTTGCCACATCCTCCTCCAATAAACGGCCGTTGATAAAAAGTTCCACTGACAAATTTAAAAGATTCAGATGGCTGCCACCATTTTGCTCAGTTCTCACATCTGGTTTTCACATCAGACATCACATTTCTAGCAAATATTTAGTAGGTGTTCACACTTCCACATTATGACTCATATGCAACAACCAAAAATGCACCACTAGTGTTTTCTATGTACCACTAGATACTTTTATTTTCTACAGCCTTGTTCTGTTCAATGGCAATGTATCACACCTTCGATGCTACTGAATGCACTTTTTATATGCCCCTACATTCAGATGCCAAAATGGGTTTGACTTCAGCACTACTTCTAGATAAGTCTTTTCAGTTTTTATCCTGTTTTTGTTCTGCTCGTTTGCATTAATTTGTTGCCTTTAAGTGAAGGCTTCTAAAGCGGTTTTTGAAAATTATTTTTGTGATCATTACGTTTAAGCAGTTTCTACCTATACGTTTTCTTAAATGATTACATTTTCAACTTTCATACTGTAAAACTATGCATGTTTGAGAAACTTATCTGTTATCGTTTATTTCCAAATGTTTAAGAAAAAAACTTTTACCACAGATACAAAGACGATGTGAAAAAAATATTTTCTGTTAAGACAAATTGGTTTAGAAGTCTGTGCAAAATTTGGAAACAATCCATTCAATAGGAAAAAAGATAATTTTAAAAAACTCTGTTCATCTTTTTGTGAACGCACTATAGGTCCCGCCAATAGACAGAATGACAATGCATTAACTTCCTTAGCAATAACACAAAATGGTACCTCACTTCATATAATGCACACCAATTCTTAGAATGTGCCAGCATGACGTAAGAAACTAGGTCCCGCCAAAAGACAGAATGATAATGCATTAACTTCCTCAGCAGTAACACAAAATGGTACCTCTCAATCCAAATGAAACTGGTTATAAAATAACGCCACCAGCCACACTCTGCTTGTTTTCCGAATCTGGCATCGGTGTCCAGATCTTAACAAAAATCTCAGTTGCCAACACTTTCTGGATGACAGGCCTAGGGCTGTGAGATACAGCCATACTCGTGGACTGGTTTCATGACAAAAATGGATCATTCTGCTCGGAAGAGCTTTTTTCACTACCCATCGCCAGTGGAATAATGAATTACAGAATATTTACTCAGGAATGGTGTTTACAATGACTAACAATTAAGGAATAATGTATACGCCTGAGTTCATGATTCTGATAGCAAAACACTCGCTTTCATATATGCATAGTACTTGATAGCCTACGTCAAGAAAGTCGACTATACTTTTACTTCTTCTTTTCACACATACAGCACTGAGTATATATATATACAGATATAATAGAGAGGGGCCATTTCCTACACCACATGTAAACAACAGTCTCGTTGACGTGATTCACACAAATAAGCCACTGAAAAGGACTTGCTAACAATGGCAGTGGCAAGTTACGTCAAATAATCTGAAAGTGTCAATGGCGTGGCTACAGTCAGGGCACCAAGTTGTGGGTCAACAGTGGGACTTGGGGAGGGGAGGGGGGATTATAAAAACGGTACAGCATTTGTGAATGATGATATACCATGGACACTAAAGTTGGGCTTAAGCTTAATTTGTTTAGAGGGGGGAAAGGGATGTTACATCGCAGAGGTTCTACGCTTTTGGAGATACATATACACGCCTTCAGCCCCCCTTACCTGCGTTACCGAAGAGAATATTGTCCAATAGTATCTCAAGTGCCATAACTCATGTTGAAGTTCTTCTTAACCTGGGTAAAAGCCACAATTTAACATGCGACAGTCTTGGAGGACGACTTCTTATGTCCCCTGGTATGTACAATAAACATATGATTTGTGGCTGCTATCCATCTTTGCTTGACATTACCATCAGGCTTTCAGAGTGACAAGTGACAAACTGGCATAATGAACCATTCAAGAGATTTCAGCCGAAGAATTTAACATGTTGNGGGGGGGGGGGGGGGGGGAGAGAAATTTCAGTGGCAGAGCTGACAACAGCGATCGAGAAATTATCGACAACAGCAGCTTCAGTATCAACGACAGGTTATAAATTCTGTGATATAATCATTATATTTATATCTGTAATAATGACGTCTATAAGGTTTGTATCTAGGTCAGATCACTCAAAGACGTTCCAGCTCCACAAGGATCATATCAGAATGCCGCAATATCATTAATTAGGAGCGCTGATCACCAACTTTCTGACGATATCTTTCACTGCCTTTGGTTTGGTACCCATTCTAGAAACGATTGGACTGAGAAAAACTGTGAATGAAACGCTTTTCTAAGGCACGAACAACATAACTACTGCAGGAATCGAACCCATGCTCTTCATATTCTGAGTCCGACGCAGAAACAATAAATCACCAAGCAAATGTCGATTGTTTCTCAGACACGGCTAGGGCTTTGATTGTTTTTTTGTTTTGTTTTGTATTTAAGAGATGCTACTGTAAAATATCTGAAGTTTTATGTCAAGTTAAAGAAAACACAATAGAAGCTACTTCTAGTGGTCGACACGAATGCACTGTGGATAAGATCCCATTGTTATTCTGGTGTTTATTTTATTTAATCTATGTACGATACACTTACATTCTAACCGTTGCCGTTACATCCATTGAAAGACCGAAACTTGTCTGTTGTTTTCACTCATCACAACTGCACTAGTATGGCATTCAGATGGTGTCTGGTATGTACTATAGATAAGACAGGAAGGACAGCATGATTGTAAACATCCGAAATCAGAACTCATTGTCAACACTGTCAACAAAGCCATCTGGCAATTTGCCCCGGGCCCAGTCACAGAGTCTGGGCTCTTGCTTCGGCCTGTTTTATTTCCGCGAAGTAAAAAGTAAATTAGAGCTACGCCGCGGTTTTACGAGGTCCGCGCCAAAGAGGGATCGATCATGATATCGCTTTGAAGCTTGCAAGGAGAGCAATCATAAACGATTATCTGCTTTGAATATCTCGTGAACAATCGAACATGTGATGGCGAACAACTCTCGTTCATCACTGATAGGGCTGGTCTTCTCATCAGGTTAGGCTTTATATTTAGTAAACACGTAAATTATTACTTTCAAACTGATACAAACATTCAGTTTTCCATTTCTGATACTATTTATTTTCCTTATACACGTTTTGCTGTGGTTTTTTTTGGTCTTAATTAATTAATTTATTTCGTAATAATATACTAATATTTCGTAATACACTAACTAATAAGTTCCAAATTCCCTGCGGCTGCTCGTTGTATTTGGGTTCGAATTAAATGATGCTTGGAACGTGAAAAAGAGCGTTCGTGACGTTTCGTTGATCCCGAATGTTCTAGATTAAAGAGCGTTTCCAATAAGGCCTCCCAGCAAGAACCATGAAGACATTTTGATCACGAGGAATATTCATGTATCATCTGAACAAGCTTTGTGATACCGGGTTATTATAATGAAATCACCCGAGTTAATGTAAATTGTGTAAGGCACCACGCACATGAAATTTATGTGTGTGAGCAGTTTAAATCATCGGCGCTCTAATTATTTTATCGTTGCTTCGAAACAACTAGGCAAAATTAGCAAGTCTGGTGATAACTTCCAGGAACAGATTGATCGCTTCAGCTCAGAAGGAGATAGAAATGAAGATTAAGGAACTTGCAAACTGTTGGACACGAAAAAAAAAGGGGGGGGGGNGGGGGGGGGGAGTATTTAATTATAGGCCGATGTAATGCAAGAGAATAATAAAATAGATGTTTGACATTAACAAACATCGTATATTGTGTCACTCGGTTTACAAGTATTCTGTGTTCGTTTGATGAAATCCTAGGTCTCTCCTAAAGTGTTCTTGGCTTTGTGTTTGAGGGGAGGGAAGAGAGGGCACTCTTGGGAGAGTCCTTGGATAGTTTTTGAGGATCCTTTCTCCTCCTTAGCCTCTCTCCCAGTCTTAAACCTGCCCTAACTTTGACTCAAACTAGAGCTTAAGAGAGTCCCGGGATTTTACCAAGTGGACACAGGAAAATTGTTAACTGAAGTAACGTACTATATTTAATAAAAACTATACATAGACATTAAATGACAAATCCATCACGATTGTGCTAGTTCAAGTCTTCATGTTTTTAAACATTCACATAACAGACTATTCTCACTATTCAAATGTAATCCATTTCACAGTATTTTCTCACTTGATACACAGTGGCCCCAGTACAGGCCTACTACCAACCAACTGAAGCTGCTATGTGAGTTAGATGTGACGATCTGCCACCAACTGAGAATCAGAAATGCAGTACTTAATTACATTTTAACACACGTTTAATTTCATACCTATGCCAGTTTCAATAAATCAGAGGGATACAATATCCGTGCGATGTAAATGGAATCTAAATTTAAATTTGATCACAAGGCATAATATGTTTCTCCGACAACAGATCCGGGAACGGTCTGTTTTGATTACAATAGTGAGGCATTTTGCAAAACTTCTTAAAGAAGACCAAAATTTGTTCAATCTGTTCGTGGCAAATTTTTCTGATAGTCTATTACTTTGTCGTATAGGTAACTGGTGTTCTGGGCTGGTAAAAACTTTTCCTCCTTTGAGTCTGTTTTTCAGAATGTGTTTACCGGTGGTAGTAACGGTTTGATAAATCTAATTACTAAAAGATAAGAGCAGTTGGTGGATTTGTATGTTTCTAGCTGGATTTGTCGGACATAGAATTAGTGTATTTTAAGGTTGGCCATCCCTTATCCATCTTCTCCCTTCCCGGACAGCGACGGAACATCTCAGCAGATAGAAAACAATAAAAACTGTCGCGAAATGGAAAACGGCGTTCGCGCAAGGCTCAAGCACCACATCATATCAACAAACTGTGACATCATTTAAGTTGAATAACGTAAAATGGTAGGATAAGTAAGCTTAAGTATCAATTCAATTCAGAGCAATGAAACAGGCGGCAAAATGGGAATATGATATCTTCATGACATAATTTCTTCAGCATCGCGATACTCACCTGAATAAACGAATGAAACACACACACACACACACAAAAAGGGAAAACCCTTACCTGGTTCATTCAAACCTTTCAGAGAAATAATACATAAGACTTGAGATAATGTACATAATCTGGCACATTTACAGTCATTCCATGAATGTCGCCTGCTTTCTTATCAAATAATGAACAATAGCCGGTTGGATGATTCCTTATTTGTCGATCTGCGAAGAAATAATAAACTCCTTATATTACAGGTTTAACGGGTCCAGGTAAACCTGTCTGTTCTATACTTATCTTGAAATAAAAAAAGGGGTTTTATCCCTATTTATTCTGGTAATCCTCTTAAACTACGTTGTCTCCCAAGGGTCTTGACTTTTAACAATAAGAAAACCCCCAACACACGCGACTAACGAGTATTAAAATTCCATACCTCGACGTAACAAGATATCCACGTAAGGAGATCTGTAGAAGTTCATTATTGTGAGAGGTCAAGAGACGCCGATCAGTCGTTAGTTCTGTCTATGATCACACTCTCTATAGCGAGACTGTTCCACGCCTTTCATACTCCATAAAATCCAACCTTTGAAGCGTACAGCTCATGATTAAAACCCTCGGTGCCCTTTTTTATCCTCTCTCGTGTAACTGCGAAACTTTCCTGACGGCAATAATAAGTCCCCTTCCGTTAATATTCTGCCGCTAGAAATGTAAACGAGAAAGATCCGGTGTACAGAAAAGCAATTTACGCTGTCTTAAGCTGATTTTACAGTCGGTGCAGCGTTGCGTGTTCTAAGGTACCACACCGTTTCTTACCACCGTAAGTTGCTCAGGGTCCGGCAAATTATCGATTGGTACTAATGTTTAGGATAGCACCTTCTGTACTTGACTCTGTAGATAATTGTTGCGAGGAACTTGATCCAGTTAATGTACATTCAAACCCTTACTCGTAATATAGGGTTCCTGGTTTCGGTGTAGATTGATAGTGATCAAGTAAGAACACACCAGTGACCGTTACAATGGAAACAACAACAACAACAACAACAACAACAACAACAACAACAACAACAACAACAACAAGTAGCATGAATCTAAACAAGTGGTAAGGCATAATATACTTTTGGGAGGAACAATGTTGGTCGAACTGATATTTATGAAGCAAAGCTTTCACAAGGGGTTTAACATAATCACAAGGAAAGATCAGTTATGAGAAGAAAATCCGAAAAACCCCAAACTCTAGGATATTCCTGTCCTTGCCGGGAGTCGAACACCAGGCCACCAGTTCGCAAGCTGGAAGTGCTATCACTACAGGAACCGCAAACTTCACGGCGTTTTAATCTTGACACTCTTACTGCCTGAATAATGTTCCCAAACTCCCATTTATTTGCCAAGTGTCCACTGTTTTTGTGACCATGACACACATTCCAGTCTCTCACACGATAATTCTAATCATTACAGTGACGCGGTAATTGCACGTAATCAATTAGTACAGAAAGAGGGAACGAAGACATGCGAGTGAGAGAGAGAGAGTGTGTGTGTGAGAGAGAGAGAGAGAGAGAGAGAGAGAGAGAGACGAGTAGGACAGTGATTGAGTGTGTGTGTATATACATGTGTGTGTGGGTGTGCGTGTGTGTGTGCGCGTGAGAGAGAGAGAGAGGGAGAGAGAGAGAGAGGAGTAGGACAGAGTGATTGAGTGTGTGTGTGTATATATGTGTGTGTGTGTGTGTGTGTGTATGGGTGTGCGTGTGAGTGTGTGTGTGTGTGCGTGAGAGAGAGAGAGAGAGAGCGAGAGAGAGAGAGAGAGAGAGAGAGAGAGAGAGAGAGAGAGAGAGAGAGAGACAAACAGAGACAGACAGAGACAGAGAGAGAGAAAGAAGACAGAGGGAGGCAGAGGAGAAAGTGAATTATATTTTCCTAACCGAAGAAAAACAAAGTAATGCACATTCTGATAACTTCTTGTTCGTTTCGGCATTTTGTGCCACGACTTGCTGCACCACTGGTGTTGTCGCCTTTGCGGTGATACTGACTGGTGTTGATTAGTCGCTGATCTTAGCCTTTCCACTCGATTGGTCAATCCACTTGAGGGTCGATCGCCCACGGATCAGGAGTGTCGCATGGTGGCTACATCAAAATATACCTTAAGCCAATATTAAACCAGCTACGGTCCGTAAGTTCAGCAAGCTTGTACCAATAGTCTGACCTTAATGTCGGTATTGTGCTTCCATAATGGCTTATGTCATTTTTTTTGTTTTTGTTTTGAGCAAATAGAGTTGTGGAGTGGCAGAGGGAGACATTTTGATGGCAAAACAGAAACAGCAAGCTCATATCTTAATAACTGTAAATTTGGCAGGAAAATATTGGCATATTATAACGCTTATAACATATCAATTTGGACCTTAAATCTAATAAACAACAAGGTATCCTTATTTCATTTTGGCCTCTGTATGACTTAGACCATTTGACAGGCACAGAGGCGATAGCAAGGGTAATCAGGACAAATACAGTATAGTCTTATGTCCCCCCGCAGCCACCCTCCCTTTCTTTCCCAGAGTGGAACAACAGGACTGATCTAATATCTTTTTGATATGTTGGTTAAAAAAGATGCTGGAATCCCACTGATAACAAAACATTGTTTAAGCCATTGCGCAGAATGAACCTTGCATGGTAATGAGGGAAGGACAGGTGGAGGAAGGAGGGATGGATAAAGGGCTCGTCTGGAGTTGTTGTCGGGGAAGAGGTCGAGGAGCTCGGGCTTTCT
>JAWQUT010000118.1:808443-831767 GCA_033807755.1 Ellobium chinense | reverse complement strand
CTCTCTCTCTCTCTCTCTCTCTCTCTCTCTCTCTCTCTCTCTCTCTCTCTCTCTCTCTCTCACACACACACACACACACACACACACACACACACACACACACACAGAGAGAGAGAGAGAGAGAGAGAGAGAGAGAGAGGGAGAGAGGGAGGTTTTGACCTCCTCTTCTTTCCTTCACTCCAAAGTTTGCATTACTTGAGAAAAATCTGAAGTTCCTCCAAAAACTTACCATTCCCCTTTCATGGTGGGAGTATGTCCCCCAACACATATATCGTATGACCTGGAGAAAACACAGCTTTAAAATTGTTTGGTTTTGTATAAAGTATTCCCCTTGGTGGATTTTGTCAGTTTTAATTGTTTTATGTTAGATGTGCTATAGAGCCTGGGAAAAGAGGGTTGTCTACTTTGTTCAGATTGTCACAGGCCTTGTTTTGTGAACCTTTGTAGTTGTAATATTGACAGATGACCTGATTATTATCACTAGGGTTGTACAACAGGAGCTCACAGTAATGTCAAACCTCCAGAGCCAGAGAAACAAGAGAAGCAGGAAACGGCTGCTGGTCAGGTGGGTAATGGCAGTCTTTTTACTCGGCAGTATTGTCACGATCCAAATATGACCCACAGCCTTTAGGACTGTCCGGAAGACAAAGTCCTGAAACGCTAGATGGGGGCATTTTCCTCTGAAGATCTTCTGATGCCATGTTCTATGAGTAAGAGAGTTTTCCCATACTCACTCAGGTGGAAAAACTTGATGTCAGCACCAGCAACATCTGGATTGAAATAGGGTTTGATAAATAAAACTTTCCAATGAGAACCTGCAGGATGCTTATAGCAAGGTAGTACGTTAGAGATGGAGTTTCTCAGAAGCTGTCATTGTCGTGTTTGGTTTGAACATATTTATAGAGAATACAAGAAATTTCAAAGTAAAAAACATTTCATTGTAGCCTTATCCATCGTGTATTTCACACAATGAGCCATTTCAAAAAGTTCATCATTGTAATGGGAAATGACGGATACATATTGAATTGAAAAGTGTCAATGTGAAATAAGAATCTATTATTTTACGATTATTTTGAGTTTATTTTAAAGAGAAATAAATGAAATTGTGTGTTCAGTTAAGCTTATTAAAATCAAATCCTTTGGAAATTAGTTTGCTGGATGCAAATGATAAGAAATGAGTTGAAATTTATGTCTCCTTCATGCTGTGAAAGTTTTCAGTGGAATACCTAACTAAACAATGAACCGATTCATGCACTGATGGAAAGAAAAGCGTTTCAGGTTGCTCAGACAGTCTGAGGATAGTGATCTTTTTCATGTGATATGCGCAGAGAAAGAAGGAAGATACAAGTCTCTTGAAATAAAGAACATGGGGAGCTATTTTAGTGTGTAAAAATGATAAAAAACTTATCATGACAAACCAAGTTTGATCAGCTTTTCGGGATTGCTCATGTTGTTGTCCTTGTGTATGATGATGACAGGAGCCAATGTATCAGTTAGAGACCCAGCCCCGACATAGACCGCCCAACCCAACCCCTGCGGCCAGACCCTCGGAAGATGAGCCAATGGTAGATCTAAAGAAGACAGTAGGAGCTTCCCTCAAAACACAGCTAGAGAAACTAGCCCTCAATGATTCAGCAGATGCAGCTTCCAAGGATGGTATGACTTTATATTACAACTCAGAAAGAGGACTTGTTCAGAGTGTCTTGTGAATTTCTATTATTTTGTAACAAAACTTGGACATTGAAAAATAAAAAATTTCATGTTACCTCCAGACTGTCGAACAGTTCAACAATTTGATAGATAAAATCATTATTTTCACTCATCTGAAGTCTTGCCTGTGTGAAATGTAAACATTTGTAGTGTGCCTGTCTTGTGAATTATACTAGAAATCAAATGGTGTGGTTATTATCTGTTTGGATGTTTGAAACATTTAGTTATTTTATATTCTCAGTGATCATTGCTAAAATGAAGTTCAGCAATGACAAAATCATAGTTTCTGTTTTACCACCTCCTCATAACTTTGACAGTGTTCTGGAACAATCTGATATTTTGCAACATCTGTGATGTTTAAATAAAATGTTGGTGAAATTGTAAGGTCATCATCCAGAGTTAAAGTTAGAGATTTAGAAAAATGTGAAAAATGGGTCTTGCCTGAATACTGTCATGAAAAGACCTCAAATCTCAAATTTTTTTCAACACAATCAGTAACTGTGTCACTTTTGTCTGTTACGGTGCTCATCCAAAAAAAAGGAGTTTTACCATGGTTATGTTAATGATCCTGGCAATCCTCACCTGCTATCTAATATGCATCCTTTAAGTTAAGATACCAAAACACATTCCTCTGTTTCAGATGCTGATGGTGTAGTGAAGATTGGAACTTCTTGTCACAATAGCGGATGCCGAGTGGTAAGCACTATAAAGCCAGAGTGGAAATCCAGTCAGTGGAGCTTGTGAGAAGTGTAACAGTGGAAACTTGTCAAAACTCTCCTTTGAACTGTGGTTTGGATGTGCAGAGGTGTTAACAAATGCACTTACCTGAAACTGAAACTGGAAAAGAGTTTTTTTTTTTTTTTTTAAAGGGACAGAGAATTAACTAACAAAATAATTAAGTTGGCAGCAGTTTTTAAGTTTCTTCAATTGTCAGCTAGTCAGTTTGGCACAGAAGGACAGGCACAGCTAGCTTTATTGGCACCACATTACAGTAACTGAGCTTTGTAAAGCAGTTTCTTTGTGTGGATATTATCTCATTTCACAAACTGAGATTCTTTTATGTTAAGGATTTCATGGGTTCAAGCATTAATGCTGGTAATGTTTGTTTTCATTCACATAATGTCATTCCCATATTCTTGAAATGACCAACTCTGTGTCTGTGTTAGCAATACTTTTACACCAAAGACATGCATTTAACATGGCAAAGTTCCTCTGTTATGTACATATGTAAAGATATATTTTTTTTCTTTTGTGTGCGTTTCCCAGTCCTATGAAGGTGAGCACAGCAACACAGAAAAATGTATATTCCACTCAGGAACTCCAGTATTTCATGAAGGGTGAGTCTTGTACTTTTGACACGGTGAGGGCTGGAATGGGGCTCTGGTGTGTGAAGTTTTAACCCAACTGGCAGTATTCAGTGAGATATCCTAGTTCAGAAAATTTTTGTTGAGGGCTTGCGTGGGTTTAGTGAGTTCTTTTTTTTCAACAATTTCTGGAAATGTATACTTTTAGTAATTGATTCCTATCTAAATATAAATAAAAGAGGTTCCAGCAATGCTGTTTACATATTTACACTTATTATTGTTGGAATTTGATTGTTTTGTAATGGAAGACAGTCAGGAAATTGGCTTTATCATGCTTCTGTCATGTAGATCATAATATAAGAATTTCCAGTTTTTATTACTGAGCTTGGTTACTGGGCCTTCCGTGAAATAAGGGTAGATGTATGGTTAATACGTATTTCTGTTAATAAATACGCTTTTGATCGATCCCAAGATGTACGCATTATCTGTGCTCCACTGTATATCAAAAAATTTTTGCTACCGTGGCCATGAATGCAAAATCTATCTTCACTGAGATTGTAAAATCAAGAGATTGTGTGCAGTAATATGATTGAAAAGATGAGATGTTATTGTAGGATGAACAACATTTTTTGTGTGTCTCAGCATGAAATACTGGACTTGCTGTCAGAGGAAGACAAGCGACTTTGACAACTTTCTGAATCAGGAAGGGTGTGAGACTGGTCTACATAACTGGCATAAACCAAAGGTAAGGAACGTTTGTTCATGATGTTACGTCATGCCTGGTGCTCTTTTGAAGAAGATATGGGAAACAAAAACATTGTTTGAGTGAATTGGCATAATCCTAGAAGTTTTCTTTGCAGTGATGTAGAATGGAGTTTTTAGAGTTTGGGGGTGGGAATGTGAAAAAAAAACTTCAAAATATTCATGTCTGTCCTTATCTAAATACACATGAAATATGATTTGTTTGGTATCATACTCTCTTTTTCTCATTGAATTCGCAAAATGCCCTCACAAAAACTAATTGCATTCCACATAGTTTTGAAAGGTCATTACATACCTCATGTAGAGTGATCACATTCAGTGTATAGGCTGGCCAGTGTATGCCTAATTTTAGTTGCCTAAGATTTGAATTTATGAGGTTATCTAATGAAACAAATTTTGAGGGGATGGGATCACCTGATAATATTCATAAGATCATTTCGCTGCCCGGGATTACTACTGATGTAAATCCTTGAATGAGTTTTAGGACTTACAACGGTATTCTTTGAAGGTAGTGATTTGATCGTGTCTTCATCTGAGATTGAGAGAAAAGATGAATGAAACTATGATGGTATTATAGTGGAATTATCCTACTTATCAGGTTATACTCACTGGATTACTGGTGCTTATGGAATATATTGTTGCATATTTCTGTGGGGTTCATTCTTTAATGTTTGTTTTTCTTTATCTTGCAAGGTGACTGAGGAGAAGCAGGTGCGTGTTGACTGGCACCAGACCCCTACCACTGTGTGCATCTCCATTTTCGCTAAAGTCGCCTTGCCAGACCACACACGTATTCAGGCCAACAAGGTCAAGTGCCAGGTCAGCATTGAGTACGAGGGAGGAAACAGCGCATACAAAAAGACATTTATACTCAGGGAGGTAAGGCCAGCAACTGCTTGTTTATGTTATACTACCTTATTGGAGAACCCGGCAATGTAGCATGTTGTCTGCTGAAAGCACTTTTCAAAAATGCAGAGGGCAAATGAAAGTTTTGCACCATGAGGTTTAGCACCCTCTTTCCAGCATTTAGGTTGCACATTGGAAATGCTTCCCCTTGACACACCCACGGCATCCTTTTTGTGTGGAGAAATCGTATTCTCTGGGATGCTAAACACGCTTTTCTCAGCTGTTGAACCATGGTATATCTGAAATTCCTCAAACATTTCTCTGTATTTGCACGGACAAAAATGCTGTCAATTTGAAGACTGTTATGAATATGAGTAACTGACGGAGTGAAAGGTCTCTTTTGTAGAGAGATATCTGTGTGCATTAGATGTTTGTGAACCAGTTCTAGTGAGTGAAGGGTTAATGACCTCTCGTCATTGAAAAGGGTAATACAATATTTGCATAGATATCGACACTCAACTAGGTATTTGACATATAAAAATATATTTAAGGGAAGGCATGGCCCTTTCCCTTGTGAACTGTAGTGCATTACCAAGGTGCATATTTCTCTTTTCGATTCAATATATGCAAAATTGCGCACCGAAGTGCTAAATAGAATATTTTTTTTTTCTTTTGTGAGTGATGAGCTTAGGAAATCGTGATCTCAGAATGCAGTCATTACTTCACCACTACATGCATCTAAGACACAATAATGCACATACTTACAGAGCGATATTCAATATTTGTATCTCAAGAATAACTTAAGTGGAACTAAAGGAAAGAGCTTACTGTCATAGAGTTATAAGGAGAATGAAACAGAGAGATACACAATGACTGTAAGTAAGTGCTTTAATGTGTCTCAGATACATGTGTGAAATCTGGTAGTGAAATAATAACCCTAGTTTGAGATAAAAGCTTCCTGAGGTCACCACCCATGGGAAAAAAAGCTCATTATCCAGCCTTTGGTGTGCAGTTTTGCATACCAGATGTATTGAATTAGAAAGAAACATTGCATATCACGGTAATGCGCTATTATCTACAGTCGAAAGATAGTGAAAACTGGGTAATACATTAATGAGATAACAGCAAGCATTTATATTGGAGGAACAGTATTTTCGTGGACACTGACATTACACAATGTTCATTTTAGACATTGCAGATCAGTACTTGATCCTGAGCTGCAAAAGTTATGTGTTTGCATATTTGTCAGAAAGTTGCTCATTGACAACAGAACAGCTATGTGCAGAGATGATTTAATTTGATTACAAGCTTTGAATTCTACCTCCTGTTTCTCCAGGCAGTTGACCCCAGCAGGAGTGATGTCAAGCTGCTGGGAACCAAGGTGGAAATAAATCTGCGCAAAGCTGAAGGGTTTTCATGGCCAACTTTAGAGGTACCTGCCAGTTCATCCTGAAGACACGCAGTTTTAGTTTATTGTTAACTGTCTTAGTTGTAATGTTATGTCTTTTCCTTTTTTTTAAATTTTGCATGGATTATCTTGCTTCGTTGTATTATGTTTTGTCAGGTACTGGTTATTCACTTTTGTGATACTTGTTGGTGAGATTTGTTGTCTCTTAGTTGTAATTTTTATAACTGTCACAGCCTCTACCAAACTCAGATCAAAAGCCAAACAGGCATATCATTGCCTAGGTGTAATACCCTTGACTTTACAGCAGGAGCAAAAAAACTCTATCGTAAACCTGCACCTAGCAAGTAATTCTTTGGAAAAAAGCTCTCATGGCGATGGAGTGTAGTGTATAGTAGAATTCAGTCTGTTGAGTAAGAATGTACAAAGCTACTGTCCTGAAAGAAAAAATAAGAGTGTTTAGTTACTGTTTGTCACTGACAGTGCTTGGTGCAAAAATCCTACATTGTCTCATGTTGGGGAAAGAGCACAGGTGTTCTCATTAGTGACATTTTGTTAAGTGCCTAATCAAATGGGCACAGTATATGTGCTATCAGTGTTGAAAGAAATGTTTTGCAGCTTCCTGTCTAGCCATAAAACTATTGAGGTTAGAGGTCCGAGGGTTTGACATAAAATGTTTGACATTCTTGGAACGGCCAATAATGTCAAGCATTTTGTGTCAAAATGGCCGTTCCAAGAATGTCAGAACCTGAATTTTAGTCAGTGGTGTTTATTGGGATATTGCATTTATTTAAAGTGACAGTGTGATTTAAGAGAAAAGTTAGACTTGTTTAGATGTCATTTTGTCGGTCAACAATTCAGAAAAAATGCACCATAATTAGTTATTTATAGCCACTACAAGTCCTGCATGTCAGACAACAGAATATTATTCACTGCGTAATCTCAGACAACAGAATATTATTCACTGCGTAATGGTCACATACAAATTAACCCCCTTACTTCAACCCAAAAATGTCGTGGATGTCCTATTCTTGTCTTGTCTTTATTTTAATCTCAAAATAGTTGTGTCTTGATGTGCCATACATGGTGTTTTGGTACTTTTGGTGTTAAAATTGTGTAAACCCACAATGTTTATTTAAGTGTAGCATGCACATCTGGGATGAAGCTGACGTGAATATGATGCCAGAGCTCAGTAAGAGAAAATTTTGACTTGGGACTATGTGGTTCAGAGTGTGCTGTTCTGCTGCAGTAGTAGGGAATGAATATCTGCTTCTATTTCTCTTTGATAGTTACAGGGTTCTTGCACTAAATTACAATCAGTTACAGCAACAGGACAAAAGCCTCTAGAGATTCCAATTCCTGTTCAGTAACACTATCATAACAACAAGCAGCAAAGACACTATGCCCCAAACGCCATGTGTGGCAGTGTAAACAATGATAACATACAGTAGGTACTTTGAAGCAGGTGAGAAGGATTCAGATTGCTTTTGGAGTTTTTCTTAACAGACCATATACCTCATCAGATTTGTCAAAATATGTTTTTAAATATAAAACTCCAGTCTAGCATTGGCAAGTTATAATTTTTTTTTGTTCCACTTTTAGGTTACCACAAAAAAAGTTTGGGAATTATGTTCAAAATTCACAGCATATTATGTTAGAGTGTTATGTATGAAGCAAACTTCACAGTATCTGTAGGGCTGATTTAACCTGACTGTTGCATTAGGACACGCCAACTGTTTCAGATTAGCCTAAGATTTGTATTATACAAGGTTTTCATGGTAATTTTGCCATTATCTTCATAACTGATAGTTTTAGATCAGAATAGTGAACGTTTGTCTGACACTTGGATCTGCTGTCATTTGGCATTCATTTTGGGATCCCATGAATGTGTTTATATAGATGTTTCACATTAATTTGTCACCCATATTATATATTTTATCTGCTTTTGTGGCAGTCCACTTTTTACATTTGTCAGTTTGTTTCAGAAACTGTTTTAGTAAAAACTGCACTGAACAAAATACAGATTTTGGAGGGAAAAACCCATCTTTTTTCGTTTTGTTTTGTTTATTGGGTGCGGAATTTCCATTTCATAGGCATCAACAAATGTATCTACATGATGTCTGCAGCATAAGATGTCTCATGTTGACTTGGANATGAGTAGCAAACTCGCACATTTCTTGGTTTTGTTGCATTTTTGTGTGCAATAATATACATTAAAGCATGCTATGTTGTATATTTTCTGAAAGTTTGTCCATTTTTCTCTTCATTTTGTATTTTTTCATTAAAAAAAAATGAAGTTAACATATAAAAATAATTTTTTGAAATATCCATATAGATAGACTTACGGAGTTATGCCCCATTGCTTAGGAAAATGGGGACAGCTTCCTGTTTGAGGTCTTAGGGTGTAATGGGTTAAAGTGACAGTGTGATTTAGGAGGAAAGTTAGACTTGTTAAGATGTCATTTTGTCAGTCAACAATTCAGGAAAAAATGCACCATAATTAGTTATGTATAGCCACTACAAGTCCTACATGTCAGACAACAGAATATTATTCACTGCGTAATGTCAGACAACAGAATATTATTCACTGTGTAATGGTCACATACAAATTAACCCCCTTCAGCCCAAGAATGTCGTGGATGTCCTATTTTTGTCTTTATTTTAATCTCAAAATAGTTCTGTCTTGATGTGCCATGTATGGTGTTTTGGTGTTAAAATTGTGTAAACCCACAATGTTTATTTAAGCGCAGCATGCATACCTGGGATGAAGATGACATGAATATGATGCCAGAGCTCAGCAAGAGAAAATTTTGACTTAGGACTTTGTGGCTCAGTGTGTGCTGTTCTGCTGCAGTAGTAGGGAATGAATATCTGCTTCTATTTCTCTTTGAAACTTACAAACTTCACAGTATCTGTAAGGCTGATTTAACCTGACTATTGCATTAGGACATGCCCACTGTTTCAGATTAGCCTGAGATTTGTATTAAACAAGGTTTTCATGGTAATTTTGCCATTATCTTCATAACTGATAGTTTTAGATCAGAATAGTGAACGTTTGTCTGACACTTGGATCTGCTGTCATTTGGCATTCATTTTGGGATCCCATGAATGTGTTTATATAGATGTTTCACATTAATTTGTCACCCATATTATATATTTTATCTGCTTTTGTGGCAGTCCACTTTTTACATTTGTCAGTTTGTTTCAGAAACTGTTTTAGTAAAAACTGCACTGAACAAAATACAGATTTTGGAGGAAAAAAAACATCTCTTTTCGTTTTGTTTTGTTTATTGGGTGCGGAATTTCCATTTCATAGGCATCAACAAATGTATCTACATGATGTCTGCAGCATAAGATGTCTCATGTTGACTTGGAGAAAAAGGTACTGGAGGCAAGACGTGAGAAGTATATGGCATACAATATCAATTTACCTCTTTGTTATATCATCTTTTTAAGAATTGATGATAATCTTCCGGAACTTTCTCTCCCAGAGTTGCCTTTAACCCTAAACCAAGTACTCTGGCGGTAAGGTAAGACGAACATGTTCATCAGAAGTAGTGAAGGGGTTAATGGATAAAGCTACATTCCACAAATGTTACCATATGCAAACAATAGTGTCAATCTGCTCATAATTTTAAGCCAACTCAGAAGACATCTTGGAAGTCGTGTGCAAACTCAACAACTTTGATCTCTTCCTGCTAACAAAAACATTATCTGGAATCTTCATGGTTTTTTTTCCCCTAAACTGCAGACACCATAATGTATCAACACAGCCAGTAGATTGTGTCTTGCACCCATCAATTCTTATTATTTGCATTGAAGCCATTGATTTATAAGACAGATAGAAGAAAGCCGGCAGGGATATTTAACATATGAAATTCAGTAAATTGAAAATCCAGATTGAAATGAGACAACTATTCATACATGCAAAAGAATTTTTCTGCAGTTTTCTTGATGTGTAAATCTTGTCGATCTCTTCACTGAAAAGAAGAAGGAACCAGTTGAACTAATTAAATTTACATAACTCACTGCAGGTCTACAGCAATTCTTGTGTTACTAACCAGTATTAGTATACTGACTAAATGTTACTAGCACTGTTTCAATCAATGGTACATTTTTCAGAATGTAGTGGTAGATATAAATTAATAAACCCTGATATCTCTGATGATCAACATTCTTGTAAAACCCACAATCTCAAGGATTCATTTACAAAGCAATCACTTATAATATGAACTGGAGCAGGTAATGCAAAGTGATAAAAAAAACAAGTCTTGAAAAGTTAGATGCAGACCATGAACATTGTAAAGTCTTGAAGGAACTCATCTGAGCTTGATTACTCCTACACAGCTGCAGAGAGATATGAAATCTTTTTTCATGTTAACACAATGCGCCTAGTATGAGAAAAGATATTAGTCACATTTGATAAAGTTGTGAAACTTCTCACATCTGGACAAATGCTTTATATGTTTATCCTGAACCCTGACTCTGGACACCTGAAATTTTGTTCTGATCTTGTACATTTACACATATGTGTAATGAAATTCAACAGATAGTCTAAACTGTTCTGTATAGTAGTACATATTTTGCAATGCTCTAGTCTAGGCTTAATTGAGGGTATATCGTACCCATGTTTCACTACAGTGGTGCAGAACTAATGATATGCAATGATGAGGACCATCTGGTAACTAAAACAACATCTAGTTAGCGAAAAAAGTTAGCAATAAAAAAGACAGTCAACAATCATAAAAGCTGCTTAACTTCAAGTGCAAATCTTTAACATAAATTTAAGTTTTCTCTGATCCCAGTTTTCAACAACATTCTCATCCTAACATCACAATTAATAACAAATGTAAATGAATGACAGCAGTAAAGACTGTCAACACAAGTGTAAAAATATTACACTAATCATGCCACAAAATGGTAATGAGGGCTTTAATAACATTCTATTCCATTCCTATTGATTTTCTATCATGTAATCGTAGGTCACATCTTCGCACTAATTTCAACAGAGCATAAGGCTCACTGGAACAGTAAATTATGTTAATCAGCCAAACGGATTACTTTTGGATCATCTGTGGGATACTGCTAAATAGAATATTCCAATTCCTTTGTTTTTGTTTTTTTTTTGAAACCTCTGTCATTTTCTCTCTCTCCAATACAATTTGACCAGTTTTCTTTTGCTGTGCATACTTTATGAACCAAACTTTAACATGGCACGGATGATAATATCTGATAGAAGCAACTTGTACAGTCGAGCACGGAAAACTCGAATTTCTCCGGGATCGAAAAAAGTGTTTGAGATTTCCGTAATTCGAGATTCCCGTGACGGCAATATTTTCACAATTACCATGGACATAGAGGGACTGGTAAAGGGAGATAACCACACGGCACTAAGCCGATCTGATCCTTACATAATTAGAATTACCTCCTTTCCCCGTTTCCGACGTTTCACGTTAAATCATGACAAACACTTTAACAGATATGTATAATCCAAGTTATTTGAATATAATGAACAGAAGACGAAAGGATGCGTGTTGAGAGTTCAAGAAAATCGTGTTAATAAAACAAAGAAAATAGAGGCATTTAAAAGGGGCCGATAATAGCGTTCGACATTTCCGTGAATTCGAGATTAGTGTGTTCGAGTTTTCTGTGTTCGACTGTATTTTCATCTTGAGCTTTTAATCCAAAGTGTGAATCTCTTTACCTGTTACACCAAATCTGTAATGTAAGACAGCAACAAAATGATGAACAGCAACCATCACTGCTCTACTGCTTGATATGACATATCTTTGGAAACCTGTCGAAATGTTGCGGGCTTGCGGAAAAAAAAAAATCTTTAAGGCCTTTACCAGCTTTTTTCCCTGAAAAATGACAACTAGCATATATGAAAAATGGCAGCAGATCCTAATGAACTTTGAAAGCACCTATAATTATGTCCGTCATCTTTACTTAATTATCTTGTGCACTGCAAAATCATTACTTAGAAAGCACAAACATTGGAAGTTGGACATTCTAAAAAAAATTGAATTTGTTGTTTAATGACATTTGGGACTTCCTTTACATTATGTCTTAACTAAGGATAGCTGATTTTGTTGACGTTTGTAGACTATTCACTTTGTGCTGTCAAAACATGTCGGTGGATATAATACTGTGCTGAAATGCACTTCTGGACTTAAGTAGAGGATGCAATCAAACAAATCTCTGTTTCTCTCTTCTAAAAAAAAAAGATGTGAAATGTATATAAAATGGGACCTAGATCAGCTGTACCTGAAACTGCAAAAACAATTTGGCTAAAACACTGCTGACTTTGTCACCATCACACTGAACACCTCAGTGACACAATCTGGAAAGGAGACATACTGAGCGTGATCTGACAGCCTGCATCTGACTGTTGCAGCTGGACTTGCACTGGGCGGTCAGTGTCATGCAGCTGTTCCTCTAGCCCATTACAGGCATTTACTTCCTGCAGTGGGAGGTGTGTGCTGACCTTCACCTTGGTGCTGCCCCCATAGGCTTCATGCAGTCTCAGGATAATGGCTCTACTTTGATCTTCAGCCTTGAGTGGCATGAAAGGAAAAAAAAAAGAAATATAGAGAGCATACCTACAGGACAAAGGCTGATAGGAAAAAAGGATAAGTTTACATTTTTTGGTCTTTGTAATAAACTTACCTTTCCAGATAAGCTAAAACAAAGCTTTCCAGGTAGCTAAACCAGGCTTACTGAGACCTCCACATGCTAAATATAGACCACAGCCTGCTATTTATTTACTTCGCAGCTCATAGTGGATGCTTGTCTTCTGTAATGGCCACAAACCTCATCAAAGGAAATGTTGGTAACAAGAATTCTGGCCTAGCAGTCCACATTTCACCAGAAAGCCTGCAAACATTAAGTGCACAGCCCTCGAAATCACAGGGCTCAATAACATACACTACTTTTGCTACTGGGTCAGTCCTGCTCTGATTTGGAACTTTAGTAATGAGATACTTCTTACCATCTTGACAGTCTGTATTGTCACTTGCTGGCTGTCAACTTCAAACAAAGATTGCAGTTCATTTGCTGGAGTGGTATGAGTAACACTGGCTGTGCGCAAAGGACAATTGAAACTCTGGGCAGCTGAGATGACACCGGACTCTTGGAAAGTTCCTGGGGAGGCAATAACAACATTTACAATTCATACAGTATTTATCAAACAAGACTTAAGCACTGCTGAAAAGCCTTTTCAGGAAATATTAAGACGCTTGGCTTGCCTAATTTTAATACTGGACTAGCTCAAAATCATGAGGAATTGTGAAAATGGAAATGATGACAAATTACCAATTATCAAAGGAGAAATTCACAGGCCATCACTAACCCACTTCTTTTGTGGCACAATATTTATAAATATAAAGTAAACAGAGACAAGAAAATTACAGTGAAACTGACCATCTGCTCAGGATTACAGGCATGGCAAGAAAATCATAAAGGCTAAACGGATCATCTTATCACATTTTGTTGGTTCTTGTGGAAATCAATACAAATAGACATAAAGGAGACAGGCATTCCTTACCAAAATGTGGCATAACTGCGTAAGAGAAAGTATGCACCCCCATATCTGCTTTAGGGTCTGGAGTTTTGGGTGACCTCAGCCTGGAATGAAAATGTATTACTGATAAATGTTTACCAAAATGAAACAGCAGTAAATAAGATGCTACACAACACTCTACCTACATGAAAAACAGATGTAGACAAATCACAGTATACAGATGATGTAATGCTCTTCTAGTAGGCTTAAGGTACTGTTACTGACTGTTGAAAAGACAAGTTTACATCACTCATGGAAGTGTCTCGAACTATCTTACTTACAACATAAGGACTTGAAATTTTGGGAACAACTCAGAAAAATGGAGTTCATGAGATATTCCAGTATGTGAGGTAGATTTCATATTGAAATATAGAGCAATGGAGAAGAGCTTTAGTGAAGTAGATTTCATATTGAAATATAGAGCAATGGAGAAGAGCTTTAGTGAAGTAAATTTCATATTGAAATATAGAGCAATGGAGAAGAGCTTTAGTGAAGTAGATTTCATATTGAAATATAGAGCAATGGAGAAGAGCTTTGCAGCATCTCAGAGTGGAAACTGAATATGTGAATGTGAGATTCAGTACCATGACATTTCACTGTAGTTTGTGCATAAACAGTTTGCTTGTTGGTCATAATGGTGGTTTAACGACTAGATCTGAACTTTCTCATAAGTGAATGACATATTAAAGATCTATTCTTTTTCACCTTGTACGTCACTGATACATTCTAAACTACAGTGTATCTTCGTCGCCCACACTGTAAATAAGTTTCCAGAAGAAATTGACCATGCTTAATTCAACTGCATGCTACAGTTGTAAACTTCATAGCTGGTTTATGAATCTGCATGCTCAAAGGAAAGACATAATACAGTCGACTCCACTTAATCATCTTTCCTCGGGATCATGGAAAAAGTGGGCGATTAAACGGAGAAACGATTAAGCGGAGGTGGTAATTTAGGCCATATTTTTGGTAATGGGGTTAAATTTTTTTGATGTCGTTGTTTGATGTCGTGCATTGGTGCCTTCTCGTCGCCAGACTCAGAACAGACTCGAGTTTGACGGTACTGTAGGACACAAAATGTTTGATCTCTGTGGTCTCTCTCATTGGCAACCTTGCAGTAGCCCAACTGACAATAAGGAGTAGGATGGCATGGTCGGGATCAACTGTTCATCCACATGACATGTTCTCTGACCTAGCCGAAATGCACCAATATGATGTTTACATTCTCCACCTCACTGAGACGGAAGGTGTGGTAAGTGGAGACTATATGGCTTTCGGCGCATTTAACATTATTGGACAGGCAACAGCAGTGATGCGTAGTGTGGGACGAAGGGGGTCAAGGGAAGGGGGAGTTGGGGAGGAAAGGCTTATCACACCTAATTCGGCGTGGCAGCTGTCACTCAGTCAACCAGTCTGCCATCCATCGCGCAGTTAAATCGTCTGTGTACATATTTGTTTGTCAACTGTAATTCTTCAACCGCTGATCTCTGAATTCGTGAGCCCTGAAGAGTGGTCGATTATTCGGAGTGAGAGGCGATTATCCAGTGACTTTTATATGAAAAATAAAATTCGGTTCCCTGGGAAACGAGGCGTTTAAGCCAAAAAGGCGGTTAAGCGGAGGGCGAATAAGCGGAGTCGACTGTATATGAACTCACAAGGACATTCTCATGATCCCATCCACAGCTGAATGGCCGTACTTGCTGTTGTTAATCACAGCTACACCAAAGCCATGTTCCGACAGGTCTGACCACTTGTGACCACACACCTGGATGAAGAGATCATTCAGGGCATATCACCTCTGTACAAACTCACATTAAAACATCATTAGAGCACAACATACCTCATTTCACAACAGTTCACAAGGTCCAAATCACACAGTCAACAACAATCCCTAACATCATATTCAATACAGTTTGCACTCATTTCTGAGCATTTTAGAATTGTTGGTTTTTCTGGAACACCTAAAATCACAATACACAGCGGTGTGATTGATCCACAAGATTTATGCTCTGCTAGCATTATCAATATCAAACACATTTCATATTATTATCATCATATACCCTCTCTATGCCATGCACCTTATAAAAACTGTACATTAGACTCAGTAGCTAATTTAACAAGTTTTACGAAATTCAGGAGCAAATCTGCAGAATTCTAATTTTGTCATTAGGTGCTTGAAATACACTAAAGATCAAAAATGTCAAAAAGCATATTTCTCATTAGATCAAGATTGGCATGATTCTAGCAACTGAAAGTACAAACAATGAAACCTCATATCTTGCTGAGTCCCAGGAGGTATTGTAGTGATTGGGCCTGTGTAGGAATCCACTCTGGATGTCATATGTTGCTTCGGTTGTGTGGACGGTAGTGGGAAACTCCACCTTGAGGAACTTGCGGTTCTCATACCAGCTCACCTGCATGGAAGTGAAAAGTATTAACCCTTGTGACGCTATGACATGAACTTTTTCTCACCTTCACTCCATTATGCTGGGCGTGACAGTAGAATAAATTTGTATGCTAGTGTCAACTGTTTTATGAGCTGATTGAATTTTGTGGCCTGGTGTCAGCTGGTTGGCTAGCAGACAACACATGGAATGGTTATTATCTGTAACGATGAGTTAGAGCGGGAGGCTGGACCAAGGCACCTTGTGCTACTAGAGTTAATAACTGATAGTTATGATGAAGGTTAATGAAATCAACATCACACCATGCATGTGTTTCGTGATTCATCACCTTGAAATGGGAAAGATGAACTATGGGTCTTCTGGCCTCTCCTATGTTGTAACTGGACACTTTTGGGTTTTCTATTCATTGAGCTCTGCTTTCTCACTTCCGCAGTTGTTCTTAATTACTGCACTTTTACCTGTGCTGATTCTTTAAGTCTAACACATTTTATCTGCATGTTGCATATTGAAAACAACACCTTTACATCCACAATTTTTAAAAAATATAAAATGTTCCTAAGCTCTTATGTGACATTTGTGATGATCAAAGTCTGAATGTTTTTCAGGATCTGTGGATCTGAAACCCACAATCACATGGAGATATGATTTTAACATGAAGTTAGTTTATTTGATTGGGAAGCGGAGGGAACAGTTCTGATTCTTAGCACAAATAACAAAATCTGTATCCACAACACACTTGCTCTAACTGGCGCTCTGGGTGAATTTCTGTCCAAAAGGATTGTTCAGTCAAGTTAACTAAAAAAAAAAAGAACACAATACAAATGTGAATATCTTAAACAAGTATGACTGGCACGCAGGTCCTCTTGAAAAAAAAAATGCAGTTCCAGCCCAACTCATATAAGCATCACTAAATCAACGGATCTATTGTATCAAAACACCAATGCAGCTGTGAAACCATGGCAAGCAGCTCCGATTCCCACTTATGGAGGCTTCTGCCAAAACATTTGGAACTATGATGTAATGAAATATAGCTGTGAGCAGACGAGACACAAGCTATGTACTAACCTCTGTGTGGAAACTGATGTACGGACTGCCAGCATCCAGCCTGATCTCCTGTCTCAGGTAGCTCTGATCACTGATCTTCAAACTCACCTGTCACAGAAAGGTGTCACATATTAAACAATATTCCATTTAGAAAAGTATAACTATTGTACCACTGCATGACAAACTATACAGGAGATTAATAAAAAAAAAAGACTATCTCATTGTACCTGTTGAATTGTTGCCTTGGTGCAATTAGTTGTGACTAACAATAACAATTTTAAAAATCTTTCTTTTCTCAACTGCCACACATATACGACAAAAAATCAGATCAGTTGTCCAAACAAAGTCACTGTTGATACTTGAAATTTCAGGGCGTTTTACTTGTGGCCTTTGGATCTCTTAATACCTTGCAACAAAAGGGTTACGTTGATTTTTCTGCCAAAATCGTTTTGTTTCATCTTTGTGAAGTCAATATATATTCATTTCCTGACAAAATATTTTTGTAAAACTTCAATTGCTCTTAATATAGAAATTAGATATGAATTTTATCATAAAAAAGCTATATTCAAACAGAAACACTCAGTTTTCTCAAAAGTTTTGGCAAAGATAAGCCCCTTTGTCACAAGACATTAAATCTGTTAATAAAAATTTGTTGCACACACCAACCTCTGATGCTTATGGCCAATGTATTGTCTATTAAAGCTACTGTATTTTCACTCATCCCCTTACCTCAAGTGTGACCCTGACACTGCTGGAGTCATGACAAATCTTCACCCTCTGAATTGGTGTCACAACTAGTTTCCTGCACAAACAAGAAATGCATATTATCAATTCAGAAAATAAGTATGCACTGCATGTGGAAAGAACAAAGAAGAAAAATCAATTAGTGCTTGGAAAAATGGCATAACTGCTGACATTTCACATATCAGTCAGCTGTGTCATGATAACTTGTCCTGGTAGAGATTCCACAATAAATCTCAGGTCTAAATCTGATATATGTTATATACTGTTCTGACTGGAGATTTTGTTTCAATCTTAGTGTATAAAGCTGAGATTTATCTCAGGTATATGGGAAAAAAAAAGGATTAATGTGAATGGGTGTAGTTGGTACTTATACTGTTAGGTAACTCAAGTAAATTTAAGTCTTTTCAAAGGGACACAATAAGCACAAAAGTTCTGTTCATCACCTAATCTGTATCAAACAGACACCATGCAAGAAAAAAATCTTCTCTGCCTTTGGTTTATGATGTCATTTTTTATCATGACAGCCTCTAAACTCTAATATATACAGGAAATAAAATGAAAAGAGGATGTAACTGTGGTATGTCAAGTGATGTATGGCCAGAGTAGATGGAAGAAGCCCATTTTGCTTTGGGATGTTTAAGCTTAGAGAGCCAGAAAACTACTATCTCCATTAGATCAAAGCTGTGATCACCTGGTTTCTAGGTGATAGTCCATCACATCCCAAGCATCCCAATACAATGGAACATCATCATACAGCAAGAACTGGTTGGCTGGGTGATCATGGTCAATGGCTTCTTTGGACCACCTGAAAGAGAAAAAAGTAGACTAAAACACCATATTTAGGTTTCATCTAATTTAACCCTTAGAATACTGACTTAAATATTCTTTATATTTTGAGGATATATGTAACCGGGTGGAAAGGCGTATAGTATAGGTATTCTTTCTCTTATATTTAAGGGGGAGGAAGGTGAGCTTAGTCTGATAAAATTTCAGATGTTACATATTATTTTAAGGAAGTGTGTCACCAGGGATTTTACCAAATTACTGTGAATGATCAATTTTGAGAAGAAGGGCCGAAAAACCTACTCTAAAAAATTTCTGTCCCTGCCGGGCATCGAACCAGGGTCTCTCAGATTGCAAGTCTGAACGTGTAACCACTACACTACAGGGACGCTAACTTCACAGCAATTTAATCCTTAAATACCTACTGCCTGAATCAGTCCCTAACTTCCACGTGCGAGCCTAGTGTTCACCCGTGACCCAAGCATACTTCCAGACTGCTCACATATATATGAACTTAAAATTGTGAGAATTTACACAAATCCCACAAATTTCGAGGAACATTTCTTTATGGCTTCATTTAACATGAAATATTAAGAAACCATANCTTAATAAAAATTTGTTGCACACACCAACCTCTGATGCTTATGGCCAATGTATTGTCTATTAAAGCTACTGTATTTTCACTCATCCCCTTACCTCAAGTGTGACCCTGACACTGCTGGAGTCATGACAAACCTTCACCCTCTGAATTGGTGTCACAACTAGTTTCCTGCACAAATAAGCAAAGCATATTATCAATTCATCAGAAAACAAGTATGCACTGCTTGTAGAAAGAAAAAAGAAGAAAAATCCACTGATGCTTGGAAAAATGGCATAACTGCTGACATTTCACATATCAGTCAGCTGTGTCATGAAGACTTGTCCTGGTAAAGATTCCATAATAAATCTCAGGTCTAAATCTGATATATATGTTATACACTGTTCCGACTTGAGATTTTGTTTTAATCTTAGTGTATAAAGCTGACTATAATTTATCTCAGGTATATGGGGGAAAAAAAAAGGATTAATGTGAATGGGTGTAGTTGGTACTTATACTGTTAGTAACAGTGTTAGGTAATCCTAGCAAATTTAAGTCTTTTCAAAGGGACATAATAAGCACAAAAGTTCTGTTCATCCTCAAATCTCAGACACCATGCAAGAAAAAATCTTCTCTGCCTTTGGTTTATGATGTCATTTTTTATCATGACATCCTCTAATATATACAGGAAATAAAATGAAAAGAGGATGTAACTGTGGTATGTCAAGTGATGTATGGCCAGAGTAGATGGAAGAAGCCCATTTTGCTTCGGGATGTTTAAGCAGAAAATAGTAATAAAATGATGCCTAACAACTACTGCAGTAAGCTTAGAGAGCCAGAAAACTATTATCTCCACTAGATCAAAGCTGTGATCACCTGGTTTCTAGGTGATAGTCCATCACATCCCAAGCATCCCAATACAATGGAACATCATCGTACAGCAAGAACTGGTTGGCTGGGTGATCATGGTCAATGGCTTCTTTGGACCACCTGAAAGAGATAAAATAGACTAAACACCATATTTAGGTTTCATCTAACTTAACCCTTAGAATACTGACTTAAATATTCTTTTCATTTTGAGGATATGACCTTAACATTGTGAGAATTTACACAAATCCCACAAATTTTGAGGAACATTTCTTTATGACTTCATTTAACATGAAATTAAGGAACCATAAATATTCTGAATAAAAATAACCTAGAAGGTATCATGACGTGCAAGACCTTCCGGCAGTGGCACTCAGTGGTTGCCGAAACATCATTTTAAAATTTTGAACAAATTTTGAAATTTTCAATGCTTATTGCACTGAAAGGGTTAGGCAAGCATGGAAATGACTGTTCTGACCTGCTCTGCCCTCTCTACACAGCAAGCAGAGCACCTGCCGAAGAACCACACAAATGTAAACTCTCTCATCTCCACTGCCATCCAGCTACGCAAATACTCCACCTATCACACTGTAACAGAAAAGTGCTGGTAAAGCCTGTACCTTCCTAGTGACTTGTCATAGCAGAGAAGAGAAGTAAGACGGCCAAGAGGGTCCACCACTGCCTTTACTATACCATTGGTCATCACATAATGGTCATCCTGAGGAGAATTTAGCACAAACATTCACTAAACCATAACATCTTGATGTTAGACATCATCTTAATTTTACTGAGACTTCTACTATATAGTTTTTGTCAATTTAACATCACCTCTGAGTAAGCAATGGGACTATTGAAAACCATGGAATATTATACTCTGCTATCTAGCCAGCAGGCATAATGATGCCAACGTTGTATAAAAACTTTACAAAGATGCAACAGCCACTGGTCCATGTGTTAGAGCCTTAAACACACTGGATATCTCTAAAATTTTTCATGACTGGCATCACCTGACAATATTAATGGAGTCAAAGGGCTTTCTATGCCATTAACTCTTACAGCTAGATCCAAATACAAAATGATCACTTCTCTTGGTTCCAAATTTGTTCTCTCAGTCATATCTATATTAATAAAACGCTTCAGCCAAATTTGTGTCACAGATTTCTTGAGAACTACGACCCCATTTTACAAATGGGCAGACAGGCAACACACCAGTGGCGAAAGAATACCTATTGCACCGAAAGGCATCATAGACGAATGCATACTCCCTGAAAAAGTTGGACGTTTGGCGAATCGGGCGGATTGAAAAGATCTATCGGAGATTGTATTTTGTTGCTATACACATTTTTTTTTTAAAAAAGGGTAAAAAAAATAAAGAGGACTGATGTGTATAGTTACCTTTTGTGTATTTTTCTATGAATTTAAGTGAAAACCGCATGTTTTTACGTTACGCAGTTCTCAAGAAATCTGTGACATAAATTTGGCTGAAGCGTTTTATTAATATAGATATGTGTGACCTGAGAGATGATGGTGCAGAATCATGGATCCTCAGTCTCTAAATATCTGAGATTCTTCAAGTAGCCTAGGTTAGTACTAGGTACATTTTGAGTACCAGTTCTTCTTGCAATAGTTGCAGGTAAAGGCTTGTGCTGTGGGGAGAGGGGCCCTTTCCTTCCACCTGGTACTCCTATACATTAAGCTGTTTGGAGGTGACCAAAACAAACGTAACAGGCAATAATGCACTCTGATAAAGACAACTCTGTGGCCCCAGGAAAGAACTTGATTAGCCTCACAATGCAACAAAAAAACATAACAGTTGATACTATCAAGACTATACAGATACATCATGAATCATGTAACTGTCAATCCTGGTATCTTGGATTATGCTGTAATCTCTAAACAATATGTTACACGTTTATTATTCTTTCTGATTGGTCTTCTCAATTTTTTTGTCTTACATTTTTATCCTTGAATGCATTTTTCTCAATTTGAAAAATATACAAATAAATTGTGATGTAACATATTTATGCATAGAATCACAGGACTTACCTCCCTGTGCAAATGTAGTTCACTGGCTTTGCCAGCATCCCCATCTTTCTTTTGGACTAGACAGTCACTGAGTGGCTTTATACACAGTGGAGGAATGGTCACTTCAACTGAAAATAATCAGTTGAGATGCATGAAATAAAAATCATTGCTGTGTAAGTCTTCCCATGATTCCAAGACTTCCTCATTAACATCCTGGTTGTGTTGCATATCAAAACTTAGTCAAATGCAGAGATATTAATTGATCTTGCCCAGTTCAAATGTAAATGAAACATTGTCACTATAAAGGATAAAAGTATTCCGTCCCTTAGATTGCTCTACAAAAGAGAACAATGAGGAAACACTGGAAACTGGTGCCTAGAAGAAAAAAAAAGACAACTTTCTAGTGCCAGCATTGTTCAAAGACAAATTCTGTTGATCTCTCACCCAGATTACAGCCCTCTCCATCATGAGCTGCGCTGTTCTCTGACAGTTTTCTCTTCTTACGAGTTGGAGAAGCTAGTGCAGAATGTGGCAGCTCCACCACCTCATGTCTTGTGATTCCCAGAGTGTTGACAATCAGTGTCTCGGAAGCATCTTTGTCACTTGGCTGTAAAATTAACACATCAACTATCAGATCTGTGAAGGATCATGTGTCCTAAAACATATTTCACTATGAAAGATGAATGTTCGCATATGATCAAACAATGGGAATGATAAGGAGTTTTTCGCTCTCAACAAATCTTCAGGATAATGTGGTTTCAAAGCCCATGAGTAGTTATCTATTGTGCATCTCACAACATTCTTAGTAGAGTACTAGAGACAGTGAGGGAAGACATAATATGAATATTCTATAAACAACACAGGACACTGTGTCAAAGACAAAAGCTTAGCCTTATCACATACGACAGAAAAAAACTGAACTGAGAAATGCAAGTCACTTTCATTTACAGGCTCTTCACAATACATGGTCTGTAAGTTTTGATTTCTCAAATGGTCATAGTAATTAGTATTAAACTTGCAGCAATTGCACTGGAAAAAGTGTACTTAAAAATACAAAACCAATCTACTTCATATGCCATATAAAGATGTTTGTTCAGTTCATGCACGTAACACAAATAACCATATAAATGCAGCAAGCTGATGAAAGGGAAACAAACTTTTGCCAGTTGCTCATTATAGTGGCCTGATAAACTGCAGTTCAGGTATCAGTGAACAGTTCAGGTGTCAGTGAACAGTTCAGGTGTCAGTGAACAGTTCAGGTATCAGTGAACAGTTCAGGTATCAGTGAACA
>JAWQUT010000118.1:786182-808121 GCA_033807755.1 Ellobium chinense | reverse complement strand
CACGCTTTCTACGATCTTGACAAACCGGGAACAAGTGGAAAAAGCGGCGGCCTCTTCATCTATTAATTAATTAAGCTACTACTCAGAGCGATTTCTTAGAAAAAGAAATAATCCCATTTAAAATACTTCCCCAATATGCCATCTTTAGTTACATCCCCTGTTGAATTACCCTTGTGACCTCCCCAGGATGCTGGCTCGCTCGCATACGGTTGACCCGCCTTGGAAATCGTTAGTCGAAGCCTGATTTCTCCAACTCATTGGGGTGGTCCCAGCGAATTGGAGTTAAGCGGACTCGACTGTAAATGCAGCAAGCTGATGAAAAGGAAACAAACTTTTGCCAGTTGCTCATTGTAGTGGCCTGATAAACTGCAGTTCAGGTATCAGTGAACAGTTCAGGTGTCAGTCAACAATTCAGGTGTCAGTGAACAGTTCAGGTATCAGTGAACAGTTCAGGTATCAGTGAACAGTTCAGGTATCAGTGAACAAAGCCAACATACCTGAGTACTGCCACAAGCTGCTACAGCCTTCTCAATCAGCTGATTTGATGAACTGACAATTTCTGTGAATAGAGATAGAATGATAGAGAAATGTGGTGGATTGAAATGCAATAGAAGTACACAAGCAGGTATCAAACATGAACAGGTAAACATAATCACAAAGCACCAGCAGACTTAGAAAAAGAGGCTCAAATTGCAAACCCATTAACAAGAAAAAAAAATAAAAAAACAAAGAAAATGTAGAGAAACCTCTAGTCATGAACTGCATCATCATCCATACACTTTGCCTTGGAAAGAGACTATACAGTTAAACTCAATGAACTGAGTCAGCGCAAATGTTTGTGAACTTTTGTTACCAGAATGATACACAATTCCAAAGACATTACCAAAAGTGATGTTTGAGTACAAATTTAACCCTTGAGGCACTACAGCCTGATTCTTTAATCATCATAATAACCACTATCTAGAGGTGATGTGGTGCAATTTGACTTGTCACTCCCAGCCCAACCAGGACAGGTTTGTCAGTCTAATTTGGCTGGCATCATAGCTGTCAGGCAGCACTAGACCCAGAGAGGCAACAGCATGGCTTAAGCAGCTGACATGATGAGGTGTTTGGATTTTTTTTTTTTTTTGGCTCATATTGGAAGTGAATGTGTTCATTTGTAATGCACTAATTTCAAGAGTTTAGAAATAAGGTAAATAATGAACAGAATGAAAAAAAAATAAATGTAAATGAAAATAAATGAAAGAAAAGGAAAGAAAAAATTTAAAAAAAACAAAAAAACAGGTAATACTTCACTGTGAAAAAAAACCATTGTATTAATAAGAGATGAATAAGTGAATAGGTAGAAGAATAAATAGATAAATTTTAGATTTAAATATTCTGATTATAATCTGGTTAGGTGTTTGGATCTTACACATGCTAATAGGAACCTGGCCTCTCCATAGGAACTAAAAGAATGCATTCCACTGCATTTCTCTTCAAACCTCATTTCTTTGGAGGACATTACCCCCAAACAAATGAAAGAAACTTCCACATACTACATCACGATATACTTTTGAAGGACTCATCCCAGACAATTTTTAGATCAGGAATATAAAATATAGTGGAAGAGACATATCTTACCACATACAACAGTGGTGCTGCTACCATAAACTCTGTCAGAAAGGCTGGTGTAATTTTTACCTTGAACCAGACCATTAAAGGGAATATTGGGACAGTAGTAATATTTGGCAATAGAAATCATTATTTTTGGTTAGATAAAATTTGAAGAAATCATTTCTGACATGCAACACTGATAGGTATTGTGTTTACATACAGAAATAAAACTCACATCTCTTTCCACATTAAAAATGGAAGCAATCTAAATCTTGCGGTATTGAATGTCCGAAGTTCTCACCTTCATAATACTTGATGGCATCTTGGAACACCTGGAAAACAAGAAATAGAGACAATGATTCTGTGTACGTATGTCTGACATGACTGCCTGTCAAGAAACATTGTAAGGAGAGGATGAGAGGTTGACCCAGACTGATTTGCAAAGTCCGTGCCTATGGACTGTTGTGCTTCGCATTGTACACACTGTTCATATAGCTGACACATTCAAATGGAAAATGCTGTATGTGGATGGACAGGTGGGCGAGTGATTGACTGGCTGATTGATTGACTGTGGATGGTTATTTAAAACGCCAGTTCAGCTACAGAGGGGTTGATTTTGTATGAGATCTTCTCTTACCAAGCTGCTAACAGACTTCATGTGTCTGAATATGTTTGCAGGTTTTGAGGTTATTCTACTTACACTAGGAGTAAAGCCCACAACAAGCAATAACTACCATAATGCTGATGGGATCACATGACTTGTAACAAATAAGATTATGCATATTAAATTTCAATATCTGGACAAAAAGGTAGACCAGATGTCAACTTTTCACAATTCAAAATGTCAAGAGCCTAGCCAATCATATTTCCTTAATTGTCAGTAAATGAGATATGTTATACCCTAGTATACTCCAGCCACTACATACCAGGTTGATAGAGCTGCCAGGTAAGACATCATGGAACTGATTTAACAGCAACAACTTCCACATCTTGTCCAGAGCTTCCCAAGGATATGAGAACTTTGGGTTCCGCATGCAGGCCATTGTGCTGACTGCCTCTAGTTCTTGGAGAATGATCTCACACAGACGATTGTACTTCTTCACCTGCTCGTTATAGAGGAAACGAGATGTGGAGGAGATAAGAAAGGACAGACTGCATTAAATGATGTAACATCCTCACTGTCAATAATCCAAACAAAGGAACCCCCATTACTTCTCACAAAAGTGTTCTTCTGCAAGGAACAGATGCATTTGTTGACTGAAAATACTGACTGCATCCACACTACCTGTGAAGACAATGTATAAAATTTTCCCAGGATATATCGACAATTTCCTTTAGTAGTATCTTATACAGCTTTCTGTTTTTAACCATTGCATCAACTGCTCTGCAAAAGTCAGGAGGCCAATTTGGCTTTCAGAATTATCTTCTCATCCTGGACTCAAACCCATTTGTTCTTGTTTGCCCTGTATAGCATCATTTCAATATGTCCAAGTACACATGGGTATACTTAGTGTGTCTGGACAGTTGTTAGAAAGAGAGAAAGGGGAGGAGGTGGCCTTTGCAGACAAGTGTGAGCTCATGTAAAGAATAAAGAATGTGCAAAAAAATCGTCGCCTTCCACACGAAAGGGCGTATCCCGATTTTTGACGGTTTTGAGTTATCACCACCAGTACGTAGTGCTATCTCAGAACTATGTTCACACGAAACGGCGTATCCCTAGCTCAAATAGTAACGAAGATATAGCATAAAATTCTTAAGGGCTTAAGCTAACTATCAATATGATCGAATCAGAGGTAAATCGCTCTCCTTAAAAACGTGAAAAACAGGGATACGCCCTTTCGTGTGGAAGACGACGAAATGAAATTGTGAAAGCAATGTATCCTCACCTTGGCCCATGTAGTGTAGGTTCCGTTGTGCATCTCTAGATAAAGCTCTCCCCTCCACCGACACAGCATGTTGGTGTTTTCCCTCTCAATAGAAGAGAAGAACTCGTCTGCCCCACTCATCTTGATTCTGAAGGCAAGAAATTGTTTGTGCCATAATAATGAGAGGTTTACAACACAGAGATACCACTTTTTAAGAGAAGAAACATGGTAAACGAAGCATAAAGGAATAGGCAAATCTGAATGTCTTGAAGGGAAGAGGAGAAAATGATCAACATCAGATTACATCTCATGCAATCACAAAATAATGACGAAGACTTGAGCAAACCCAGTAAGTCTCTAATAAATTTTCGCAAAGAAGTGGGCGATTACTGTTCTTAAGAACAAATCGTGAAAGATACAGAAATTCGTTTTTTACATCAGCCATATGATTTTCCAGTTACAGCAGTCTCTCTTGAGTTGTCCAGTTTCCAGTACAGTCCATATATATCGTTATATATTTCACTCTGGTATGTGTCAACAGCTGTGTGGGTATGTGTGAAGGTGTGGTTGCGTGTGTGGTCAGGTAATGTGTATGACCTGAAATGAAATTTAATGTTGAATGTGAAAATGTAATTTATTGTTGAATGTGTATCAACTGTGAACGGAATTTCCCTCGTGGATATTAAAGTTTATCTTATCTTATCTTATCTTATCTTATAATGGCAATTTAATCTTGTGGATTTCAAATAATGAAGCTCTTGCTCCAGTTAGGATATCATTTTCCAGGACAATTTTCAGACTTTAGTATTTTTCCAGAGTAAGTTCAATCTCTCCGAAATCAATCCTCCAAACACTATTAGCCATCTCAGACACAAAAATGTCGGCAAGCACCAATTTTCCAAGCGATTCTGAGAGGAAATTACAAATTTCCAAAGATTTCCAGGAGATTTTGTCGCTGAAAAAAATTCCAGGAGCAGCTGAAATTCCAAGAAGGTGCATGAACCTGAATAAAGATAGTTAATGTCAAGCACAAGAAGAAGCAATGTCATGACTTCTAGGAACTGCCTGCATCTATTCAAGGATTCTAATGTGTTTCACTAGCCCCTGCTACACTAAGTCCCGGTAAACTCTCACTGATTGGCTCACATGTGAATCGCATGGATCTTAATCAGTTAAACTGACTCCACCAATACTTGAGGTATACCTACTCTGGAGTGGGAAAGGAGAAAAGAGAAGATAAATGCCTCTAATCTTAGTGAGAATACTGTTATGCTCACCCATGTTTGCTCCTTGCATTTCCTTGTGCTGTTAGTGTTACTTATCACAAAGCACCCAGATTTTATTATGCTAGCTGGTTCTGTCCTAGGCAATCTTCTTGACTTCTCTAAAGTTGTGCAACTGAAACACTCATGTTTATCATGAGATTTAATTTTTAAAGAAACATATGAAGTAAATACTGGATGCCATTTTCCTGAAGCACCATTTGCCTGTTCAAAACAACTTCTTGTCAAGGCTGACTCTACTCACTTTGGCAATCCATCACAATCTTTCAGTCGCTCCAATCTTCCCAGCATGTCCTCGCTGAAACACAGATAGAGACACACTTGTGTTATATCTTGTAGACAGAGACACACTTGTGTTATACCTTGTAGATAGAGACACACTTGTGTTATATCTTGTAGATAGAGACACAATTGTGTTATATCTTGTAGATAGAGACACACTTGTGTTATATCTTGTAGATAGAGACACACTTGTGTTATATCTTGATCAGCTAAAAATTAATAAACCGGGGTCTAGGTCAGAAATGAAAGCAATGAAATAACATTTAAGCTGTATCAAAGATATAACGCGTAATCTCAGTAACAGGTATGCTCTTTGGACACTGAGGTGCAACTGTAACTGTGGTCTACTTGAACAATAAAATTGTAACAAACCCCCCATGCATGTGAAATTCACACTTAAACCAGGTATGCTTATTAAATGAATATTTAACCTCTTTGATACGTACGACATATATGTTTTCCTAATTCTTTGGTTTCAACAGCACTAAGACACACACATACATCCCTGAGGTAGCAATGCTGTGTCCTATCTGATATACTCCTACATCTTACTGCCTATGTAGTGAGCTATTCCTACATACAGGCATGCAGTATAGTTGTAATTATACTGAAACACCACAAAACCCCTAACTCAGAACAGCCTATGTCCAGGTTAATGTGCTCATGGCAACATCAACACTTTAAAAACATAACACAGTAAAGGGGTTAATATTGAGGTTCCACTGCACTTCCACCTTGTCAGCACTGGCTACTGCCAAATACAATACTACTGCTGTTATAGGCAAAGTATCAGCAATAATGATCCATTAACAACACACTCGTACTGTCTGCTGTCAAGTTCTATAGACCTAGGATTAGGTCCGCATACAGCTGACAAAGGAGAGATCAGTTAGAGTTTCTCTGTCAACTATGACTGTAGTGAGGTCCGGCAGACAGTGAAGTCTGGGGATGTGGTAAGCATACTGAAAAGATAACTACGGCACCTATTTATCTATTTATTTATATTATGTAATCCTATCTATTTACTGATCTCTATATTTACGTACTTATTTATTATGAGTATCTTATACAAGAATCAATAATAATTTTTGTTCTTTTCCCACTTTCAAAAAAAAATTTTTGTTACCTTATTTTATTTATCTTTTGTATTTTTTAAATTTATTGATATACTTATTTATCTTTTATTTCCTCTTTTATTATATATTTTTTTTTTCTTTTCAGTAATATCAACTTTCTTGAGCACAATAACTGGCTAGCATGAATTTCACAAACAGCCTGAGCCTCAAAAAAAAATAAAAAAATCAGCAATAATGATAATGGTAGCAACTACCTGGGTCCATGTCCACCATCACCATATCCATACAAATACGCTGAGCGGTTGGAGCGGCCTTTGTCCTTGAAGTTCCTCACCGTCTTCAACATCTGAGGATCACAGACAAATATTCTCAAGATCCTGGTCATCACAAAACATGTCAGTAAAAACAATGAGACAAGCATCAATGGAACAACCTTACACAGCTCTCTATAAGTATCATAATTCTAGCCATGTAAATATATCAGAGAAGACAAACTAGAATGTACACAGAGACAAAACTCGGCTTACTGGGACAGTGCTGTCTGAACTGAGAAAATCCATGAACAACTTCGCTATTATTTCTTACTGTCATTGGTTTAATTGGAATGAGACAAATATTCATATTTTCAGCTGCAGGCTGTTGATTATAAGTGAAACACCTGGATTTATAGTAAGCGGTCTTTTGCTTGATCCACTTCTAAAAATCTGCTGCACCAAAATAAATGAACACACGTTTTCTCCATAAATTAATGAAATGTATTGTATACCTTCACATATTATAAGTACCTACAATATGACAATAAGATCTCTCTTATCAAACTCTAATTGCCTTAAATGTTTAAAAACATGCTATAGAAACTTACAGAAAACTCTGAATAACAAAAAACTGCAACTTGACTGAAATCAGTTCAACACAATTTAAATGATGATCACGGACGTACAGCAAATTGAGATGCTCTAGGCAGTTATTTAAGCACTGTGACCACTATCTTTAGAACAAGCAAACAAAATCCACAAAGCTAGCAACTGAAGCAATGAAGATGATGGGACTGAGCAAACATGTTAGGCTGGATGTGGGTTCACTAAGGAGGGTTGGTTGGTGTGGGTCATGGGGGAAGATTTCACATCAAGGTATATAGTGGACACACAAGATTTAAGAGTAAAACAGAATGATTTGGAAAATGTGGTACCTGAAGGAAACAGACAGTGTGGCAGCTATCTGAACAGGAACTAGTGTGGCCTACAGATACCAGTCTTTGACAAATCTGACTGATATGATTTGATATTGGTGGTGTTACAATCACGACTCACATGAGTCAGTTGACCAATTTATTTCTTAGGCTCCTGAACTTAAGAGAATGGCCTCATGTGTGGAACTAAAATAATGACTAGGAGTCACAGAGATACACCAATCTTTGATAAAACAGTTGAGACATTTCAAAACTGGATATTGCTTGCAACATTTGTATGTAGATCAGCAAACCAATATTTTCTCCTAGTTTCCTGATCTCAAAAACAATGAGAATGGATTCCAGCAATGGGTCCAACAAACACAGTTGAGCAGGGCTTAGGGAAGGAAGGTAGAGAGTTGACTTGGAAATAAACTTGCCATCTTAAACTAGCATGGATCTCTACTCTAACAGGCATGACAAAAATTAACATTTACAAAGCTTGATCCCCCCACATAAGATTGTCCAGATCATGCTACGATCAAGAGACGAACGTTGGTCTCCTACCTCCGCAACCTTTCCTTCCATACAGTAGTTCTCTCCTGGTGGAAAGTGAGCCAGCACTGAACTTCCATCTATCCCCTCCCAGTAAAAAGTACTGTGCTAGGAAAAGCAAGGGAACAAAGCTGAAGCAAAATACATGGGGGATACATGACAGGAACAGCAAACAAATTATATGATGAAGTCCCATATATCTGACCTCAGCAACTCGTCCAGTCATGTGGTAACTGTCCCCTGGTGGGAAGTGGGTTAGGATGGTCGAACCATCAATTCCCTCCCAGCGAAAAGTGTGGTGCTGTAAATCAGATGATGAGAACCAACAAGAAGTGGGAAAAGACATAACGCTGTCTTTGTAGTAGGCCTCTCAAAAGAACTGTACAGTAAAATGTATTTGACTAACAAGTCCTCTAGCTATGTTTCAGTGTTTCAGTTTCATATTCATCCTAGTCTTTTTCAAGAATATGATTAAAGCTGTGCATTGACAATCAAAGATGTGTGATCTGAATGATTGTCATGCCAAACTGTACATCATCATGCTCATTCTACATTTGCTTAAGTCTTTCTTTTAATGATATGAGTTGTTTATATGATGATGATCTTCCTTTATCTTTTTTTCCGTATTAAAACAAATGTAGATTTTGACTTGTTATTACATCCCAATTTTACAAGCTAAACCACATCTGCCTCACTGTTTTGTCTGGAGCAACAGGTTGACAGCACTAAATTTCTCAAAAGCTCAAAAAAATAACTTAAACAAATGTGAAATGAATGTGATATTTTCTATGTCCTTTATAGGCAGACATTCTACTGACTGCTTGGTAGAAAGGTGAAGTAGTTATGGGAATGTCCCAGCAGTTGTGATGTTGGTCCTGGGATCAAGTAATGACAGATATCACCTCTGTAAAATAACAACATCACATTCACAGACCTTCATCGCTGTCAACATGTGAAAACCTTAATTAGGAGGATAATAGCAGCAAAGGAGGAAAGGTGAAAATTATGACGAAGAAGAAAAACATAACTTTAAGATGAGAAGATGAATAGTAAAAGAACATGAAGACGATTGGGACAAAGAAATAAATGCATCAGCCAGAGATGACAGAAACAAAAAAAAAAAGACAGCAAGAAGAGAGGCCTAAAAGAAACAACTAAACTATCTGAGTAACTCCACTCACAGGGAACTTGTTGACCAGGCTCCAGCTGAGTTTTTGTGTCAGGAATCGGGTCACTCCGCAATGTTGCATGATCTGGGGGAACTGTGCTGAATAGCCAAACGTGTCCGGCAACCAAAACTAACGAGAAACAGATTGAGAATAACAGTTCTTAAAAAAATGAAGAACAAAATCATAAATGTCTTATTAATAAAAAGCTAATGTCAACAAATGTCATCAGCAGAATTTCCACATGATATTGCTATGAGCAACAGGGAACAGAGTAAATCCCAGTTTCAGCAGATAAGCAGGTTTTAAGTAAAGGATATCTTTGCCCTTCATATCGCATGAATGCACATGCAACGTATACAGAGTAAGAGTGCGTAATAATGTGTTATTTGAAACTATGAATCCACTGTGTTATGATTGACCTCCAAGAAACTGTTGGCAAAAGTATTTGGCCCAATCACTAAAGGACCAAAGAGTGAGTCTATGTTAGCCTATTAAATAATAATAACAACAACATTCACAGGGACTCACCTCCTTACATCTCATACCAAACTCCTTCTGGAAAAAGTTCTGTCCATACAAGAACTGTCTAATACAAGCCTCCCCACTGGGGATGTTACCATCCTGGATGAAGGAAAACAATCATTACTGTCTGTTATAAATAACTCTCCGCTAGTCCATATTAAGAAACTTTGGCACAGACTTTGATTTTTCCAAAATGCAGTGTCAATGCTTTATGCCCAGAGAGAAAGAGAGAGAGAGAGTGGGAAAGGGACAGAGAGGGAGGGAGGGAGGGAGGGAGGGAGGGAGNAGGGAGGGAGGGAGAAAAAAAAAGAGAGAGAGAAGTTTCCAGTTCTATTCTTTCTCTAAACTTAATGTAGTCACAAAACAAGACTGAGACAGACTACTGCATCTACATCATAACATGGAGCTAAGCTTACTCCCTGCCCCATCAACTGTAAAGAAATATCACCAAAACACTATTTGCATGATCATTTCCACTCACCATCTCCACCCACGTGCCTCCAACTGGAACGAACTGTCCCTTGTGTACAAACGCACATATATCTTTCCATATACTGGGATAATGTTCCTTCACCCAGGCATACTGCTGAGCCTGTAGAAAGGTCAAAGGTCATATTCCAGAGAAACAAATAAAATAACAAACATGCAAAACAATGCAATATGAATGTAAGAAATTTCAGAGATCAAATTATTTGGCCCTACTTAAAGACAAAAATGTTCTAGGTAATTAAAACTCATTTGCGTAATTCTTAAAGCATCTCCAAAGCAGACTAAAGCAGGCACAAGCCTTTATAAATACGATACCCAGTACCTTAAGAGCTTAGAGCTTTAATACTCAAACACATCTGTATGAGTCCATACTTTTCACCTTCATTTCCTTCTCTTTTTTCTATAAACTAGAAACAATAAAGAGCTTATTTACTCTTCAACCTTGTGAAATTCATCGAATCATGCCATATTCATACTCATCTTATAACAAGATTATTGTGATTAAACCAGTCAAGGAATATGGCATTATAACACTGACTTGGCAATTCTGACAACTAGCAAGCATAGTTAGTTAGCTAGCCCTGCCTTCTGCTGACACCTGCTGCATGCCTGCATACTCTCATTCCCTAGATGAAATGCATAAAGGGATCTCTCTAAATCCCCTGGGATCCCAAAGACTCACTTCTCAGTGATTCTTCCTCACTATTTCAAGATGTCTTACTGAATTTGAGACCCCAACATTACGTAGTGTAAAGTTATATAATGGATGAACAGAATCCACCAGATTTTCATTTTTATATAGTTGATACAGAATTCCATATGCTGAGAATGGTTTGGAACAAGTGGATCGTGCTATTAAGCAGACTGTGATATTAACTAAGGTTGATTGTGACTTTGATATGAGAGGCTGTGAGTTCACTGACCTGAGAACAAGTGAAAATAAGCTGTGGGTATTTCTCCATCAGTCTGAGTGTACACGACCATGACCTTGCACACTTCCTGATTGTCTCAGCATAAGGCCACAGCCAGGCTGACGGAGGACAGTATAAACAACAAATAAACAACAACAGAAATATGTGATTTAAAACTTAACCCCTTAAATGCCAGTCCAATTTTTTTCTGCATGTTGATGATGACCCAGGCAATGCGGGTGCCAAACTCATATGCTGCTTTACAGTTAGGGGAGCATCGAACTTCAAAGTGAAGTGACAAGACAGCTGACGCTGGGTCATATGGCAAGGGTGCTGTGTGGATGGCATATGCCTGGTGCTACTAGAGTTACATTTTCTTTGTTCACTTGAAATCTCTTGAATGAAGAAGGTGACGTTCAACATCTTAACCACTGAGAACAACAACAACAACAACAACAACAGCAGCAACAACAACAAAATACCTGTGTCAATGTGAGCATGGCCCATGGCATATATAATGTGCTGGCTCTGCCCATTTTTCTGCTTGAAGAATTCATGAGCTATGTCTTGAGCTCTGTGGTAGGACACAATGCAGTGGCATGACAAAGACATCCAATACACTTAAAACAAAATTAACGAGGTGATATATGAAAGCATGACTTAAGTTTCCCTGAAATCTAACGTCAGTGTGTAGTACTCCCTGCACTCTAAAATCTATGGTTGTCAGGAGATTCCACATAATTGTCTTAGGGTCTGGAGAAAATTCTGGGAGGTCATGTCCTTACAAAATATAATTTCCAACACTTGACAACATTTGATCCAAATGTTTCACCGGCTGATATGCCTTGTTTCATAAAAATACATCAACTATACAGGAATGTGCATGCACACACAAGAACACACTGGGCCTTATAAGACATCGGTTGTAATATTGCAAGAAATTCAGAGCTTCTTTAGTTAGTAAAAAATGTTGGTGACCGCAAGGACATCAAAAATATCTTTTTTCAATAAAAATACTTCACTATCCAGAAAGATTTTATCAGTGAAATCACCACATCAACCCAATGCTCTGTCAGAACTCTCTATAGTGTCCATTTTTCCCAGATAATAACTAAAGACCTTCACAGTGGATATTAGACCCGAAATCCTTTTTCACAACATCAGCATTTTTGGAAGTGCTGCAGGTCTTTCTGTTACAGTAGTGAGTAAAATCTACAAACAGGTATCAGTACCACAGATGGCACTCACTTTTCATTCTAATTACTGAACTCTTTGCAGTTTCACGTCAAATCTAGTCTAGAATAAGTCATGAAGAGCAGCAATTTACATAACACAAATACAGTGTTTCAGAAACAAACATGTATGTGCAAAAGCACGTATGATTATATTTAGATTTCATTAATCTCTACAACAAAAAGACAGCTTTTCCAGGGCAAACAGGAAACATGAGACAAAAAAAAAAGACTAACATTCTTTTTCAGACTTTGATTTTGTATGTGGGCTGTTTGTCAGACTGATTTCAAGCAACAATCTCTGAAAGAAACCAATGTGTTCTGATTTCACAGAATTCTGTAAGAAGTGGCAGTACTCTGAACTACCAAAACTACGCAGAGCTGCTGTTAAACGCTCACAGATCTCTTTGGGACAATGAGAACCACTGGGCTAGTAATGTGAAATAATGGTAGTAGGTTTACAAACAAATTATATTGAAACTTTCGTTCTCTGTGAGCAATATTATCTTATATTTCTGGAAAGCGAGCAGCCATAACCTAAAATTAAAGTAACATGTGAAATCTTGGTAGTAGTAATATACAAACAAGTTTACATGTGAAGTTTTTTTTCTGAGTGAGCAATGCCTCGTTACATTTCTAGAAAGGAGCAGGCATAATCCAGCAATAAGACAACAATATTTACTTCTTGTATGTGCTCTTGTCTGTTACATCCAGGTGGTTGATCATATCATTCACAGCATACATGGCCTGGTAACCTCTCTGATTGTCTTCAGGAAACTCCTGTAGATGAAAGAAATCAAGAATGGAACACTGGGACTCAGAGATACAGGATATCCTCATCAATGTTTCTCTTGACTAGACTGCTCCCAAACGAGGTTTAATCCTAAGCACTCAAACACGCTTATTATGAAATTCACAGGACTCTCTCTCCCCCCACCCTGAAAAAAAACAACCCAAAAAACTACGAATTTAACAAAGACACATCATCTATAAGTTACCACACTTCATTAACAGTAAGCTACATTTGTCTTGCGGTGCATGTATTCACTTTAAGTGGATGTGATGCTGGACACAAAACTAGTAGCCTCGAAGAATTCTTTGCATCATCGAAACATTTTATTTGTGTCTATCATACTGTTACATTAAAACTAATGTGAAATGGCTCTAGAATGCATCTTGACAATCTGATGTATGCAAACATGAAAAGCAGTTTGTGCTATGAAATTACATGAATACCCGAACGGTTGCAGGGAGATACAAAGGGAAGTAAGACCTGCCTGGCCTCTAGGGTGCATCGTGCATCAAAAGATTGTGAACCAGTCTGAACCAGTGAGATTTGTGGTCATGTGAAAGGCTAAAAAACAATAATATTTTTCAAGCTCCTAAGTGGTTGTGACTAAGCCCAGTTATCGATCATTTCACTCCTACAATCTCACAATGCAGACCAAAGACCCACCTTGGCAATGTCATGAAGAGTTTCTACATCTAGTATCAGATTGAAGACATCTCTGTCAAAGACAGCCAGTTCCACCTGGTTCAGGGTAAAAGTTCTCTTGTCATCCTCTGGTGTTACCAATGCCATGTTCCCAATACCAAAGAGATGGTTGCAGGCCATTTCCACGTAGATGGTGTGACTTTACAGAAAAGGAGAGCATGAACAAATTTTATTAATTACAAAATAGCTGAATATCTATGTATGTGGGCAAAAATTTGTACTCTGACCAATATCGTGCTGACATGCCGTAAAACACAAACCTACAGTCAAACTACTCAGTCAGCAGGCAGCCTGGCAAGGCAATAACATGGTGTAATGCACTGATGTGACTGGGCAGATAAGCATTTCAAGAACTAAGTAATATGAATAACTTCTCTATTCCGCCCTCTCGTGTTTGACCCTCACCTCAAGGCTGAAGCTGGCAGCTTGCGGGAAATGATGTAGCTGATTCTATCATTGATAGTACTCAGACCCTGAAAATATACACATGATAACAACTAGTGAAATTATTTTGAAAACTTCAGTCAAACCAATCACTAGATCTCAGCTGACCCCATTTACTCTATTCTTCAAACTCACCTCTGGAAAAGCACACAATAAATGTTCAATGATTCTAATGCCCTGTTTACTGCTTGATAAAACAGCATTAATATCTCACATAAATGGAACATGGAAATTGCCTGTATTAGGACATCTGTCCTGCAGCAAATATCAGCAAACTTTGATGAGTATTAAGACATTAGAACTCTGATCATCGAGTAGAATGCCAAAAAGTTTAAAGAAAACTTTATCCTTCCCACAAAAGAGTATAGTAATGAAATAAACTGTCTCTGAATGTAAAGAAAACAAATTTAGAACCAAACCTATGACATAGTCATAGTAAGTTGCAACTGAGCAGCCCCGAGGTCCCTCCCTGACTTTAAATTCAGGTCCTCATTCACACCTGAGTTGAGCAGGGAAACAGGAATAAATTGTCTTCCTGAAGGACACCACAATGTACATCATAAAAATCAAACTCACAAACTCTCATGACCATGCTGCCTCCATTGAAATAAATGGAGGCAGCATTGAAAATATTGACCAGTTTTAATATTTATGAGCCAATTACATAATTCTGAAGTCATTTATCAACTATGTCCCTACCTGCTGAGGTTCCCCGTTGACCCACACAAGAGCTTCGCTGCCAGAGTTCCATAAAAGATGCACTTCTTTTCCAGCCCATGATTTTGGGATCTCAATCACCAGTTCAAACCAGTGTGTGCTCCAGCTGTGGAGGACACAATCTGAAATCTTGAAGCTGAAGTTCAAGTTAGAATTTCACTAATGGTTCCTTATTGGGGCTAGTCTACAGGCACTATCTTCTTGTATGCATTTTCACATGGAACTGTTGTTGTTGACACAAACCCAATAAATAAAAGCTGGCTAACACTTCACAGAATAAAACTGGCTTTCTTCTTACTGACTGACTGATCAAGTTCTTTGGAAGTATCCACAGCTAAATTTGTTACTGAGAACTGAGAACGCAATTCGCTTGTAAAATGTTAGCCATGTCATAGAATAGTTCGGCAATTAATATTCAATATAGCTGCTAAGGCCATGTAGGGGCCTACAGCTCATGGCTAAAGGCACAGACAATATCACCACCACTACCACCACTACTACCATCACCACCATCACTACCACCACTTCCAATAACAATAATAACAATCATAACAACAGCAAAATAATTGCTGGTCCTGAAACTGTTTGACCACCAGCTTTGATTGGTATATTCTGTATACGGCACTGACACTCACACAGGCCCAAATGACTGGCCAATTTTTGCTGGTTCAAAGTTTCCTTGTTCCACTGCTTGAGTGTATGGAATCCTGTCAGGTGCAGCATAATGCTTGAGGCTAGTCACTGGAGCTCGCTCTGCATACAGCCTGGAGAAATATAAGTGTAATCAAGTGTGCAGATAATTCTTGGACTTCGACCCTTGTGGAACGACACTTAGATCCTATGCTCTAATGAACACCTATACCTAAAGCAAGTGCCAGATATTCCCATTGCTTCTTGCCCGATTAGGACTGGAAGAAGTGAGTGACTTACAAAACTTCCCTGGCATCAAAGTGATCAACAACCAACTTATAGTGAGGAAATAACATTGACCAATGGGGTCACGTTCTCTCACATGGATGGAAGTGTGGCGCTTCATAAGTTAAACCTTTCACTACAGAAATTTCTTTTTGGGCTATGTCAGACATTCTCTGTAGTGTTATTCATGTGTTTGATTGTGGCCATCAGATTTGAAACTATAAAATGTAATGAGATTCCTCTATTATAGCATCAGGGTGCATAAGTTAGCTTGTATTACCTCCATTCAAAGACTGATATGAAATAATCTCACTCTGTGTTCTTTTTCTTTGCAATGCTGTGGATCAGCTTAGAATTGTCGTAATGGCTAGGGAATGTAGGAAATATTCACCGTTCTTGCTCATTAACAGGCTATGTGCAGAATTACTTTCACATAAATGTCTGGATCATCCAGCTTTCTGGCAGTCAAAGCTGGAGAAATGGGCACTATTATCTTCAGAACAAGGAATCATAATCAAAGGCTTAACTTTATTAAGGTCACAAACCGCAGCTTAAGAGAGTTTATCACATACCTGCCCCTCAAGTTGATATCTTTAAAGTACTCTTTGGAGATAAACTTCTCAGCTCTCTCAAGGGTGGTCCGTTTATGCTTGAAGGGGACGTGATCCATCTTTCCTGAGCAATGGCTCTGTCCTTCACTTGGTTAGTGTTTGGCCTCTGCTAAAATATGGAAGATAGGACACTCGAAGGCTAATCTGATGACTTTTGAAATATGAACAGACAGTTAGGTCAATAAATAAACTAACTTATTTATCAATAGTGGTAATTACAAATTTAATCACGGCTAGATCATTAATTTTTCACTGCTTTGGATCAGATTCTATCCAGTTTTATATCTTCTCAGTCTCCTGCAATTTTGATAAAAGTGCAAGTAGACAAGTAGACTAGTTTAGCTCAGATGAAATTAACCTAATACCTGCGATTCGGTTTCAGCCTTGACGATGAAAAGGGGGTCACAAGGTCGGTGTTTTATTTTCTTTGCAACACCCAATGTTGACACAGTCCGTGTCCCCTTAGAATATTGATAAGTTAGCAGGGTGTAAAGTGTATGAACAAATGAAGAGTAGCGCTAGACTAGCAGCGAAGTCAACAGTTAGTGAGTTACTGCTCTCGTTAGTAGACTACCAGCAAATGCTTCCATGCAGGAATTCAGTGACTTGGTTTAAGTAGGTGCAAACAAAAAATGAAAATGTCAGCAGTTTACATGAAGTAGCTTACCTCAAAATCGTACTGAAACCCAATTCAAGGCTACGAGTGCAAACTTTTTTAGCTGTGTATACACAAGACTCAGCCTATCCACCCGGCGTCTCTACAAGCCGCGCACTTTAGCCTCTGACCTTTAACATCATTGGTCTTTTGTATGAAAAGGAGCTGTTTGTTGTGACATGGTAAATTTATGGTCCATATGCGAGGATTATTCGCAGTTATGCCCCTTACATCATGATAAAGCCAAACATGAGTGCTGCGTGTTGTGGACGGTATGTATTATAACAGGTATAAACTGGATTTGACACAGATAGAGAGAGGGAGACAGAGAGAGAGAGAGAGAGAGAGAGAGAGAGAGAGAGAGAGAGGGAGGGATAAAGAGGGAGAAAGGAAGGCAGAGAGAGAGAGAGGGAGGGAGGGAGAGAGAGTGAGTGGGGGGGATACAAAGAGAAAGGNCTCATCGGTAAGCCTAGGCTCCCAGGAGTCCGGCTTATTTCATTTGAGAAGGTTATAACGATTCGACGGCTTAACAAGAAGGAACGCTGACAACTTCAGAGAGAACTCGCCCTCTCTTTTCGCGTCTGCATGGCAGTGTTACTCCCATTCTGAGAGATGGAGGGAGGGAGGGAGGGAGGTGGAAGAGAACCCGCGCGCACAATCAAGACAGACAAGGCAACCAGTAAACACTAACCACTATCCACAAGCAATATAAAATTTGAAAGCTCCGACTCCATAACACCGTGTGCACCGTAACTTTTGTACGAGGTCATAGTCATAATTACTTGTGCCTGAACATGAAGGGAATATTTTACAATCTAATTGGTTGGCTCTTACTCCGTTCATTTCTATATATATATCTATTTTTTTTTAGTTTATTATTCCGTCAACATACAACAGTAGACTAGAACAATGTTGAAACAATAATAAATAATAAACAGGTTATGATGAGTCGTCTCAGTAATGAAGATGATGATGACTGATGGTTGTAATGACGAAAATGAAAATCCTAATGCTCTTAGTGATTCTCTTGAGTTCAGTAAAGTGTGGGAATTAAAACCTGAGGATGAAGACCTAAAAAGATGCACTTTATGGCATTACTGCTTGTCAGATTTTTCTTTTTTTTTTTTCATTGTTGAATATCAGAATTATTTCCATCCTACATGGGCAAAGAGTGTTTATTAATATACATATGCAACACTAGAACTAACATGTCTTGACATCACAAGGACGTTCAATACCACCAGGGTGTGGTATGATTATATCCTCATGGTCATTTGGTTATAGCGTTTCTCCTCATAATCATGACCACACTGATGACAGAGATTTTCTTTTTTTTTTATTTTGGTCTTTGCAGCTTTGTGGTTGGGTTTTTTTTATCCATTAGCAGTCAGTGATACAAGAGAAAATATAACTTTCAAGTATACAATGAAATGATAAACTGCTAGCAGTGCAACAACTCATACTGCAACCGTTTATGTTCATTTTTTTTTCTCTTCCGTTTTGATCAGGCAGCAAAACCATGTACCTAAGATTCATACTTGCCATCTTTGATATGAATCAGGCACTACAATGCCATAATATAACTGATCCATAGATCTATTTATAGATCTATGAACTGATTACTGTTAAATAGAAACCATCTGCAGTCTATTTATAGTCATCAGCACGATGCTTAACTTGCACGTGATAGCTCAGTAATGTCATTCAAAATACAAAACTCTTCATGAATTGAGTATAAGCACAGTGTAGTGTACTCCCTTTTTCTCGCTACATGAGGAACTTGATCTGAGCTAAACAGCTATTTTAGATGAACTGGTCTAGATCTGATCTAAGTCCTATTTTGGCTGCTTGATCTGATCTTGATCTGATCTGGAATTTTCTAACTGCTCAGTTCACAACTTCATATCGACCTCGAAATTCAGAACTGAAAGCCAATTTTTTTTTTTAAGCACAGCGAGTGAAAAGAAAACCGTTTTGAGGGTGAACGCGGCGTTTTCCACCCCTTTAAAGTGCTACTAAAGTACTTTTATGGTGTAGTGCACGGAATCCTGTGAAATTACTATTTCAATATGCATCAGTGATTCAAACTTCCTACTGACCATCTCAAACCCATCAAATCTAACGCGTTTCGAAGAAATCACAAAGAATAACACATGCCCATGCCCTCCTGTGTTAGCGTCACCGCTGCTCGCCTCGCCAGAAAAACGTGACGTCACCAACACGCCTCAAGGCTATTATGCGTCGGGCTCAAGGCTATTACGCGTAGCGCTGCACTCAGTAGAGCTCGCTTCCACTAGTCCCACGTGGAAACAATGGGTTATTGTTGTGCTGTAAACTGTAAATCTAGAGATGGATCCACAGAAGACACCGTACAGCACGTGGAGGCATCTGTATTTCGGCGCAGGGGCTCGAACTGATACGGCTCGACCGGTGCTGCCATTGTTCTCGATCGAAAACACCGCGACTTCCGCGCTGACGTGACGTTTCCGGTACGGTTTTTTCCTTACAATTTCAGAATAGGTTAAAAGTTGTAAAATTAATTTCGAAATATTTTTTTTTAGCAAAAATGATGACTTTTGATCTAAAACTTGATATTGAAAATATAAAAACTGTCGGAAATCACATTTTTCCTAGCACTTTAGTCGCACTTTAAGTCTTCGTCGGTCAGTCGTCCGTCGGTCGGTCAGATTTCGACATTACGTTTTGTCTTAGTGTGTGAAACCGTAACTTTTCTCGAACCAGTTCCATGCCTAGTGTTACTGCTGTTACTCACATCGATGTAACTTTGCGTGAGGTTACCACAGTCCACCGCAGTCTCTCTCTCTCAGTCTCAGCCTAGCAGAGTTGGCTTGAGGAATGACAAGGTGAATGTTCAGTTATTTCTTGTCAGATGTACGCCTTGTTTAGACTTTATCTTCATCGCTTTGAAAGACTTTTATGCACTGAATATGTTTATAGTACTTAGACAGGCAATCGAACACGCGTTTTGTATTCTTTCATCGACTGCGTCTTTATCTACCACTGCCAATCCACCGGTATCCAGCGGCGGCGCCAGGCTGTCAATACCGTTAGATTGCGACCGGCGACCTTTCTTTTGATGATGCCAGATGATGGTCAGATAATCATTGTTCGGCCTGGTCACATACGTTAGTACATGTATGTCTGGACAGTCTGGTCTACGTAACAGATGGACCGCCGGTTCAATCGGCATCCTTTAGGGAGGGATAGGGTGGAGTGGGTGAAGGGGAAAGGGGAGAGGATTGGAGGGGCGGAAGCTGTAGGAAGGGATGAACAAATTGTGAAAACCAGGAATATCACCCCCACTTCCCATTTAGTGACAAAAATATTCTTTGTGCTATCAATCATGTACAGTAAAACCTGTCTTCTGCGGTCCCTCCGACGAGCGACTCCCTCCGATCTACGGACTCTTTCACTGTTCACCGACCATTATTACACTGAAACCGACCTCCGATCAGTGGCTCCTTCCGATCGCGAGGCGCGGACACCGATCAAAGAGCCGTCTTCACTGTGACGAGCGACCACGTGTGCCGTATGCATTTCCTGAGTCGGAAAGCCCGAGTCCAACAATGACCGTTTAGACCTATACCGAAGAGCAGAGAGTACGGCACGGTGACTGTGGTGGTGGGGAGATGAGGATGGGAAGAAGACCATGTCTCGCGTATGTTTGCCTACCTACCACAGACGTAATATTGGTTGCATTAGACCCACGAAGCCCACATTGCCCCCTCACTATTGGCGGCGTTGTAATCGCGACTACCGACTAGTGTAGCCGACACCGAACAGTTCATTCCGTGCTATCAAAATGCCGGGGTCTGGAACAAGTTCAGTATCGGTGGCGCCCGATGGCGGTGAGTTCAGTTGTTGAGGCGAAGTCCATGCGGGGCCACAAAGCGAAGCGAATCTGCCCTCAGAAGAACCCTTTTTCGGCAGGCAGTAAAATCCACAGAAGGAAAAGACCACACTAGCATATAGAAGTAAAGAAAAGAAAGTCAAGGAAAAAAAACAACAACTTCTGTGATTAGGAATAAAGTGCAGTAAAGTGAACGGTAGGCCTAACAGTGATCTCTGCTGAGAAGGACAGGTGGGACTTTGAAAGGACATCGAAAGCAAGTCCCAACCTATCAAATGGAAATGCAAGTTGAGGGAGAAAAAAATCCGGAAAGCCACCCACGCAGGTTCTTTAGTAGAAATTATGCTTTTCTTCTTCTCTCTTGCCTGAACGTACCCAGACAAACCGGCGCCGCGAGGTGAGTAGTACTCACTTTCACGCCTAGCGGCCAAAAAACAGTATAAAATAAAGGGGGTTTCGGAAGTGGAGCAAGCGGGAAGGACTATCAATTTTTATTTCTGGTGAACGGACAGGGTTACAGCATAATATTGCTGCGTAACTGTCAGTGACAGGGTTCACCATAAATGGGGGAACGGGAAGTCAGGATTTCTTCCAACGTTTGAGGGGTCTTTTAATACACACTGATCACGTAAGTTTACAGACTGTCAATAGGACGACCGATACGCCCCAGTTGCAAGCTTACCCCTCTGCTATTTCTATTACCAAGAGCTTTTTTTTTGTTTTCTTTTACAAACATTGAGGAAGAAACAGGTGTCATTAAATGAGGACCAAATAAAAGTGATTGTCTGAGTGTTGACGGTCACAGACGAATGATCATCATCTTGCAAAGCGCAAGCTTGTGACTCTAGAGTCACGATAACTTTCAGATGTACTATTGCAATCACCCGATACAAATCGGGGGCATGATGGGGTGGGGGTTAACATGGCGGAAGAATGATGAATATATGGTGGTTTACAACTTGACTTGGATGTAAGAAAAGACTGTATACGTCTATGATCTCGTAATTGCTGGCTTGGGGACTTTCGGCTCCACTTACCGAAGCTTGGGTGGGGTGCGTGCAGAGAACCCTTGCTATCACTGCT
>JAWQUT010000118.1:750712-768749 GCA_033807755.1 Ellobium chinense | reverse complement strand
AAATTGCATATTTTTATGCCAGGTGCTATTGGCATCTTCATACCTACAGTTTTACTCACCATAGGAAATTGAAATTTCGCTTTTATTCTGATTCGTTAACGAATACAGTATCTCCAGCTCTGCCCGAACATTGATCCCGCCTCTGTGCTTCATAATGCCAAATGAAACTGAAACGTAAGTAAGAACTAGTCTACCCGGAAGTCGCTCAGTGTACATATACTCATCCACGGCCGGCGCCATTTTGCGCCTAAGAGCAAAGCAATCAGCTGCGGAAGCAAATTCCTGTTATTGAATTGCCTAATGGCTGCCATACAACGACTAAACGCCGCATGATGCTCAAACCAAATATGATTATACAGTGTTTTGTCGCTGTACGGCAGAACAGTAACAATAACATCATTAAAACTAAGTGTCCAACAACACAGAGCTTTTTGAAAGATATATATTATGTACACCGAATTTATCAAAAGAAATTAATATGTGGTGTACAAACACTTCTCCAGGATGAGAAGGGTCAACTCCAAACTGAATCTTGTCAGTCTTTGGAGATTTTGCAGATCGCTAGAGAAATTTGATATAAATATGACCAGTATTTGAAATATGAAAGCAAATTCATCGAAGCAATCTTAACGAAAATTTGTGGAGGAGTGAGTGGGGAGGGGAGGGGGAGTGGGTTTTGCATTCCGACGTTAAAGATCGGAAGGCGCGGCTCTAAGGAACTTACAAAATAAAATTAAAAAAACAAAAACTCTAAGCATAGTCTTGAAGATATCAAAATGATAAGTGACGTCACGACCAGATGCATTGTGGCAACAACGGATTTCAATAGCTAAAAGATATAAAAACTATCCGTGCGATGAAGCCAAAAGTTTACAAACAAACAACAACAAAACTGTTTCATATTAAGACTAGATCTATTTCGAGAATAGCTCCATGTGAAATTTTGAAGAGTCTCAAGAAGTGAGGGGGGGTGGGGTGAAGGAGAGAAGTTATTTCCGCAAAATGCAATTATTCTTAAATGACAATATAGACGAAACGTCTTCCTATTATTCCATATTAATTGTGTATGTCCATTTCAGACATTGCTTTCCTTATGGCACATGCCTTTCGTGCGTCTTCTACTCTCAGGGAAATCCCCAAAATAAATAGGTTAGCTGGGGGCGATGTCTGTCTATTGAAACCAATTACTTTTCCTAACGTTGGCCCGGGAGCGAGTGCTTTCCTTTAATGAGAAGACATTTTTCCTCGATATCGCGTTAGTCCGTTAAGATATTGCTCGCAGACCAGGAAGTTAAAGTGCCGGTCACTCATGAACAGGCTTAAACACAAGTGCTCAACCAGTCAGCATGAAAGCGAACACTGCTATAAATGAGCATCAATACATCAATGCTATGATTTCACCCTTACTCAACGATGGCATTAGATCACTTGTGATTTTGGTTCTCCAAATTTCCTTTGACGACATCTCAGGGTTGATTGACGACATCTCCGGGATGATTGAAAAGGACGACTAGTATGGTTTAATTAATTTCGATATTTGCCGGCCAGCAAAACAGAATGAACAATATTTCATGTGATTGATTTACTTTTTTCATTTCCATCGAACTCCTCGCCTCTCTGATACTAATGTTCGGCTTTTTTTGTTTTTTTGGATGCAACTTCAGATAAATATTATTCCTTTCAAAAAAAATTAATGTTCTGATACCATTTCATAACAAAAAAAAGGAATAAATAGGTGTGTAGTGGAATCTTGTTGAGTTCCCATCAATTTGATATGTATCCGCTGCTCCCCTTCCCCTTACTGCCCCGAAAAAAAAATTTACTGAATTTCAAAGTTCAATAACTTCAGAACGTCAAATCTTATGCCTCAGAAATTATGCATACATAAGTAGATTGAGATTTTCTGCTACCATTGTAAACTACTATTATCTACTAAAGACTATGGTGTTGTCACAACTACAAAATAAAAAAAAAACATGTCTCGATCAATAACACACCCAGTGTGCAGCATAACATACTGGTCCCGATACACCATTTCACTTTTTGACTATTTTTTACATTATTTTTTTTTAGTCTGTGGCAAAAGTAAAGCACCGAGCTCAATGAATGTTGCGGCTTTTATACATTACATCTGTCTGTTATTTTATCTGTCTTTATATCTGTCTGTTATATCTGTCTGTTATATCCGTCTGTTATATCTGTCTGTTATATCTGTCTGTTATATCTGTCTGTTAGATCTGTGTGTTATATCCGTCTGTTATATCTGTCTGTTATATCTGTCTGTTATATCCGTCTGTTAATGTGTGTAAACTTTTATCCCGTGTTCTTCAACTCTTATAAAGGTAACTGAACTTTGAATTTTTTAAATTTTTTTTATTTTAATCCTTGATTCATTTTTAGCAAGTTAAGCTGGGCTTTTTCCGAATATCCAGTTCACAGAAGGGACGCCAGATTAGCATCTCCAAATTAGACAGTCTCTTTTCTGTTTTGTTTATGTCTACGTATTTCAAAAGTGATTGCATGCAAGACAAAAGGTCTCCCCTACTTTGATCAAGATGATTAATGACTTTTTTTTTCTTTTTTTATAGACGGGGGCTTGTGAGGAGGAGTATAATTCACCCAGTAGGGCGATGATGAATGTGACAACAGTTTGGAGAATTCCTGATCCGAATCTCAAAGATTCGTGCATTCTAATAGATAATGAGATTTAGACTGGAAGGCAAACTACTACATCCTTGGGTAATTTTTTTTTTGTTTTTTGAAAACTCTGACAAAATAGTGAGAGATGACGGTGTTCGTGGTAAATATTTCTAGGGCACAGAACTCTTATGAAAAACACCTCAATAAATTTTGCATATTATAGCCAAGAAACATATCAGCCTACCAGTATGATCGTTTCTCAGAATATCTATCTATCTATCTATCTATCTATCTATCTNTTCGGCTTTTTTTTTTTTTTTTAGGTGCAACTTCAGATAAATATTATTAATTTAAAAAAAAATTAATGTTCTGATACCATTCCATAACGAAAAAAGGAATAAATACGTGTGTAGTTGAATCTTGTTGAGTTCCCATATATTTGATATGTATCCGCTGCTCCCCTTCCCCTTACCGCCCAGAAAAAAAAAAAAAATACTGAATTTCAAAGTTCAATAACTTCAGAACTTCAAATCTTCTGCCTCAGAAATTATACATACATAAGTAGATTGATATTTTCTGCTACCAGTGTAAACTACTATTATCTACTAAAGACTATGGTGTTGTCACAACTACAAAAATAAAAACATGTCTCGATCAATAACATACAGGTCCCGACACACAACTTCACTTTTTGACTACTTTTTAAATTATTTTTTTTTAGTCTGTGGCAAAAGTAAAGCATCTAGCTCAGTGAATGTTGCGACTTTTATACATTACATCTGTCTGTTATACCTGTCTGTTAATGTGTGTAAACTTTTATACCGTGTTCTTCAGCTCTTATAAAAGAAACTGAACTTTGAATTTTATTTTTATTTTTTATTTTTTATTTTAATCCTTGATTCATTTTTAGAAAGTTCAGTTGTGCTTTTTCAGAACACCCATTTCACAGAAGGAACGCCAGATTAGCATCTCCAAATTAGACAGTCTCTTTTCTCTTTTGTTTATATCTACGAATTTCAAAAGTGATTGCATGCAAGACAAAAGATCTCCCCTACTTTGATCAAGATGACTAACGACCTTTTTTCTTTTTTTCATAAATGGGGGCTTGTGAGGAGGAATATAATTCACCCAATCGGGCGATGATGAATCTGACAACAGTTTGGAGAATTCCTGATCTGAATCTCAAAGATTCGTGCATTCTAATAGATAGAGATCTAGACTGGAAGGCAAACTACTACATCCCTGGGTAATTTTTTTTCTTTGAAAACTCTATGACAAAATAGTGAGAGATGACGGTGTTCGTGGTAAATATTTCTAGGGCACAGAGCTCTTATGAAAAAAAACCTGAATAAATCTTGCATATTATAGCCAAGAAACATATCAGCCAACCAGTATGATCGTTTCTCAGAATATCTATCTATCTATCTATCTATCTATCTATCTATCTATCTATCTATCTATCTATCTATCTATCTATCTATCTACACGTAAAAAAATTCGTATTGAAAAGGGACAATGTCTCAAGTCTCCGTGAAGTTGTCAATAACCCTGGACTTTCTTTGAAGCCAAGAGATTTTAAAATTTATAGTTAATGAAATTTGTAGCATTGTTCGATAAGGAAATTTACCGATATTTTATTTTTGGATAGAACTGGAGTGAGTCCATCCACGATAGCAGAACTGCTGGATCTCGAGATTCAGAATCGAATCTGACGCTCCTCAGCAACTCACAATTTCTGCACTCGACATGAAGTCTCAGAGTATTGTCGTTGCAACCAGAATTCATTGGAATCTTTCACGAGACTGACAAGACTTTATGGCGTATTCCCTCTAGATCTAAAGGCGGCTGGCAAGGAGCATGCCAAATTCCGTGGTTGAACAGTCTGCCAGACGGTTTTACGATAAATCAGTGTCAAGTTATTGTTGTGGATGAGCAAAAGATGAGACTGGGTCGGGATGTGGAAGAGAGACGAACTTGGGGTTTCTACGTTCGGAAGAATATGAGCTTCACCAGGTCTATTGTTGTGCATGCGCAAATCAAATCGGCGGACTGTTCTCAACAAACGTAAATTATGGCGATGAAAAGGGAAGGGTGCATAGATGGATGATTATGGTACGATGTAAATTTGACCAGCTATAATTAGTTTGCAGACACGGAATCCAAGATTGTCCGTGATACACATGAAGCCGTGGTAAGAGCCGTACAAAATCCATGTGAATGCGGGGAAATAAAGCATTATATTCTATTCATTAAGGAGAAAGGTTAGCCTGATTTGATATCACATAGAAAGCATACCACTAAAGATTTAACCAACTCGCCGCTTAAGATCAGTTTTAAGGAGGAAGGTAAAAAAAAAAACCCAAACAACAACAACTAATACTAGAAACTTTCTTGTCCTACAGGGGATCGAACCCAAGACCTCTCACGCGTGCAAACTGAACTTGCAACCGGTACACCACAGAGAAGCTACCTACACAGAAATTTAACTCTTCAATTCTACTGCCTGAATATTATTTCCTAACTTTCACATGTAATCCTAGTTTTCACCCATTACTCTGATGCACTTTCCAGCTGCTCACAGTTTGCAGTTCTCCGTGAACTCATTGGAAGACACGAGAGTAAAGATTTCATGTACAATGGATATCATGGAGTAAAGGACACACATTTCATTTTCCGTGTGTCTCTTTGCGTGTGTCTGTTTGCATGTTTGTGAATCTCTCTCTCTATCAGATCCTTCTTTCTTTTCTTTTTCTAGCCTCCTGTCGACCCCTATTTCCACCCCACCCCTACTCCCCCCCAACTAATAATTAAAAATAAAACTCCCAAGGCCTTTCCAATCTTGATTCCATGCCTTCAGCTCGTTCTGGATTCAGGTTTGTACATGTCACATAAAGCCTGTGTTCTCTATGTGTTGAAACCTGAGACAGACTGAACTCCTGGTCTCAACTAGCTCATCCATGTCAGCCTTCACAGTTACAGTCCAGGTGGATAGCTCAGTATTCGATTACTCAAATCAATAGATTAATTTACATTGGTATGAATCCAGTATACACAATTATTGTTTCTTTCTCATGACTGGGTGGCGTAAACTCCGCATTAATCTTGTACGAAAAGTATATGTTCATCTAGCAGAACAGCTTCATGAAATGTGTAATGAAACTCTTGGTACAAATATCTATAAGCCTTTGAATATTTAGTTATCACTGAACTTTGAAAGAGACAAAAGACGGTTTGATAATTTACACACTTTAAAAAGAGACTATGGGTGGATACTATAGTAACGTTTGAGTGAAGAAAATCTAAAGAAGATGTGCTTTATCTTATTTGCATTAGGTAAGGCATTTTACCGGACGAGGACAACTGTTTATACACCAGACTGGTGACTGGCAAATCTCCATAAAATAATGATGGTATTCGAGTACAACTAAAAAACTATTCGCCCATCCTCACTCAGGCTAACTAATCTGTTCAGGCGTTGATTCGCCCGGGTGAAGATGGACCACACCTAAATCCCAGTATAATGACTCAAAAACACCCAGAGTCTCCGCCACGAGTCTGCCAGCTGTGCCAGGGAAGATTCTTGATTGTTTACACACAAACAGCCAATTAGCTCAAGCCTTTCGTGTTTTGAGCGCGCTTCGGCCNCCATACAGTTTCTGAGACCTATAAATACTTCTTGCATGGAAAATCAGTTTTGAGCTAAAGTTCCTTGAAGCGAAAAACGAGCCAAAGAGCTAGTCAGATACAGTATCTGGGAACCAATGGCTTTTAAAAAGAAAAAGACTAAAATCTGGTATTTGGCTCCAAAAGAGCTAAGTCTGGCAGTCCTGAGAAAACCCAAGAAACCGCTCAGGGGAAAAGAGTCTCGTCGCTCTTGCGCAAAAAGAAAATAATAATAGTCATCACAGCGGGTAATCTAGATTCCCCTCAGATTACTGGCCATCTTTTTAAAAATAGTTTCTCTTGTAACACTGCCCTCGATACAATACACTGTGCATATGGGAGCGCTGAATCTGTGGAACAGTGTATGGGCCTTCAGATTATCGGCGAGTATAACTAGCTAACCGTGACAAGGTCGTATTGTCAATGCTTGTTAATGGCTTGTAGGTGAAATAGTATAAGTGTGATGTTTGAAAGTTTTACAAAACATTTCAGATTAGTTAAATTATATTGGATAAATGCGACAATATATCGGTAATCTCAGATTCATAGATTACATGGATGCTACGCCCCTGCCCGGTACAAATATCTATAAGCCTTTGAATATTTAGTTATCACTGAACTTTGAAAGAGACAAAAGACAGTTTGATAGTTTATACACTTTAAAAAGAGACTATGGATGGATACTATAGTAAAGTTTGAGTAAAGAAAATCTAAAGAAGTAAGGCATTATACCGGACGAGGACAACTATTTATACACCAGACTGGTGACTGGCAAATCTCCAGGAAGTAATTGTGGTATTCGAGTACATCTAGAAACTATTCGCCCATCCTCACTCAGGCTAACTAATCTGTTCAGGCGTTGATTCGCCCGGGTGAAGATGGACCACACCTAATCCCAGTATAATGACTCAAAAACACCCAGAGTCTCCGCCACAAGTCTGCCAGCTGTGCCAGGGAAGATTCTTGATTGTTTACACACAAACAGCCAATTAGCTCAAGCCTTTCGTGTTTTGAGCGCGCTTCGGCCTTCCCCTCCGCCTCCGTCTCGATACATCTTTTCTCTAATGCCAACTTCTGCTGCTGGTTCGTTTGTCAGCTTTCGCGAGGTCCGTAATTTGACAGGCAGGCGAGGTGGTGGGCAGTATCATTTATAAATGTCAACAATCACGATACTTAGAAAGTTCGATTAACTATGGGAAAGTCGAAATTATCAAAATTATCAGAAGTATCAAAAGTGTTGAACGTAGCGAAATTATCCGTCGAAAATGTCCAAAAGATCAAGTGTCACCGGGTACTAAGTATCAGAATCGAAATAATGCCAATATTTTCGCTATTTAGAGCTCAAGTACTGGAACTCGCAATAATGAAATAAACTCAGATACCGGCCCACCATTAAGATGACGCATGCCCATTCCTAAGTTCCTGTCACAATAGAGCTATAAATAGCTCTTCACCAACTCGTATTCTCAAGGATCAGTTCAGAGTTCAGAGTCTGTGACGTCCATTTGCTGTAATAAAAGGATTCCGGATCACTCTCATTTATTACGCAGGCGCAGTCATCCAGGCATCGCAGGCCACAATTCCAAAAAAAAATCATAGCTTCCGCTTTCTATTTTTTTTTCATTTTTAGAGGAATATGATTGGCTGATATGGTCTACTACGTTGGTTTTTATTGACTAAGGCATCCTTAACTTTCGGAAGCTAAATTTGATGACGCAGTCACACTGGTATTTATATCTACATTTTGTTTAAACCGGAAGTGAGCTTTGGTGGAATGGATTAACCAAGAACTGAGTTTGTGAGTTAAATTTGCTATGATAAATGATGAACTCGAGACTGAACCATTACAAGAAGTGTGTGAGTTTTCCGAGTAATCTATAGGAGGTTGGAGATTGTAACGTCAGAATTGACCCGTCCCAGCGCCTACCTCATCTTGTGATCTAATGATCTGGGAACTAAAGTACGTCATTTCATCCACGTCTAGAAAATTACGTCATTAAAACGAGCTCATTTCAAGTTGCCAAGGGAGATTACCCACACCCAAAGCCTTATTATTATTGAATGCGCACCAACAACAATAAATTTATAAAACATCGCCACTGTAGAGATTGTATCGTCACTAGGAATGCCCGATTCTGACACATTCAAGAGTGGTGCATTAAGGAGCTGAATGCACACACTGTTTATACTGATAGAGTCACCTGGTGCTGTAGTGATCATGGGCAGCACAACTGAGCTGTCAGTTTAAAGCATGGGAGGGACTGACAAACTTATATCTACAAGAATAAAATAGTGCTGTGTCTATAAATAGGTTCCTAAATGAGAAAGGGAATCCTCTTTCAGAAACACTGATGAGGATTTCCCTGTATCCCTCAAATGTTTATTTTCTTGATGATGTTTGTTTGGTGGGTAGAAGCAAAACAATGAACTGCTCACTATTTTGGGACAGACAAACGTCAAACTTTGTAGAGACATTATATGAACAAATAAAAAATGTAACAGAAAAAGAAGATTGTAAAACTGGAGTTGACAAAAAAAAACCAACAAAACAAACAACAACAACAATGAAGAAACGATGCAGGGCATTCAACAATTGAACAAAAGACAGACGCTCAGAGAAAAAAAAAACAACAATAACAACTAACAATAACAAACTCCTCACCCTGCGTGTTTCTCCTGTCTCCTAAATAATATAGGCCTACCTTTATCTCCCCTCCCTTCACCCCCTTTCCGGAAAAGAGACGCCTCTGATTTGCACACCGATCAAAGAAAGCAACAGTATCATTGGAATCCATGTAAAACAGGGTCATTCTACCTGTTACTACTTTTTACATTCGGTTTTTTATGTGTGTGTGTGTGTGTTCGTTTTTCTTTCTTTTTTGGTGAAAAAAAAGGGGGGGGGGGGTTAAAAATAGAGCGTCTGACATAGTGAACTTTGAGTACCTACAATTTATTTGTTTTGGATGGAAAGTTTCTTAAATTCATTAGACTCTTGTCACATATACAAAGTGAACACTGACGTCATTGATAGATCGTTCCACATCTGTTTTAGCCATGGTGATAGAATGTTTTGCACCCTGAAAAGTCGTTTGATAAATAAAACTGAACCGTAGAGTCTTAGTCTAAACCTTGGGCTTACGAATGGCTGAAAGCGATCGTCAACTTATCGTTAAGGACCCCTAAGTACATTGGACTTTCCATCATCTCAATTTCACAGGACTATGTTGGATATTGTTAATACCGCTGAATGTGGATGATTCAATTTTGTATGAATGCGATTTATCAGGGCAAATACCTTTGCTATATCCCCTCTCAATCTTCTTCTACCTCAACTCGTAAATACTGGTTGAAGATGAAAGTCAAATTTCACAAAGAATACATTAGGAGAATTTAATACATATCAGATTGAGTACAGTCCTTGTGTAGTCAATAATCTCCACAGACTACGGTCACATCAATCTTCTGACTTCAGATGACTTCAGGAAACGTTTAAGCACATCCCTAAATGCAACTGCACATGTACATGCATGAACATTGTGTGCTCATCAAAGAAAATACTTTCGGCTAATGCATAATGGATTATTCACATATTAAAAGACTTCTGAAAGATTTAGTCACTGATGTATTGAGAATCGACTTTATAATTTACAAATCACTAACACGAACCAACTAACATGGCCAACAAAACTTTCTGTAATGAAACTGACCCAAAACATTACACTGTCTTGTAAGCAACAGCTTCACTGTTTCACCCCAAAAGCTCTGCACCGGACATGACGTCATACTCCTTCGCAGCATCACGTTACCGGTACCGGTACCTTTTTTTTNGGGGGGGGGGGGGGGGGGAGGGGGCTCTACGTCTGTATAACATTTTTCTCCAGACACAGCGGCATATTTCTAGGAGTTAAAAAGTTCTTTGTTCTTCTGCTGACATGCCTAGTTTTATTGAGGATAAAATAAAGAGACTAAATGAATGCGTCATTAAGATAAGCAATAATAGACAACAACAACAAAAGCCACCATCAAGTTCAACATACACATCATACTTTATGGCTATATAATCTTGAGTAAGAAAGATATATTGCTGTGGCATCAACAGCCGGGCGTTTATTCTGATTTGCTATCATGCTGAAACATCTTAAGCCTAGAATCGTGCATTCTTTTCTTAGCCTTGAGAATTAGATGCCGGGAATACGGCTATGTTTCTGGACAAACTAGTTCGCTGCTGGGTGGCGAAAGAAACACGCTTACTATGTATCTCAAGTAGCCAAAATAAAAAGTGTGAGATTCGCAGCAAAACAGCGGCAAGTAGGTTTAAAGAAGTGTCCATTGCTGGCAGTTGGTCAAGATAGTCCGGGTGGGTTCTGATAGACTATCTTTGTAGTGAGACCTATCTCCCGGCACGTCTTTCGTCACTATCTCCTTCATCTTGTTCTAAATCTAGCACAGTGGTGAACGAATCGGCCATTTACCGCCACGATGGGCGAGTAAAAAAAAAAATCCACGGCCCTATCTACTCATCTGTCGGCGAGTGCGGCGTCCTGTGTTTCCATGGCTACAGTCTGAAAGAGGTCATGCGCTCTGTCTGGCAGAAAGTGGCCAGGATTTAAAGATAGTGCCAGACTGGAACGACGTTCTCTACAGACCGGAACTGTCCAGTAAGGGAGGTAATGCGGACTGTTTGTGTGGTCTTTATAGCGAAATTCTTTGCGAGGACGGACGGTATCTAAGTCTGTTTGTATACATTTTTATCGGAAACCATACCGGCCTGACGTTTATCCGAAAAATATCAGCACATTCAGACTTTGAGTCTTCCATGAATGCCTCAGTTATCGAAGACACAGGAGCTTTCTTAGCCACACAACCAGACTGTGTACCATCAAGATTTAGAAAGAGGTTGGGCGACTGCCGATCCCTAGGTAATAAAAAGACAAGTTTCAGCTGCAGGCAGGTTACAGAAGCCTAATACAATTTCCCTCTTTAAGCTAATAAACTGTTTTCTCTACTGTTACTTACAAGAAATTCCACAATCTCTAAGTCTTCTTTACCTATTTGCAGAATTCAATGAGCTTATCAAAAATGATGTTCAAATCATAGATCTTGCAGTTCGTTTTCGAGCTGCGAACCGATACATCGAAAGGTGTAAACAAGCTAACCAGTTTCCTTAACGACAAGTGATGCGCACAGAAGGCCACACCGAAACCGAAGTGAATGATCCAAACTTTAGGTTTAATTTACAAAATCAGGAGAGAATGTAAAATAATTCACAGGTAGGTTCACAAATCTAGGGCCCATTCTCCACAATCTGTTACTGTCTTCCTAACGCATGTAACAACATGTTATTTTCAGCCAATTAGAAGTCTGTAACATGCAGTAGCCAACGGAATATGTATGTGTTCATCACTGGGAGTGTTCACATCAATAATTTTCCGTAAATCTTATTTCATTGTTAAAAATGTTATGGTCATTCGGTTCGGGCAACATTTGTAGCAAAACACAACAGTCATGTGAAAGGACTCCATTCATAATAGAAAAGTGAACCAGCAAGAAATCACAGCAGAATGTCTGTCCTGCGAGGTAAAAACAGATAAATCTGAAATAGTCTAGTTAACACTGACAGCGATGGGACCTGAAGAAAACTTACTTCTGTAAGGAAGTCACCACTACAAGTGGGATGTGTATTCACAGAACATGCACTATGATTATTTACCGCGTTGATCTGCTGTCGGGGCATGGACCATCATTCCCCTCATTGCCGTTTCGTGCAGCCCTTACGAATATCAATCTTGTCCAACTGGTCAACCCTTTTGTATTGGCCCATGAATGGATGGGTCAGTTGGTCTACATGAGTATTTCTGGAAACTCGTTTGGAAGTATTTGACCTGGCTATTGGAGAAAGAACTTACTCTGCTGTCCACACAACAGCCGAACATTGCACCGACTCACTCTAATACTCGTCCTTGGTAATGTTGTGTTTTTCAGTAAGCCGCTGTTTCGACCGTTCGTTCTTTCCCTCTTTTACGTGTTTTTTCGATACAACGCTGACGCATCCGGCAGTCTACCTCTTTCTAAAATGTAGGCACTAAAATCTGTAATAATCTGAATCCCATTCGCAGCGCATCTAACAGAAACTATCTTTTACACCCTTAACCCTCATAAACTCCTCGTTACAGATTTCTTTGCATCTCAGCGGAGATTTTCTATGTTGTACCCTTGCCAAGTTTCCTGAAGAATCTCCAGTTTCTCCCCCTGGCCGTGCTTGTTCGTTCATGTGTGCATTCCTGCTCGTCTGTGTGTATGACGGTGTGTTTCAGATATTGCTTGTGTCATACAGAGTAGACATGCGGCTCGTGAGTTGTTTTTGGAAACTGAAGATTGTCAAATCTAAGATTGTGGTGCGATTCACGGGCCGCGCGGTTTACGGCGTAGTGTCATTGGGAAAGACACGCCACTTCCATTTCCCCATTCTACTCAAGTGTGAATGAGTACTTGGCTTAAGGGTGGATCAGGGTGCTGCACTACGGCAACTAGCAATGACTATTTACGACTTTAGTTATATTCATTTTTCCTTTATCTACAGGTGTAAGAAGTAAAATATGTCTCTTTTACCGATCACACCACCTGTTTACCAATAACTGTTCAGTTATTCACATTTTAGAGCCTATCTCTCAGACCTTGGCCAACACTGGATGGAGTGTCCTGGCTAGCTGATTCGGAAAGGTGAATTGTGGGCTAATCCCCTGAAATCCAACTTCCTTACGCCACAGTGTATGTGTGACGTGGAGGATCCTCCATTTAAAAGTCAAACCGGGTCTCTCTCATATCTCATTTTCCAACTGAGCTCAACCTGCCTACTTCATCTCACTCAGTCTCACTGCATGTCGACGTCCGTAACACTTACAGTAAATTAATTAGGCAATCTGAAAACATATGTGTTGTCAGAAAAAATTAAACCCAAACGAGACCCATGTCTTTGATATTAGGAGACATCTACAGTATTTCACTGCTCATAAAAGTCATATTTATAGAATCTGGTCTAAGAGTGTGGTTTCAGCTTTGAAATGCCTCTGCTGGTGTCAGGCGGGTTAGGTTAGTGTATAGTGGCGTCATCTGGATTTTCTCTCTCTCTTCTTATTCATTTGCTCTTTGGCAAAATGGCGGATAGGGAGCTGTCACCATTTTCCCCCCTAAAAATTTCTGGTGGTAAAATGGTGGCCGGGGCGGGGGGATCTTTTTTTTTTTTTCCTGAATGTTCCTATGACAAAATTACAGCCTTTTCTCTTTTTTTTTCTTGTAGAAAAGTTCCTCTCACATTTTTTTGCGAATTAAGAGCTGCAGCCATTTCCTAATTTAGCAAAAAAAAAAAAAAATCCCGCTGACAAGATGGCGGGTGCCATGGTTCAAATTATTGGTAGATTAGGTCGCTGGGCCTTCCATTTTTTTTTCAAAGGAAAAGGTATTCCAGCAAGCATACGATTTCAGAACATCCAAGATTAAGTCAGTAAACTTCAGCCCAAACAGAATGGAAATATTTTTGGCAGGCACACGTTAGGAATACAAACTAATGTAATCATTTCATTTCCGTTGATTTATTTTATCAGGAGACAATACAATCATTCTTGTAGAGTTCTGTGTCTATCAGTCTTTATGAGTACAACTTAATTGAAGGTGCACGTGTGTTATCACACATTTGTATGTTAAGAACAGAAAGACAAGAACTCATTAAGTTTACAATCTTTCCCCATGTGATTACGTACCAGTAAATCACGCTTTTAGCGCAATCGCTTCATTTTTTAAGGAATCGGAATATTTTCTACACAGTAAAAACAAAGTCAGCTATAAACAACCTGCTTAATCGCACATTTTCTTCGCTCTTTTGGAGCTGCCTTGAGCGAAGTCCACCATATCCATGTGTACTCACATTCCCAGAACTTCATCGGTCACATGGAGTTTATCTCAGCCGGTCGGTCCTAAATAATGATAAAGAACTCAAAAACATAGCAATAGGTTTCTATCACATTTTATGAGAATATGAACAGTTTAAGTGACACAAGTGTTCGTTCCTTTTCTGGCAGAGAGGTGGGGAGGGTGTTAATTTACTGTTACATATAAGTGTCTGTTCAAATGCGATGTTGTGGAAGTTATAACTGTTATTATTAGATGGGGAGAGTGAGTGAGCGAGAGAGAGAGAGTGTGTGAATAAGATAATGAAAGAGAAAGTTAGTGGGAGAGTGAAACAGAGAGAAAGAGAAAGAGACAAGATATATAAATGATAAATTTAATTTAGTAGCAGTTATGTGTATATATATATTTTTTTTCTTCCTTTTCATTTCTTCCTTTGTATTGATGTAATATTTCATTTTATGTGTTTGGCTTATGCCTAGATAAATAAACTTGAAACTTGAAACTTGAAACTAGTTTTAAGAGAGTAGAGTACAGTTAAGTCCAGCCATGGGATATAAAAAAAGGGAAAAGCCATGATGGGACGATTCATTAATTTTGAAGTCCATCGCTCACTTCATGTGGAAGTGCAATATTTATCTGAATTTCACGAGTAAGGATGTCATACTGCAGAGAAACTTTGCAAATCTTCTCTGAAAGATTTTGTACACAAAACTGATATACAAACGTCTGGTAATGGAAATACGCAAGCAAATTAATTCTTGCTGGAAACAGTGTCCACCTATGGTCATTTGTAGACGGATGTTACTTTCCCACAGTAACGATCGGACGGTGCAGCGTTAAATGACATTGTGTAGTTAAGAAGTCATGACTCTGGAAGGTTACACACGCGCATTAATTTTGAGGTCACTTAAACTGGATTTAATCGGAAGGGTGATCTATTTTAAATCGCATCATTGTTTTTCTCCCTCACAAGTGTCCAGTGACCTTATTTGTGGCCTGTTCTAAAGCATTTGTCACTTCCCTGGCCAGTTTAGGTTAAGTTAAAGCATCATCATTTCGGGTCAGAGGTTTGAAAAGATAGGAACTACCAATGAACTAAGCCCCTGTTCTCTTGAAGTAGCCTGAGGCCTCAACTGGCTGTTCATGGAGGTGAGGTGGTTCAAACGAAGAGACACAGGAAAGAACTTTACTTGTCAGAGGAATGTATTAAGAGGAATGTAATTTTTCTTTAGATCAGATGCTTGTCTCCATCACTGGTGAGTGGAAATAGCCAACGAAAATTAGGGCGGAAGTGGCGGCAGTCGACAGTACATAGTAATAGGTAGCAAAAATATTTGGTCATGAAGAAAAGACACACACAGTCATTCCAGGTCTTCAGCTTATTGCACAGTTGACCCTTTTTAACGGCATAGATCCCGATAACAAACCAGACAATAGCAACTTCTTTTATTTAGAGCTTTTGCCATGCTCCCCAAGTGTTGTGATTATAGGGAACTAACTGTGCATTTCAACAGGATTTCCTGCATTGTAAGAATCATGCTTTTTCTGTCTCACCCAAGCTAAAAGACACTGATTGGTATGACGGTGCCAGCACATCTGTGTGTATTTTAGATGCAGCTAAGTATCCTGAAGTTGGCACGTGTTGAAACTTAACAGAAATCAGAACTCCGATTCCATTAACATGTTATCAGAATAATATTTTTTTGGCATTTCTTGACCTGTGGAGCACTTAAAGAACCTCTATCAGCAATCCCACACCCAGATATTCTTATCATTTTATTTTGAGCCGTATATCACCAGTATATTCATATGTGTACGTTTGCTTAGAGTGCAGTATAATTCAAGATTCATGGTGTCAGTAAGATAAAATTATATTTTGGATGGCTGGAGAAAAGCGGCTGAAATTGTGCACGAAAGAATACGAATTTTAAAGTTTTGCTTAACAGAAACACATTTTCATGGAGCTACTGATGATTAAAGATAGGGAAATTCCTTCATAATAAATATGTATTTAATGTTGGTATTGTGATTGATACAAACAGAGAACCCAACACCACCGTCGTGTTCTACAAATTTTCAGCGCGTTTCTTTCAACCATTTGAAACTTATTGCCGCTTAAATAAGGACACAAATTTTGAACCGCACTGCGATGCTCTTGGAAGTACAAGAAAATCCGGAGTCTCTCAGAAAGGAAATAAACTATCAGTGAACTCATACCACGATATGAAGACACTTCGTTGTCTATTAAAACCACGAGAAGTCAATTTTACGGGCTTCTTCTTTGTCCCAACACCCATGTCAATCTGCCCTTCAAACTCGATGCCTCTATCCCTATCTTCCATTCTTACCCCTTGATCTTGCCCCTCCACCCCCACCCCCACCGCTATACCCCACATTTCATCTTCGCCTTTAACCTTTATTCTCTGCTTCTTGTGTCTACTTCTCCCTCTGTCCATCCCTGTCTTTAGTTCTTGTTCCCGCCTTATCTCCTGTCCAGCCACTCCTCTCTCTCCATCATTTCACCGTCCCTGCTCCTCCCCCCNCACCATATCATCGATACGGCACCCCCATTTTGAGTCTCTCCCCCTCCCCCCTCCTCCTCCCGTTCTCATCCATGTTCCATGATGTTTCTACCGTTGTGACCCACTCCATCCAGTCAGGACCCCATCATCTCTTGTCCTTTCCACCCCTTGTCTACGCTCCTGCGTCGCGTTCCCCTCTCTCTATCACTGTCATTTCATCTCCCTCTTTCTGCTCCTCCTGCCATGCTCTTAAATCTACCTCCACTCCTTGTAGCCATCCTTGTATTCCGCTCCTGCATCTGTCCCTCCCAACGTCTCGTCCCCTGGTCCCCTCCCTCCCCACAAACATCCCCCCCCCCAACCCCGTCCCGTTTGATTCCCATCAGATCTACTTGAACTGACATTATCTTCAAGGCTGACTGAAGAAATTCAATTTAAACTTCAGAGAAATTATCAACCTGGACGTGATATGTGTATCTAATTCAATCAGATATTCTCTCCACGTTTCTCTAAATATCTCTCCGCCCATAATTTTCCTCTCCTGCGTCTTCAACCCGGGGATTTCCATGCCAAACATGATAAAAGGTTAGCATACACGTAGATACCTCCTTTCTTCATAAGAAGTCCTTCTTCTCTCGATCTTATGATACGGTCAGATTCATTTACCTGCAGTCCACATTTTCGCCAAAGTGATAATGGTTAATCACAGCTCCGTTTAATCGTAGTTTTTTTTGTTGTTTTTTTTATGCTTCAGATGTTAAGATTAGGTGGGAGAGATTCTTCCTCTGTAGCCATCCGTCTCCTTTGTTGCTCAACTTCGGCCCTTTTCAGGTATGACGATGCCAGTAGTGCCTGACATAACAACAGACAATTTTAAATAGTCCCTATGACAGTCCTTATAAAATCAAGAAATGGGGTATATGGAGAGGATAAAGGGGTTGAATTTGAATTTTAAAGTCTTAATATTATAAATGCAAATACTTTTGTAGACTTATGAAAGGTGGAGTTTGCTACTCAAGTATAAACTTTGTGGTTGTTGCCAGGTGGGTGAGGATGCCCTATCAACTGTGTCGTCAAACGGCATAAAATTTTAAGTAGTCTGATTCACTGCCAAAGTTTTCAAAATCTAATTGAATCTTGGGGCAAAATTTGGAGGAAGAGTTAAACAATGTTTGGAAAGTATTTTGGCTTGGGACCCCTGGACAAGTTGTTAATGAGGAGTTTTAAAAATTTATAACAATCAACAATGAAATATAACATTTGCATCACCACACAGATCTGTTTTCTTGTGCACCCCCCCCCCCCCC
>JAWQUT010000118.1:707140-728268 GCA_033807755.1 Ellobium chinense | reverse complement strand
CCCCCCCCCCCAACACACACACACACACACATATAAATAACACATGCACAGTTTTGCACACACAGACTTCGTCAGATGATGGCAAGACTCTAGAGTATTACTGTGGTGTGTACTGCCTTTTCCAATTCAGTACAATTTTATACGCAAAATTACGCACTAAAGCGCTGAATCGTGCTTTTTTTTACCGTTATGGATGTTGATCTTAGGAAATCTTCATCTCAAAACATAGTCTATTCATTATTGCATCAGCAGATTTCACAAATACATTGAAGACACAGTAATGCACATAATGACAGAATTGTTTTTCTTTTTTTCTCTAAGTCTGTTGATTCTCTTGTATTTTGGTATTAATTTTAGACATTCTGTGTAAATTTTACTAAGTAATTCTGCAGCGCCGTAGAGCATTTTTGTAGTGAATTTGTGCGCTATATAAATTAGTTATAACATTATTATACAATACATTTGTTTCTTTCTGAGCGGCAGCTGTTTCACTTTGTTCCATGGAACATATCCTGGATACGTAGGTCATTAAAACTCTTCTGTCACGTTGTGTATTAATGTCTCAGCTGGATGTGTGAAATCCGGTGACGAAGTAACAACTGCATGTTGATATAAATTTTTTCTATGATCGACATCTATAACAGAAAAAAGTTCATTTTTTTAATGCCTTGATGCACAATTTTTTATGCAAAATTTACTGAATTAAAATACTACAATGTGCACCACAGAAATTCATTTTAATGTACAATAGGGAGTGGGGGNGGGGGGGGGGGGGGGGGGGGGGGGGGGTAGTCTGCCTCCCTTACAATGTAATGACTTGAACTCCAAACAAACATGTAGCTGTGGACTGATTCCTTCTCCTTCGGAATTCAAGTCAATGAAGTTCTCCTGTGGTTAACAACGTCCTCATTGGCATGATTATTTCTGAATCACATATTTTACTCTACATATATCTATATCTTACTAAACGTACTGACATAACACTTACTATACTTTGAGCATCGACTTGTGCCAGTGGTCAAACTGCATTATCTGCAATAGAATCTATTTTTAAAAAATGAATATACATTGCGCAACTCGCCAACAAAAAGGTTTAATAAAAATTCCATCCAAATCTGGAATCGGATATCCTTACGAAATTCGAATGCTGAGAATTTCCAGGGCAGCGATATTCGTGGCATCGATTATGTGGACTAGAATCCAATGCAGTGTTAGTGTTAGCCAAAACAAATTATCCGTAATCGACACACGCCAAGTTTGGCACCATCCTCTCCAGAGACCACTTTTCTTAGCGAGTTTTCCGCTACAATCTATTTGTTTTTTTCCTTGTGTTTAATGTCTTTGCGGCCATGTTGTGACCCATTCGCGCTTCTTGCCAAAATGGATGCCACACCTCGCCTGGTGCTAAAAGCTATGTTGGGCACTGGGTCAGAGTGGTCAAGAGGGGGCTGTGAAATATCGGACATATAGTATTTATTTCTTGGATAATAATCAACTTTTGCTGATGGCGCTTGTAAACAAACTAGCAATTCTAATTTTGCCCTGAATTACCACAATGATTGCTTGCCTCTGAGGCGGACGTGCTCAGCAGGTCTTCGATCTAATCAGGATTCAGCCGATTCAAATTCCTAGAGGCTTGGTCTGCCCTGGATTTAAAGGATGGCTACAGATCTCTCTCCCCTTCACCCCCGTCCCCACACTCATAACTTATCATGGCCAAATTATTATTATTTAAAACACACGAAAAATCCCAAGTGTGTTTTTTTAAAGAGACATTTCGCGACTAGTTCTCCCCAGTATTAGTGCCACACATTTTGTCTGTCATTTTATTTTGCCCCAAACATGATCCTTTTTCAGGTTTTAGTGGTCCAGGTGACCATCAGCTGGCCAAAAAAGAAAAAAAAATGTGAAGTTTGCAGACAAGGATTGCCAAGTTGGCTTAATGAGACCAAATTTCTTGATACGTCTGATCACCATCATTTTCCTACAGGAAGGATGGTGTAAATATGGGTAGCGTAACATGAGTTCGGCTGCCCACTTTCTTTGCTCATTCCTGGAGCTCTGCCGTCATTTTTAAGAATACGGTATATGCAGTTTTGAGAATTTTACAGGAGAGCTTCATATACTGTATTTTTATTAGTAAGGGGTGCACAATCTCAAAAACCGTATATACAAATTTAGACACAGCTTTGTCATTGTTTGTGATAAAGGTACGAAACTCAGACAGAAAAATGCGCCACGCCTTGGTCCTTTGCGTAGGTATAAAAAGTCAGTGTCGCCCAAAACTGCATATACTGTATTTTTTAAAATGATGGCAGAGCTGTATCGGGACATCTGAGTTAGTCTTGAAACTACTGTCGTACATAGAATGTATCTCAGAACGGTCACAAACACAGTAAGCTGGAGAGGGTGAAGAGTGAGGGAAAGTTGAGGAGAAGATGAGAGGAGGTGAGGATTCCAGTTCCGCTCTGCTCAATTCAATTCAATTCTATTTATTAGCGCTTGCAGAGTTCTGCACTAGAGCAATGCAAACAAATACAAAAATACATTATAAAATGGTTAACATTGAGGGCACATACTTACTAACATATTGAAATGAAATATTTATGATTATCTAATATATGAAGGGTGATATTAATGGTGGTCAGGTATATAAAAAATCTTATCATTCTACGGATTCATGCCATTCAGCAAACATTTTACATTTCGCATACCTTCTTAAGGATTTCAATATTATTTTTTCTGGGTAATTCAATATATTTCGGTACATATGGTCTACTGCAAAATCTCATTGGTAAATATCTATTTCTTTCAGGTCTAACGTTTGGGCAGCATAGTAAATAGTGAGGTTAGGCCGCTGAAGCCATCTCCGCTCGATCTCCACCACAGAACGTCGTAGAAGGACTGATCGTCTGTGTCGTTTCTAGGGCAGTGAAGAGATAGGGTATTGAGAAGACAAATCGAGACTAACAAGAAACGACAGAATTAGAGAGAGAGTGCCGAAAGATTAATGAAAAGTGACGAAAGAGAGAGGCAGAGGAAAAAAAATAAACGAAGAAAGACAGTCTGACCTCGGACGTGTGGACATCTATCACGTTGTAACTACATTTACTCTGCTACACCGCAACAGTCCAGGAGCTTATAGAAGTGTGTGAATAAAAGGAGTTACGATTATCCAGGTGCCCCTTATAGATAAAGTACAGTATTTTATAAATGTGGTTAATGTTGCGATTAAGTGAATGTTTCAAATGAGAGTGTCGATCCTACTTTCATCTTAGGCTGGAACGCAAGACAGTAAGCCTGGGACCATCTCCTCCGCTATTCCAAAAACACATTTTTTCACTTGTCATACTTTGACTTGGAAGGAAGCCACTGTTTCTGGCCAAGGGAAGCCATCGTAATCATTGATAAACCCGGAAGTACATTTAAGAGACTCCATTAAACCAGAGACACCGATTGTTAAAAACCGTTGCAATCAAGGATCCAATCCTCTATAAACCAGATGGAATAAAATCGGCTTTGATTTTGATTTTCTCCCACAAATTGTATTCTTAGTAAACCCGAAAGTGTGAGATATCTCCGTCAATAACAGTTAATCTTACAGATTATAACAGTCCATCATATCTCTAGATAGATGTTCTGCCCAGTAATATTCTATAATTCTGCATTTTCTTTTTGTATGAAGTTTCGCAGACATGTCTATAATATACAGTGCGTGTATATAAGTATGTTATATGATGTGTATAGGTGACAGTATTTTATGTACTGTAAAGCGCCTCGGGCATTTTGGGGGGTGAGGTGCTAAAATTCATCTTCAATATTATTATTATTTGAGTTCAATTTTTGTCACAGAAATTGTGCTCCTGTTTTTGTATTTTCCAGATTCCATCCCTTTAAAAGTCTATCATTCAAAATTCAAATTGTTTATTTCACAAACGAATGAATCTTGACGGTGGAAAGAAAATATTGAAATATTCAGACGACTTGACATAATGAGAGGTGTCGGCGCAGAGAGGAATTGATTTTACCCGAACTTATTGTAGAAGGTAAAACAACTTAAAAACAATACTGAGTATGTAACTCTAAGAAAAGCTTAACTGCCGTCTCTAAAGCACAAAACAATATTGACACCGTCATTTTTTTCTTTATAATCTGACAGTCAGGGACGGGTCACAAGAAAATCCTCGAAGACGAAAAAAAAAGGAAAAAAAAAACAAAGGAGGAAGAGATGAAAAGTTAACCTTTTGTGTTTTTGAAGTTGTCCGTCGTCTGACAAAAGCTTCATGTGCCAATATTGTTCCAACGCCACCCCGGAATGCCTGAGCCAATTTGCCGCCTGGCTAGCGTTCCCAGGCCCTTCCTGCCCGCACTAAGACCTTGAAAAACAAGTGTGTAATGGTGCGTATAAAGGAGACACAAAAACAATTTTCCGCTTTCTCGATTGTCTAGAGAGGATTTCCCTGGCCAGAGTATGATGTGGTAATCAACTTTTTATGTCTCTATAAGTAGGTCCGGTGTTGGCCCGGGCGACGTGAACAAGATGTCACAACACGCTGGACGACTGCGTACATATGTGAGAATCTATCAAGCGATGACTTTAATCAAGGTGAAAATAGCCAGCCAGGAGTGTTAAAATATGGAATGTCGGGCAATGTTCCGAAAAAAACTTATTTCATCTTTCCGAATCGGCCAGCCAGGTCAAAAATCCCATATATTTCATGGTCTGAGAGTAAGGCTTGAATGCATGCATATCAGAGTAATGCTAAAATTTGAGAGCTTGCTCATTAACAATGGGACTTCTTACCATCGTAAAAACTACATTAGTGCGTCCATGCTGAATGCACCCTTAGTAGTGTTCAACATGCAGAGTTAATGTAATTCTTGGGATGGTAAGAAATCCCGTCGTTAATGCGCACGCTCTTTAGTTATTGGTAAACAGGCACTGGGACTGGAAATCAGAGCAACGAAATACATGGAAAGTGGGCGGTGGTGGCGTAGTATTTCCATGTGGAGGCCTCAGTTGGCCTAGATTAGCCACGTGGGAAGCATATTATAATTTGAAAACTTTTTTCGGAAAGATCAGTTAGAGTTACATTTTTCAGCCAGTAACGTGCTTTTTTTTTCCTTCTTTACAATCACTTACAAGAATTTTTGTAACGACGGTTTTATTTTCGGGAAAATATTAATAAGAAAGAAAAAAATTGCGCCAATTATAAAGCTTTCACTGAACTTTTTGTCCTAACAGGAGCAGAGCGAAATTCTTTACGGAAAGTGATTGTTTTATGCCTGCAACGCCTATTTCTGAAAATAAGGTCCGGGTTACCCCTGTGAACATAGCTTGAAACTTTCAACCTAGTTTACAAGTCTAGCAACGGCTGCAAAATAATCTGCGATGGGCTTCACAAACGGAGAGCCTGTGTGCATCCTGCTGAGTTTTACTGTACTAGAACTAACCCAATTCATAACTGAACTTTTGTCATTTGGAGTGCTGAACCACAAATTAATGCCGGGCCAGATAATTTCCTTCACTACATTGATCTTATCTTATCTTTTTACTATCTTACACTGTGTGTCTTTTTTTTTTTTAAGTTTCGCTTAAGAGAAACAAGCTGAAATTTATGTTGGATTATCACCGGATTAGTTTCGTGATCTTGTGAAAACATGAAACACACAAAGTGACATTTTCATTTCTAATTCGACGGAGGAAGAGAGGACAAAGGCAGTTGTATGAAAATAATTCCAAAGCGAATTTAACGAAAAGGCCAGAAGAAGAAGAAGGTGAAGAAGAAGGAGGAGGAGGAGGAGAAGAAGAAGAAGAAGAAGAAGGAGGAGGAGGAGGGGGAGAAGAAGAAGGAGGAGGAGGAGGGGAAGGAGGAGGAGGAAGAGGAGGAGGAGAGAAGAAAAACAAGAAGAAGAAGAAGAAGAAAAAAAAGGAGGAGGAGGAAGAGGAGGAAGAAAAGAAGAAAAACAAGAAGAAGAAGAAGAAGATGAAGGAGGAAAAGGAGGAGGAGGAGAAAGAGGAAAAGAAAAACAAGAAGAAGAAGAAGGAGAAGGAAGAAGAAGATGGATAAAGAAAAAGGATGTGAAGAATAGGAGATCCACTCAGTCCCAGTTCCAGTAATAATGTTCATCTTGGCTACAGCTGATGGAAACTGCAACACAAAGTGTTCAATTTTGAACATACCTTCAGGCTTAGTGACAAAAAGAGATCAAATTAATACCCATCTTCAAACGGCCCACGGTTAAATTTGCCTTTCTAACAGAAAAGGAAAAGAAAAAACCTACATGGCGTCTAAATTAAATCTGTGTTGTTAAAGAAATAAAAGAGCTCCTTATTGCCACATCCATCACCGCCACAACTGCCAAAAATCATGTCGTGGTGACATCTACTGTCCTTCCCCAGCCACTGCTGACGTGTCGAGCTGACACAATTGATTCATCTTCTGTCAAGGTCAGAGAAGGGCAGTTGCCTCTTATGGTGCTCTTAAGTTCAGGTATGAACAGAAACGGACTGGTCTGCCAGCTCTCCAGTGAAGACCTGCTGAGTTCTTGGCCACAGTGGAGCAGTGAAGTCCTTCAGAACATGGTGTTTTGCCTTTTCCTTCTTTGTCTCGTTCTCTGTTTGGCTCTTTCTGTCTTCATGTCTGAGCTAAAATCAGAGCTATGGATCGAAAAAGGAAATACTGTTCAATCCTACAGGCAAGAAGAAGAAGAAGAAGAAGAAGAAGAAGAAGAAGAAGAAGAAGAAGAAGAAAAAGAAGAAGAAGAGAATGACGATGCAGAAGGAAACAAAGAAACGGAAGAGAGACAAAAGCAAAAACAATAATGGAGTCGATAACAAGTCATTATTAGGATCTAAAGGATCACTCTTCTATCTTACCATAAACAAACGCTTATAGAACCAGACTTACAATAACTATACGCCTCCTTGTGGTGAAATGACAGTACTGGACAGTATAAATGGGTCAGCCTGAGACATACTTGTGAGTCTGGTTCCTGGATATTGTGCAAAACTTCCTGGTTTTGTAAGATGAATCTAAACTTGGAATAAAGAAAAAATGAATTGCGATGGGTGGCAATGAAGTAGATGATAAATACATCCACCACGTTTAACTTTCTTTACTTTCATTCAAGATCATTAGCAGAGTTGTTAATCAAAGTAATTGCTCGACAAGTACTCGCTACCTCTATTTTGTAGCGAGCAGAGTAAGTGATTACATTTTTGCACAGAGTAATATCTTTGTGAATAAATTACCCCAAAAAGCTGGTAATGAATACTTGTAATTTCCACGACGTTTCCAAAATATTTTTTTTGTTAAAATCGCAAGAGTATGTGGTTCTCTAACTGCCGCAAACATTCTTTTTTAATTTGACAGTTCTTAGTCACCTGGTCAACGTTCTTTGTCCTAGTAAACAGTTACGCACGATTCTATGACGCAACGGTCATGTCTGCACCTTATGTAGAAACAATATCGCAGGTCTGGACATCCGGTGTAATTAAAGGACCTGTTTAGCTTCATAACAATTGCTCCTCAAAATGTTTATGATATCACAGTGCTTCTGAATACTTAAATTACACCTCAAATGATAACACTGAAGTGAAGACTAAAGAAACAATACTGTCGCTGCAAAAAGTGAAGAGATTAACATTTCTTCTATCTTTGATTTCCACATTGTTGTGTCTTTTTAATTGTGGTGCACAGTCTTCACGCTGAGTTTGCTCTTTCTACACGATGACTTAGTAAAACCGCGTAGCGCACAATCATTTTTTTGTGTGTTACATATTATTGTTAAATGCGAAATGTATGAGAACGTTGTGAATGCACGTGACTGTAACAATGTATTGTGAACATGTGTGATGTTGGTAGCTGTAGTGCTTAAAATGTCCATGTGCTGTCCCGTTGCATATTGTATTTTATCCTTGTGCCACGGCTGTGGTCTGGGCTTATTCCTAATAAACGTGTTAAACTTGTTAAACTTGTAATTGTATTCTGTAAAGCAAAGAAAATTAAAGCCTAGAGACCATGTAAGTAGATAAGAACAGAGGCACGTTATCATTTGAATAGATGTAACCTGGGGCAGATCAAGGAATGTTATCTAGAAGAGGAGGGGGGATAGAGGGGGCTTGCAAGAGAGCCAAAATGGCCCGCTGGTGGGAGCGGAATCAGTGAGATTCTGAAGATCCAGAGGTGTGTTCCGCAGGATTTTGTTTGTTTTTTTTTAAAGAAAAATGAAAGACAATGAGCAGTCTGATGCCATTTCTACCTAAAAATTACGTGAAATTTTAAAAAGTCAAGATTTGGTCATGTTTGAGGTGGATCATGCTGACTAGGGGAGAGAGGGACTGGGCTTCTTAGGCTCTCTCGGGATGCCTCTGGTAAAAAATGGAAAATGTAACTATTTTGATATCTTTCTCATGTGATATTGTACATAGACTGGTCTACTATACTTGGCCATTCTCGTACACAAACATGGAACTACAGACAGATTACAAAATATGAAGAAGAATGAGAGGTCGNGGGGGGGGGAGGGTAAGGATGTAGTGTAGAGACAAGAAAGAAAAGGCACATCCTCTCATTAGTCCCACCCCTCCCCTTCTCCTGTCCTGCCTTTCCCACCGCTATGACAAAATCAAACTGTCCACCCTCTTGACGACTCACGGCACTTCCACGGAATTAGGCGTCACCTTCTCATACACCAGCCTTACAAAAGGCATCTCTGCTTTATATTGAGCAAGGGACCCGTCGGCAAGCATTAACGCTGTCTGTATCCCTAGGTCATCCGTGTATCATAAGAGACACTCCCTCTCTCTCCCGTTTTCTCTCTCGTTCTCTCTGCTCACTCTCCTCTCTTCTCTTCCTCTCTCTATCTCCTCTTCTTTTCTCTTTATCCCATTTTTCTCCTCCCTTCTTCGGGTGCCTCCGATCCTTGGCCCCCACACCTCCACCCACCCCACGTTGCGACGACAGCGGGAGTGCTAGTTACGACCCTGTCTGGCATGTAGAGATTTGACATGCTTAGTTTTTTTTTCTTCCATAGTGACAAAAGTGTAGCAACTAGATGTAGATCAATGAAACTTACAACAATGTTGAACAACATCAGTAGCTGCCTTTTAGTGAGTCTAAAATGTCATCCCCTTCCTTTCTAACTTTAGAACAAACAACCAACAGTTCTACATCGCAAAATAATTGAAAAACAATTGAAAGTAATTAATTACTTTTAAAGCAATCTTTGTAATTAAATACTTTTTTCCTCAAAGGTAATCTACTTGTAATTAATTACTTGTCTTCAGAAAATATTCTGCTTGTAGTTAATTACTTTTTAGAAGTAATTTTAACAACCCTATTCAGTAATGTCGCTGCCCAATAAGACTAAGAGTTCGACAGCACGTGACCGACCAACACAATCATTATAACTGGCAACGGTGTAACTTCAAAATATATATTTTCAAGCCAAAGTCTTTCACCCTCTGAATTTGCAAAACTATTGCAACTATAGGCAAACATGACCAGTTCCCTGTGCCTCCTTGCTGCCTTGTTGACCTCCTTGCTGGAGATTACGTCACAGACATCGACTCAGTGACTCATCCAAATTACAGGGCGAGATCGGACAGGGAAGTCATGCACGCACTCTGAAGATTCAACGGTAAATCCTATTATTTAAACATTGTTCTCTGTAGTCTAAGCTCAGTAGATCATGTAAAGCTATTGAAAAAGTGACTAGATGAGTTCCCAAAGTATGCAGAAATATCATTTTACTATTAGCTCAAAGAAATGTACGGAAACAGCATGAGGAAACTAAAAGAAATTCGATTTACCTTCAAAGAGAAGGAGATGAGAAAGAAGAAGAAGAAGAGGAAGAAGAAGAAGAAGAGGGACAACAACAACAACAACAACAACAACAACAACAACAACAACAACAGCAACAACAACAACAACAACAACAACTACTACAACAATAACAATAACAACATAACTAAGCCTATCAACAACAACAACAACAACAACAACAACAACAAAAACAAAAACAACGACAACAATAAAAACAATAACAGCAACAACAAGAAAAACAGCAGCAGCAGCAGCAGCAGCAGCAACAACCAAACAAAAACAACAACGACAACAACTACAATCGCTGCAATAACATCTACCGCAGGAACAAGGTTGATATTTGCTTATGTAATATGACGGTCTAAGGTACAAGTTCTCTCCGCGGAAAAGTTCAATCTAGTTCAGTTGTGCAGACAGGGCCCAGGTGCAAAGATAATTAGTCTCATCTGCTCGCGAATATTAGCTACAGTTTTTTGGCTGCTCATAGGAATTCTTGTGGAGCTCACTCACGGCGTATTGTTGTGTATTAGGCCTTCAAAGACGATGTTTTTTGTCTGTGTTTTGGAAGAACCAGCGTCTTTTGATAACGTACGCGTCTTTTATCAGCAATGCTTCGCTCTTCATTTTATAACCTATTACTTAATGCCTGACTTCTGGGAACAACGACATTGTAAAGATTAAGCAGGAGATGAGGATTTAAAAATAAAAACAACACACTGTTTCCTGAAATTATCTGGGAAATGTACAAATTTTAATTTTCTGGAGCAGGGAGTTGAGAAAGTTAGTGATTGAATATGGTTTGCTGAGGAGGTAGCAGTGTGGAAACAAATGGACATTCATATTCGCGAGTATGAACAATATAGATGTCATAATTATTATGTTGTAAACTAAACAAAACAGCGGCTAATCGAACTGTGATTTAATCGAATTTTATTAACAACGAGTTTAACAAGTTTATTGGGAATAAGCCCAGACCACAGCCGTGGCACATGGGCAAAATATAGTATGCAACGGGACAGCACATGACATTTTAAGCACTACAGCTACTAACATCACACATGTTCACAATGCATTGTTACAATCACGTGCATTTACAACTTTCTCATACATTTCACATTTAGCAATAATATGTAACACTCACTTTTACTAATAATCATTCAGTCCTTGCACTTATTCTTTTCTCTTCTAAATACTTAACAGATATGTACATGTTATTGGAATGTTTGTAACGCAACTTCAATGAATTTAGCCAATTTAACTAAAACATTTAACATAGTACTGTCATCAACATAATATACCAAGTCATCTCTATCCATCTCTCTCTAGTAGTAGGTGGTAAGGTAGGAAGTACAGAGGAGACAAAGTGAATTCTTAACGTCCCTGCGACCCCACGCTGGTCAGACACGTTGCAGCTCTAAGTAAAGTTAAAAAAAAAAGGAGCTGGTTCTCTTTATTTCAGTTTGTTAATACTTCAACCAACCGATTTCCAAAAAGGACGTCGCCCTTACCGAGGATATCAGTTTTGAAATTTATATGTGCACTAGACTAGCTCCTTCTTTTAGTCTTCCTTTAGCATAGCAAGGGACACCACTTCAGAAATGCCCAGGCAACAGTTTAAAAAAGAGAAGCCTAGCCCACCTGCACTTGCACCCTCCTTATCAAAATTTCTGGTCTCGCCCTTGCATAGCAGCGTGGGTTATGACACAGTGTCTGGGTGACTTAGATCTTAAACCTGGGTCTTACGCTGAATTATGGTGACGTGAATAAAATTAACAGAGGTCTCTTCTGGAGTCGTCTAATCAAGTTTCAGACACATTTTCCCTGTCATCCCGGTGGCACAGTTAAAGGTCGGAAAGAGAGAGAGAGAGAGAGAGAGAGAGAGAGAGAGAGAGAGTATGAGGATGAGGGAGGGTCTGTAATAGAAATATTGAGGACAGAAATAATTTGAAAGTTCATAGACAGTAGGCTGATTAATAATTTGTGACAAGAGAGAAAGAGAGAAAGAGAGAGAGAGAAAGAGAGAGAGAGAGAAAAGGCGAAGAAACACAGAGAGAGAGGTAGAGAGAGAGTGAGAGAGAGAGAGAGAGAGAGAGAGAGAAAAGAACGAGAGTGAGAGAGAAGCAGAAGGGACAAAAAGGACCAAGAAGAGGAACATCCAGATGGACAGACGGACGGACAGACGGACGGACGGACGGACGGACGGGTGGACAGACAGACAGACAGACACAGACAGACAGACAGAGAAGTAACGGTAGAAAAAGGGGCAGACAAGCAAATGATAATGACAGACATAAAGGCAAACAAACAAACAAACAAACAAGCAAACAAACAAACAGGAGACACAAGAGAGAGAGAATGCTGATAAAGAGATCAGTGTGCCGCTAGGTATGCCCGTATAAAAAGAGCCACTCCAGAATGCAAATAGACGATTAGCGGGTAATTGGATGAGTCTAACCCGTAAAATTAACTTGTTCTTATCGATCTAAGGGCCGCCGTCCGTTGGGGACACTTTGCTTGTCCTCTCACTAAGCCAGTCAGAGCCGCTGGGGGTTTCCCCTGTGATGGAGAGCGAAATCTGCCCCATAATTCCCTTCTCTTCAAAAAACGGAAGCGGAAAAGCAACAGAGGAAGGAACAATGGAAAGATAACGCCACCTAACTGCATGGTTTGGTTTAGGTGATGTCTTGGAAACAGACCCTAGATTTTCACTATTGTTTCTTTGTTGGGATCAGCATATTACATCGATGCCATTTAAATACAATCCTGCGAAATTTTCAAAAGAAATTGCTATTAGATGAGAATGTGATTAACTGACAGTTTTTTAATGCCTTTTATTTCGAATTAGATCAAACATGAAAATCATCACTCTTTTTTCTTTAAAAAAAAAAAAATTCGATTAAGCAAACTATGCATTTAGGGGAAATCAACTTTGTACTCTACCCGCTCAATCTGCTCTCGGAGAACACAATGGGAATGGAACAGTGTAGCGCCAACTACGGAAGGCCAACAACGCAAAGTAGCCGGGTTGCTATTTGGTGCAAGTTTCTCACTTTTGAACTTGCAATGATTACATGAACAACGACTGCATTTAAATTTATTCTGCACAACAAGCAAGCAAGCAAACAAACAAACAATAAACACACAAAACCAAGAAACAGAAACAAAAATAACAACAACAACAACAACAACAACAATAGCAACAACAACAACAACAGTGCATTTCAGTGGAACCATCTGGTTATATANTATATATATATATATATATATATATATATATATATATATATATATATATAAAACACAAAAACACGCTGTTTAATAAATTTCCAGCTTAATGGTTATGGGGTGTTATGGCCTGCAGATCAGGAGGAAGGTTAGATTTAATTTCACCAGAGCATCCAAGAGCGAAGAGAAAAGGGGCAAAGCTCATTGGAAACTTCCTGAAAGGGGAATTCAACAAGAAAGCTGCAATCCTGATCGGTCTTGAATTGCTGTCCCATTATTCAGAATGTCTTGTATGGGCAAGCTCGCTCTGGGAGGACAGTAGATTTGGCCAATAACTATTCCTCTGCGAAGGGGATGTGTTTGAGGCGGCTAAAATCATTCCATTGCTAGGCAGCGCACTTTGCACTTGGCTTTATTTTGCATTGACTTGTTAATAGTGTGAAATACTCTCTGCTGAGTGCCCCAAATGACCAAGGTGGAGTAATCAAGGAGTGCAAATCTATGGCGATTTGGGAGTAAGCTCCCCTGTGTCCAAACTATTCCCTTGGAGAGCGACATGACCACGGCAAGCAGAGCCCGTGCCATCAACAGACGGGAGTGATCTACTCTTGGATCCACTCCCGCCCTCGTTGTCACCTCGTCACCCGCCCTAATCGTTTGCACTTCCGCCGGATCATGGACGCCATTCCCTGGAGACTTGGCGGCCCAGCAGTTTGAGCGATGTCCGGTTTGGCGGAAAGAGAAGAAAGTGAACTTCCTTTGGGGCCACGGACTCGAAAATTGATGTCACGCAGAAGCATGGGCGTTTGTATTGTTGATATGTATCGTTGAGCCTCATGATTGGGAAAAGATTTCCATCTTGCACGCAGATACGTCTTAGCATGCAGATCTGTTTAGCATATCGACGCTCTTCCTCCAATCACATGCAGCGATTTTGCTGCTCTACATCAGGTAGGACTAAGGATATCATGAGCCCCTCATACAATGTAAGGACTTCATCTTGTGTGTGGAAATAGAGGATTACATGCAATTGCTTGGCATCATGGCATATAGACATCTTCCGTGGTATCGATTCCGTGTCCTGTCCCAGTGCTCATAAGAGAGTAATCCTGCTCGTTGTTCAAGGAATTGTTGATTATAGACACTTCTTACATGGCGAAATCAATTACCGAGGTAGTCCAGTTTGATCCCGGAAGAACAAAATAATAAGAAGAACAAAAAAACAAAACAAAACCAAAACAAATAATAATGACGTCTTTGACACTGTACCTAATTAAATGATATCTTTCCGGAAGTGAGATGATTAGATATCTCATTATATTCATACAGCTACTATTACCGAAATATCTAATAGTGTGTTTGACTCACTTCAAGAGATCAACCCCTTATCTATCAGCCTAGACACCCTTTGCGTTATTCTAAAAATCACGTCAAGGGTCACAATTATGTCAAAATCAACACGGAAGCCACAAAAAATAAGTATTTTTATAAACCATATAAATTATTAATTATTATAATACTCGAGGTGTATATGGGACATTGCCTTAAAACTCCAGGGAGGGTTATCCGGTATCTATAGAGTTTAAGTCCATTAAATTGGATGAGCACGGGGTTTTCCCCTCTGAGCTGACAAAGTGCATTGCACTGCGGGGTCATCTTGGCTTTCCTACCTCGTCCGCTTCTCAAACTCAGTTTCATCAGCCTTCTGATACTGTACTACCTTCCTTCTTTCCAACCACCTCCTCCTCCTCTTCTTCCTCCTTCTTTTCAATGCTCTCTCGTTCAGGCACAGCCTTCATTATAGGATATTATTTATTATTCCTACTAAACTTTTCTTTTTAGATCAGTTTTAACAGAGTGTGGTGTTCACTTTATGGGTCGTGGAACGTGGTTTGCGTTCATTTCTCACTTTCAAAACATCATGATAAAAATGTTTCTCTGATTTCAACTAGACATGGCCTCAAATTAGTCTTTTTGCCTCTTTTGTTTTGAAAATTCTCGGGTTAACACGCCCCAGGAATATCTCCTTCCCCCTCCCCCACATTAATTAATTAGGCATGTCTTTTATGTTTGTTTTCGTGAAAAGCTCAAAAATAGACAAATCATGCTGAACATTTTAACCTAATTTCAGCCAGAATGGCCCCAAGTTGCTCCTGGTGCTTTGCTTTAAAAAACATTTTCTGGAGTGGCATGCCCTCAGCCCTTAGCCTCTCATCCCCATAGATTATCTCCCCCTGCCCTCTACAGTCACGACCGCATCCTTGGCACCCATTTGCCTCCCTTAGTCTCTCTTCCCCCCCCCCCNNNNAACCCATGCCCGTCGACTCTTGGATATGATTCAAATGCATGCTTTTGATAACTCGTTAAAAGCAAGACAAATACAGAGCCAGGACCCCTGTCTTTGATATATTGAAAAAAAAAGGGGGGGGGGATGGGGGAGGAGCGAAAGAGGGCACCCCAGCATTGGTTTGAGGGGAAGAGGGTCCGCACGAGAGTTTTATGGCCCTGGTTCGAGATCATTATTTATAGTTCCGTTTACAAGTGCAGTTACAATGTTTGGAATCTTGAGGCTCCAGATGTTATAGTGACTATCTTTGCTCATCAGTATATCCCATAACAAAATTCGTCAGTCTCTGTTACATAGATACCTTTCTTTCTCTCAAAGAACAGGCCAGTAAAACGACAGTTTTAGCAAGGTGCCAAGACACTGAAACCGGCCTAATTGCTCTGGGCTTATGGATCTAACAGCCTGAATCTCGGAAGAGCCAGGAAATTTCATATAATTTCCCCAGCTTTATGACTTAATGATGAGCCTGTCAGAAATCAGTGAGCTGAACAACTGCCACAGACTTCAATTTTATTTTTTCTGGCTCTAATAACATGAGCAAGTCTACGACGAAACACCGTATGTTCACCCTTTCCACTAATAGCTTTTACAAGCTGTTTTCTTGGCACTTCACGTAGTATAATGGAGGTAAGATCACCCACGACCTCAGAAGAACTTCTTGTACTCGATAAAAAAAATCGCATACTTATCATGCTCCCTTCTGTTTTTTTAATTTTTTTTTTTGTCTTCTGCTTTTTACTTCTTATCCTCCCTTTCCTCTTCTGTTTTTCTGCTTCTTCGCTTTTCTCTTTTCCTCTTCTTTTCTTCTCCTTCTCCCCTCCTCTTCCTTTCCTCCTTTTCTTCTTCTTCTTCGTCCTCTTCTCTTTCTTCATCTTCGTCCTCGGCGTGTCCAGGAGTACTGTCATAGCGATATACTGATGCTGCATTGCTCCAGAAACTCAGCTATTTCTATATCAGGCGGTGAACCCCACAGCTAGATAGCAGAAGATGTCTCTGCTGACCAGTTTGTCTTTCTATAGTTCACCAGATGTGAGCACTGGGTTCTTTTGTATGATGTGGTCCGGGTTCTGCTCCCTCCCCAGTCACTGAATGAAGGTCCAGACCTGCCCATTTGGTGCAGGTGCGCCTTAAATCAGGAGTGTCCATTTCGGAGTCTGGGGATCTTTCTTTGTCCGTCTCTAGGTACGCTGTGTATGGGGTCCAAAGATGGGTTCTAATATCCTTGTCTCTCTCTCTCTCTCTCTCTCTCTCTCTCTCTCTCTCTCTCTCTCCCTCCCTCCCCACAGCTTACTTAGGTTATTTCTAAGAAGGATCTTGGTTTCTTGGTAAATAGTCAGACTACCCACCCTGACTGCCCAGTTCCCAACTCCTGAAAATGACCTGGTCCCTGGATGATTTCGAGTTCGTGAGGTCTTACAATCTTGAGAAACAGCCCCATGATTTAAGAACAGTGAACGGAGGGCGAAAAAAATGACCTGTTTCATCAATGTGAAATTAGTGAGCCTGTGAGGGACCATTCATCTTATATGTCCGTCTTTGAGTGTCGACGTTAAGAGGTGGCTGAAAGAACTCATTGGCAGTGGTGTGTCTACAGGGAGGAGGGGAACATACGACCCACAGCATGTCTTAGTCCCCGAATACCCGCTCCCCCCCCTCCCCCAATTCCCTTCCCCTTCTGAGCCCCAGTTGTCTCCCATGTATTATAGACTAAGTACTCTGTCATTACACCACTGATTATCCATAATATATATATATGTGTGTGTGTGTGTGTGTGTGTGTGTGTGTGTGTGTGTGTGTGTGTGTGTGTGATCAGTTACTTTCTACTGCAAAAGACTTTTGCCAAAACATTTTGATTGCGATTATACATTTTTATCTCATATAAGTTTTTCATTTAAAGGTGTTCCACATCTGGTTGAAGTAGTATATATATACATATAAGATAATTTGGGGGCTCCCTTTCTCTAACCCTCTGTTATTGTGGGTACTGTATGAACCTGGATATTGGTATGCTCCTGGATGTTGTTTTGATCTAATGAAACAGATGAAATACGATTTATTTATTTATTTTGGGACGAATTTGTTCCCCCACTGCTGTCAACTTTTTGCCGCAGTCGTACTCGACTCTAGTGCAATATTCTCTCTCTCTCTCTCTTTCTCTCTCATTCTCTTTCTCTCTCCCCACCCTTCCTCCCCCCTCACCCCCGCAAAGCTAGTTGAGCATAATTTATGAGACGCCTCGTTATGTCAAATTATCGAAATCTGAGTTGAAACGGAATTATCAGTATCTTCTTCTGGAAGAAGTCACCAATTCTTAAATTAGACAAAATGTCAAAAGGCCTACATATTTTCCCTCATTAATTATTAAAATGATGAAAAAATAACAGTTCTGAGTTTTCGCTTCAAATTGTTTCCCCAGCATGCAAGCTAATTTCAGATAAAGAAACTGTTAGGACATAGAAAAAAACTAAACTAACAACTCAGTAATTTCACGTGTATCGGGTTGTTTTAAGAGACACGTTCATTTTAATTAGTTTCAAGCCAACTTTTTTATTAATATTTATCTACGTCTATGTTTAAAAAAAAAACCAAAAAAACTTTGAAGAGAACTTACAAACGTGGGAAACATATCGTGTTTCTAAGATAAGCTGACAAGTTTTTCAAAATTTGTGAGCAGTTTTCCCACTAGGTAGGTCTGAGGAATATCACAGCAAGAGAAATGTGGATTGCCAGAAATAAAATTTCCAGATTCTAGATAATACATTTTACGGTACAACCTTGTATACTGAAGTCTGCTTAATTGCAAACTGTTTAATTGCCACGGAGACATAAAGTCGAGAATACAGAGGTCCATCTACTCTCACCCTCCGCCTGATAACATTTTACTCAGTTCGATGATTTGCGATAAAGCGAAGTTGACTATACCTGCGATACTCTAACGAGTAAGTTAATATGTAGATAAAGATGAGTGCTGTCTGTCTGTGTTCTGTAAGAACAGTCGTATCCGCTTAGTCAGTCTCTCGTCAGCATGAGAAACGTCACAATCAAAGGGAGCTGAGATCACCCAGTGATATTTTGTTTTTATGTCTTTTATTAAAAATTGAAGTATTCTATTACCTGAAAAATGTTGCAATGAGATGGAAGTTAAAATTAAACGAATTGCAATTAAGTGGATCAGACTTTAATAGAGGATACATTTGTCGTTGCTCCCATGCGATACTGATCTTCCATAACATACAAGTGCCAAACTCTATGGTTGGGCAAAGGTCGATGCATGAATGCAAATACGTGAAATCCGTATCTTCGTCGAACATGAATCCGAATCCGAATCTCGAGCTTCGAATTCAGATCTGGCTCAAGTAGTCAGTTATAAGGAACTGTCAGCCGGACTGTTGGGAATTCGAGGACGAATATACAAACCCCCCAAAAAAATATCAAAGCCAATGGGGAATTTCGTCGAATCGACGGATATTTTGTACAGGAATCTCGGCACAAGGATTCGGCGAACAAAATTTTGTGTTCGAATATGCCACCCCTACCAGACATTTCTTAAGAGATGTTAGAAACGTTACGTGCTAAAAGAGTCCACATCATTAAGGAAACGCCTCGGTGCAAAATTGACTTTTCACATTTTTATAAATTAACCAAGATAGCTCGCTGTCAATTTGAATATGTTCTGAGGATCTTAAGTGTGGTTTCACTTAAAATATGCAACTTAGCAGAGAGAGAGAGAGAGAGAGAGAGAGAGAGAGAGAGNAGAGAGAGAGAGAGAGAGAGAGAGAGAGAGAGAGAGAGAGAGAGAGAAAGACTGAACATTTTTTTAGGTTGTTGATTCATGTAATGCGTTCTGCCATGGCAAGGCACCGCTCATGCAGATAGGTTTAAAGAATATCTCGCAATAGAATTCAAGTGTTAATTAAATTTCAAGACGAAGAAGCTGCATTTATTAGCTCAGGGAAAAAGTAATGCTGTTGAGATAATGTGTGTGGCCACAGCGTGGCAAGTCTATCAAAATGGTTGTGTTATACAGAATATAAGGATAGGGTAATGCTCACTCGTTGGATATGCCCATTCTTTGAATTGGACTGCAATGCCCGAGCAGTGAATTTGCAATACGGGACACACCAGAACAATGACACAATGAACAGACCGCATTGCGACACATGGGTCATGAAAGTGGGTAGAAATCAGATCGTGGCTCAGAGACGTTTGAAAAAGATTAGACTGAATTTGTGTAATATAATTTTAAAAAAACAAACAAATGAACTGACCCAAGTGAAGAAACAGCCGTAAGAGAATTTGTGACGTAGCCTCAGAGTTTTTGAAGGTGGGTACTTTGAATAAGATCTTTCATGAAGAGGTATAGATGTATTCCTCATAGCCTCGTATTGCTCATAGGCCACTCTGTTAAAGCGACATCTTTCACAAAACAGTTATGAGACTAGTGTTTAGATATAGACTAATTTTATTCGACGAAAAAGGTGAAAACCGGTTTTATGAAACGTCCCATCAGTTCGACAGATGAGTAAGGCAGGCAGGCAGGCAGGCAGGCAGGCAGGCAGGCAGGCAGGCAGGCAGGCAGGCAGGTCTATGGTGTGAGTCTTCATTTGGGAGACAGTGTCCAATTTTCGATGCTCAGCGCCCTCCACAGATCGTAGAGGACATAAACACCAGGTGCTGAGCCATGTTCACGCCGCCGTGCACTCTTCTCTTGGATGGTCATTGCCCTTCTTTGCTCAAACATTTTAACATCTTGGCTTTGAAGCATTTCACTCCACAGATAACTATGACTTGTGACATTTATCCGAGGCTCAATTTGACTCTTGTTTGATACGTATCTCAACCCGGATAAACGTATCCCAGCACATGCTTGCATAGTATTCTTCATGTCTTTACTGTACGCTTGAAAAACTGACTTCAAATCAGGGAGGTGAATGTGAAGACTGAGTGAAGTCAGTTTATTGTAGATAATGTGTTTCGCCACAGTGTAGCACTTCTTGTGCGATATCTTGGATGAAACAGATAAATCAAGAATCTCTTACGATAGCACTCAGGTGTGAAGATGATATTCGCCACATCAGACCGGCAAAAATAACACATGGGGCTTTGGAGGGCAGAGAGTAGGGCTCGTGAGGCGTATGGGAACAGTTTCAGAATACGGTCGATTCTGTTTTACCGCGATACCCTTAATAGCAGCTTTAGCTTAATAACAACGTAATAGACGATTGCCAACATCTGACCGGCAAAAACAACACATGGTCTTTGGTGATGGGAGTTCAGGGTCAAGGACATGGTGGGAACAGTTTTAGAATAGGAATAACGCCACGTAAGTGCAAATGTCTTAATCGTAGCTTTCGGTTATTGACAATAATTTCGGATAACCAGATTGTGTAATAATAAGAGTTCAATTTCTGAAGTTTATACTACATGGCTTTACGGTTTTTCTTCCCTCAGCTCCTTAAGAGGACGTGGGCAGATTATGAATAAATTGTCTGACATAATACTGTATCTACTCTATCACATTATTTGACAATGCCTTTTGAAAACTGTTGAAGCAGAAGCTCTGCGGGCCGCTTTTATGCAAATTTAATGAAACTAATTATTCCAATCATTGTAAAAGCATCCAAAAGCAATTTCTCATCGGCGAAAATAAGAATTAAAAAACAAAAAAAAAACAAAAAAAAAAAACCCAACTGTTTCAATAACGAAGCTGACAAAGAGGAAACAAG
>JAWQUT010000118.1:697140-704640 GCA_033807755.1 Ellobium chinense | reverse complement strand
CCACTCGCCCCTGGGTATCTCGTTTGTCCACGCCGCGTCATTTTCTTGTTTGGGTCAAGATAAATGCTTGTTGGCCAGTTGCTCGTTCTGTTCTGGTCATGTTTTGGGCACATAACTGGCGCTTTTCAAGGGAGCTGGGAAAAGTTGGGAGTAGGAAAGGAGAAGGAGAAGGAGAAGGAAGGGAAGTAATCTGAGAGCCATGAAGCGAAGATAGATCTAATTAGAAAAACAGAGGGAACGGAATAAATAAGGATACAGATATGATTATCTCGCGATGAAGAACTGGCATGGAAGAGTTATGTGCCCCTTTTCGGATATCATAAAACTGATAAAAAGAAGAAGAAGCTTGAGTGAATTATTCCCCTTTGAAAAGGAAAAACAAAACCCACAAAACTTGTCAGCTGTAAGCTATGGTTATGTCCCTTGAAACCCTCGATTAATCATTATTACTAGCAGCGAGCTCTGCATTTAGATTTTTCTATCTTCCCTCCTCCTAACCTCTCGTGTCCTTATTCCGCGACTCCCCACAAACAGAACCGTAAGCTGCATCTGTCGGGCCAATCTTGCGGCTGAGAAACTGTTGCAATATTGCACGCGCCATCTCTTTTTGCTCTTAATTGCCGCCTTATGTTGCACTTCAACCGTACACGCTAAATGAGGGTGCAAGAATTTTGTCAAAAGAAGGGGAAGGAGAGGAGAGGAGAGGAGAGAGAGAGAGAGAGAGAGAGAGAGAGAGAGAGAGAGAGAGAGAGAAAGAAAGAAAAGACGAAGAACACAAATGATGACCTCACTCTGCATGTTATAAGGACCGCCATTTTAAAACTTCCACCATATTGCGGTGGAATATGAGGTTTCCAGATTCTTTGTTCAACTTTCCTTCCGTGGTGGGAAGTTGAAAACTTCAACAATTCACATCCTGAAACTTAAAAAATTGCTCTCTCTTTCTGCTCCTGACGAACAATAAAATTAAGGTCTAAATAAATGTATAAAAGATGTTTATTCCTTTAGCTTTCATTGCTCCTGTTTTATAGACTGGCAATTCCACCAGAATGCGACATGAGTTTCAATAATTTCTAACAAAATTTTTTGACTCTACAGTTATAAATTTAAGTTGTTCTTAACAAGTGTTAATTTATTCTTTAATATAAAACGACACTGATTGTTGTAAAGTTAGAATGTTTCAGAAATTAGCGCAGCTGGACAAAGCATTCTGCTAGAATTGCCCAGGCATCCTTTGAAAAGCGCTTTTGTTGTTGTTGTTGTTGTTGTTCTTTTTTTATTCTCAATATGCCAGCATCTATAGTTTGTTAGACGAGTAAATGAGTCAGCTGTAGGACGACCCGTGCATGAAACCCTGGGTATCAGAAGAAGCCTCTCCAGTTGGAACCATGCCTCTTCTTCCAGCTCGTTTTCTTGTTGTTGGGATCCTTGCTGTCTTCGCCGTCTACTCTGTCTCATTGCTTTCACTTTGACACGTTTTTTGTTGTTGTTGTTGTCGTCCTGGCTGTTATTATCCCTGAATTCATCTTCCGAGGCATTTTCTTGTTTGTCTAGCCTCGTTTATTGTTGTTGTCAGTGCTCGGTTTGTTGCTGTGATAGCTGACATTGTGTGCAGACATGTTGTTATTCGTGTGATCGACACGCTGTTACAAAGTGTCAAACCCCAGCCAACTTCGTTTCTCAATATAATGACATTCTGCATAAATTTCTTGCTTCAGAAAATTACTTAACACATTTTTTATTAGTGAATACATGACTTTATTTTTTAAAGTTTGAAAAGAAGCGAGATATATATGCTGCTAATATTAGCTTTGTTGTTTCTATTGCCTCCTTCAATTTTTTATTTTTTGTTGCTGTTTTTGCTGTTCTATGATGTGCTTTTTGGTGTCGTTGTTCTTCACCACTTTTGTCATATTTGGTTCTCCTCTATATGTATTTCATTTTCCTTCTTCCTTCCTTCCTTCCTTCCTTCCTTCCTTCCTTCCTTCTTTCCTTCCTTCTTTTCGTTCTGCTTCATCCTATTCATCCCTTCACCCCTGCAACTCCTCCTCCTTATTATCATCCTCTCCAACAGTCATTCATTCTTTCATGTGTCTTCTCTTCCTCCATCTCTCTCTCCAGACGGAGGAAGCCAGGAAATTGGCAGTGCGCCAGCTCCTTTGACTGGAAGATGAAATCTGTCGGGAGCAGAAATTCACTGATCGCCCTGGTCATGCTAGCTGGACAAACTGGTTTGGGGTGAGCTGCAGAAAGAGGGGGGGGGGTGGGGATAGAAGGAGGGAGTGAGTAAGGGTAAGCGCATAGAAGAAGGAGAAGGGTTAGGTGGAGGAAAGTGTAAGGAAGAAGAACGTGGGAAAAAAAACAAAAACAGAGGACGAAGCTGTAGTCGACGAAGATTACGAAAATGGAGAAGACAAAGAAAAGAAGAAAAAGAAACGACAGCAAAGGAAAAAGGAAGACACTGAGAGATAGAAAAGACGCAGAGAGAGAGAGAGAGAGAGAGAGAGAGAGAGAGAGAGAGAGAGAGAGAGAGAAAGAGAGAGAGAGAACAGATGCTATCAGAAGTTGCAGATGGTAAACTAAAAGACAGGGATGAGGAATGTCGCATCAATAAAAAATGGGGGAGTAAAAGGAGAAATGGTGGAAAATATCGTGGATGTAAGACAGACAGACAGACAGACAGACAGAGAGACAGACTAACATACAGATAAACACACGAACACACACATACACATACACACACATAAAGAAATCGTGACAGACTGAGAGAAATAGAAAGAATGAAATAGAATTGAATGTGAGAAAGCAAAAGGAAATGAAAGAAAGAAAGAAAGAAAGAAAGAAAGAAAGAAAGAAAGAAAGAAAGAAAGAAATGATTTATAGATATTACAGACAAGATTAATAGTACGTTAGCAGAAGCTGAGTAGAAAGATTTGGGCCGAGCCTCTCGCCCACTACGAGACCACGAGACCGCGAGACCGCCATCTGAAATGTAAATATTACCCGGAAATGAAAATGGAACCGACAGGCGTGATCCGTTTTGAAAATCAAGCAGACGTAAACGACCAGGATCATACGCAGACGGGACAGATACCACTGGGCTTCAGAGCTGGAAGTTGACGTCTGCATCCCACACCCCCTTTCCCCCCTGCCCACATCAATTCCTATCGTGCAGTATATTCAAACCGCCGTATGTTTTTCTTAGCTACAGGGTAAGCCAAATCGTGGTGGACGTTACTGGATTATGGAGCAATGGATCACCCGAAGCTTTCGTTCCGGTTAGCTTTTCGAGTTCTACTTTTAAAGGCCCAATCGGGCACCCGGGATGTAAAAGGAGTGGAAAGGCATGACGGGACAATTCATTCATTTGACATCAGTCAGACAATTCACATTGCAGTGCTGTTTGTTCCTCTCGATTTTCACCAGTCAAACATTTCATACTGTATAGAAGTCTAAAGATCTTTATTTCACTCCTCCTTCGAACGTTATGAGAAAGAACATTGATGTATAAAAACGATTAGTTCTTTGATTTGATGTAGACTATTTACTCAAGTTGTGTTGCTGGCCCAGGGCCTAATAAAGATTTTGAATCTTGAATCTTTGTAATATGAAAACAAGTCTGTCTTAGTCAATCTAGCGACCACGGTCGTTTGTAGGCAGGACTTATCTTCCAGCGGTAACGGTCGGATAGCGCGGCTTTAACTAAATGTAACTTGTAAGGCAAAATGTCGTTCTCCTTCAGACTCTACTTTGTGGGATTCTTACGTGCTCAAAAAAGGATGCATAGTGGCTCCTATATATGGGAGAGCTCTCCAAAAACATGAACAAAAATGGAATATGATATGTAAACTCATGGATTCATGGTCATTATCTATTAGTTCGTACAACACTGATTGTCTCCTGAACTCAAGTTCACGGCAGTCAGGAGTTTTGAGCTTGTAAACTGTTAGACTCCCGGACAAAATCTGGTACAAGGAATGAAGTAGCTTGAGATGAAATTCTTGGTGTCAACTGTCACGACAAAATCCGACTAAACTTACCAACAAAACGTTTAATATGACTGCAGCTTTATACCAGCGTCTCGTTGTAGTATGTACAATATGTATTCCCGTTCAAAAGAAAGTAGACATGTCATTAAAATAATTTCACATCTCAGTAAAGGCCTCATAAAACAGAACCATTTAGCACACATGAACCTTGAAGGACTGACACAGCTGTCATCTGATCAAAAATACAGGATACAACTGACATGAAGATTGTGGAGCATTTTCTCCATGATAAATAAATAAATAAATAAATAAATAAATAAATAAATACGACTTTATTTACCCCGTAGGGAAATTGTTTTACAATGTCATACATTGTTAAACATCTCATTCATAATACAACACATATAACAATACACATCATACATGTAAATACATAATATCACAAATGAAATGCATAACAAAGTCATTGCTGGTCGCCAGCGGTGCAGCGCCCTGGTCCCCCCAGCTCTAAAGCCAGGTACTCATTTACACCTGAGTCGAGTGAGGAAATGGAAGCGAAGTGTCTTTCCCAAGGACACTACAACGTAAACCGCCCAGCTCGCGAGTCAAACACATAAACCATAGACTTGAAAGTCTTCAGTTTCTGAGTACGACTCACAAACCGCACGGCCAAGCTGCCTTCCGATGATGGGAGTCAGGATAACAAGTCACAAGCTTCTTTTTGTATGTCCTCTTGATACTTTCACTAGAACTTTACACGCTTTCTCCTCTATCAGGCACTGATGTATTATCCATAAGATTTGTCAGACAGAAAGTTAGAAACAGATACTAAGCGATATATGAAGAATGCAGCAAGAGGATGCACACGGTATTTGATGTTTGTGACTTTTTTTCATTTTAACTCCCACCATGGAGTAACTAAAGACCTCGCGGATTCTCCACGTAAATTGTAATCTGTTGTGTACGAATATGAAAGGCCACAACGTTTTAAATTCGCTAAAGGAAAGTTCCAGCTAAAAGTTACGTCAGCTATGCTAAGTTCTGAAAATCTTTGACTATACAGCAACCACTTTCTGTTTATGATATTCAAAGACTACATCAACCTCTTCAGAGACAACGAAAACTAATGGCTGAAAAGTCACAGCTTCACAGAAAATTGCGGAACTTAACGTAGCATCCAGCTGGAAATGCCCTACATGGTTTTGCCTTATGTAACTTTCCTGAGATGTGAAATCGGTTTAAAGACATATATCTACGTTCTTTCGATCGTAAGTAAACTATCTATTCAATGGGGAACAAAGCTAAGGCTTACAGTAGAGAACTATTTTGAAAATGTGGAGGTATTTTATCTGTTGTTGCACTTACAGACACTGAAATTCGTTCGCAGCACATGCAGCGCTCGTGCCACACGACTCCTCTTGCAGAAAATTATTGTCGATAAATGTGCCGTGGAGGCCAGAGTGGCGTTTGGAGTATTGTGTGAGTACATAGAGGTGATGGAGCTCAGATATGTGCTCGTGCTTTATTGCTTACCGGGGAAGAGGGTGGGGGTCACATTATATGTTTCTGTTGCTCAGTTATTACAGTGGAACCCATTTATAACGACCAGGGTTATAATGGGAGCCCGGTTTTAACAAGGCAATTCTAGGTGCCCGATCCATTCTTGTCATTATATTGTTAAAATAGTCTATTTATGACGAGCTTGGAAGAGCCAAAAAAACCCAGCTGTTACGGTAAGACTGCTTTTTCCAGATCGCGAGTTTTGTCATGACTAGTCTAGCATGGGTTGATAGTTGATGTAGCCGTGAAATCGCGATGAAATAATTGTTTATTTGCAGCTTGCGCTTGGACTTCACTTCACATTATCCAGTCACTGACAGACATAAGGACTTGGATGTGGAATTGTTGTCTACGGCAGACCTCACTCGGTGTTTTACCAAGGCTATGGTAGGTTAATATAGGGGTGATTGCATATTCATGTAATTAAACACGGACACCTCTGGGGCCTTGGCTGGTCTATATTGCCTGTTGGCGATGACTCGCATACAGCCGAAATACAACAAACATATAACACCTAATTGCAGCTAATGGATGATACAAGGCCACAAGAATTTGATATCTTTGACGCCTGTTTATTACAAAAAAGAAAAAATCAATGTCCACCGGATGTCATCCGTCAGGCAGTGCCAGACCCTAATATAGACGGGCGCGATAAACCATTTGACCACAGCAACCAAGCGAGTGCGAATCCAGTTCGCCCGTCCTCATTCTTGTCGCAAACAGCGTATTCTTTCCCAGCAGAAATAGAATGCCAGTGGATCCCTTGTTTAATGTTTATACCGGCCAGACCTGATGAGACCAGTCCAGTCCGTTGTAATCGAGTTCTTCTGTACTGATCACAGTTAAACTCTGTTAACACGACCATGGCTAAACATACTCAACCACTCAGCACACTTTCCTTTACAAGTCCCAACTTTTTAGTTCATTATAAAGAGTATTTTGGTTGGGAAATTCCTCTGAGAACATATTCCCTATAGCTCGGCACGAAAGATGTTTGTGTCACCAAAGTCCTAACATAACAGTCCTTATTGGAACCGACTATTTTAAATAATGACACTTATTAAAACTGTGAGCCCATAATCATCCTTAGACAAAACAAGACCGATGACGAGATCTGAACAGTCGACCGAGCAAACAGAGTGGCCAGCTTAACCACCAGTGGCCGCATCAGAAAAATTCTACGAATTGGATCACTCTCAGTTATTAATATTATGCATGCATGGGCATACGGGCATCGCAAGCCACAATTCCTAGAATGGCAAGCCACAATACTTAGCAATCATTATTTCCTCTTTCTACTCTCTCATTGTAAATGTAAGAGGAATATGATTGACCCTAATCTGTTTCATTGGCTTTCATTGACTGATGCATCTTCATTTCGGACGCAAAGTTTGATGACGCAACGCGCTACTACTTTGCTTAAACCGGAAATGAGTAACTCTGGAGTTGACAAATTAAGTACGGTCTAGTCATTTATCTTTGTATCGAGAATAATTTACTATTCTGCATAATACAGACCACAGTTACCCGCTTCAGTGCTGATAATGATTTACCACTAATTATATTATTGTCCGTTAGGATAAAACAGTTTTGCAGTCAATACCAGCCTTGGCGTCATGTTGATCTTTATCTGTGACATGTTGCATAGGTTGCCTCCCTTCTCTGGCTCACTGCCCGGTGCCGGAGACCTCGAGCTAGATGAAGGTTAAGAGGATTATGTGAATATTTTTTTTTGCGGTATTGAGTCTAGCCACTGTGGTTAAATCCTACAGTGCGGCTAAACTGACTCAGTGGAAGGTATCAGTAGGTAACTACTGACGCTAATACCATTACTCAGGAAGTCACAAAGGCAAAGAGTATCTCGATCGACCAGGCTGCTACGGAAGCGGATTAATAGTCTATATATATATAACGGTGCTTTAGGGTTGGTACAGGCGAGGGTGGGAAGGGT
>JAWQUT010000118.1:676863-689081 GCA_033807755.1 Ellobium chinense | reverse complement strand
AGAGAGAGAGAGAAAGAGAAAGAGAGAGAGAGAGAGAAAGAGAGAGAGAGAAAGAGAGAGAGAGAGAGGAGAGAGAGAGGAAGTGAGAGAGAAAGAGAGAGAGAGAGAAAGAGAGAGAGAAAGAGAGAGAGAGAGAGACGGAGAGAGAGAGAAAGAGAGAGAGAGAAAGAAAGAGAGAGAGGCCATACGAAAGGTTAATCCTCGGTCTTTTGACATTGCATGAAATCCCAACTTGATTTTTATGGAATAGGTTTACATTTTGGTGCATGGACAAAACTTTGTTCGTATTCTCTCAATCAAATTCAACTTTTTTTGCAAGACTTAAATGCCAATCTGGATCGTTTGCTAGTGTGAATGACCAATGAAAATTAGGACTGAGCTGACAACAGTAAGAAGTTAGTATTACTAATAGCATGTAGGCTGAATATTTCTGCGTGTGTAACCTTTAGTACTGATTTATACAGTCAATGCTAACCTTAGTTCCACGCACCTATAGACACGCACCTATAGATACAAGAGACCAGATTGAATGGGAAGACTTGACCTCGAACTTCATGCACTCGAAAAAATGAACCAACCCAGGGGCGAATAGTGGCTTTCTGGCATGGTAATCATAGTTGAACAGAGATGAAATGAGAAGTGTTAAGGACAAATACTTTTTGAAAAAACCCAAACTAAAACCGTAAAATGCAGACTTAGGCAACAAGAGAAATAATTCTCTTTCTGGGTACGAGGTTTTAAACTACTTCATGTTGATCGTGTGCCGTGGTTTCCAATTATAAAACCTATGAAACCTATGGTCTCACAAAATTTTACCCCAGAACGGTCTTGGGTTATAATTATAGTTGTCTGTTTTAGTATAGTGAAGTTTTAGTTCCTTGTAAGGATTAATCGCAGTATGTTAAGCCCGCATACCTCGTACTCGAAATGGAAGTCTGATTCTGTACTTGAAGGCTTTCATGACAAAACGCGTTATCCACCAATATGATTTTTTAGCTTATTCTACATACTTCATGTAGCAGTAGGAGTATTTAGTATACATGTATATCTCCATTCCATAGAAGGACATTTGATCTATATTATTTAAGACTTAAATTTCGCCTTTCACATAAAAATATGCTTTGTATCTGGTCTGTTTTGCCACAACCCCCGAATGCGTTTTGCCATGAAGTCCTTCACTTATTGACGCCCATCTTCTTTTAGCTTAGATCATTCTATTTTGTGCTCTGTGTGTGTGTGGGTGAGTGAGGAGGGGAGGCTGGAGGAATGGGGTTCCGGTACTTCTCTATCCCCATCTTAATCAGAACGTTGGCTTGAATACGAGGGATGTCCGGTTCTGAAATAGATGTGAACTCTGAATAGCTCTAATTTCGATAATAAAGTTTCAACTGTTAGGGCCATGGTTCTGGTTAGGGTATTGGAAACAGTTATCAGTTATCATTTGATTATTTATATCATTTGATTTTATATTTCATTTGATTTTATACAGCCCTCGCTCCCGAAAGCACCATGCTCGTTTTTGAAAGCTATGGTGACGAGCCTCGTATTTTCTTAATCAAATTTTACTCAGCTACTCGAACACCTCACAAACTATAAACTCTAGACAAGTCACATGGACTTCAAGTTGATGATGTAGTTCCTTCTGTCATTCGACTATTAAACTCGAAACTTGGGAGGCCAGGCAAATTTCCGGGAAACCGCATTTTTGTTTTTAAAATTACCTCTTGGTGATCAAACTAACAACTCTGTCCTGGCAGCTTNAGTGGTGAACCAGGTTTATTTTGTTCACAAGATACGGTTTTGTGCGGACCCAGTTAAGACACATTTGGTTTGCTCTAAAGTCAGTGTCAAATTCTCTTGTCACGAGGGCAGAATTTGCAAACGTCACGTTTTAAGTGATTGAAAGCCATGCTGTCAATGAATTTAACATTGGTATAAAATGTTTTAATAAGAAAGGTACATGGGTCTCCTGTGGAAAAAGCTCAGCTTTAGAACTTAGCAGCTCATATATTGCAACTTTGTGACATTTTTTTACTTATGTAGACAAGTAAATTGCAAAAGTAAAAAACAAGCAGTAACGTCCGTATAGTAAAAAACAAGCAGTAACGTCCACATAGTAAAAAACAAGCAGTAACGTCCACATAGTAAAAAACAAGCAGTAACATCCACATAGTAAACAACAAGCAGTAACGTCTACATAGTAAAAAGTATGAATAGCCTGTATTTTTATACTGAAGTCCAAACCTGGGGTCAAATTTCTTCTTAGTGATCGCCAAAGAGTTTGGACTCAATATCTGTATTATATTACTGCTGTTGCTCAAACTGGCAACCAGGCATCTCTTTGTCGTGTAAAACAGGCTCCCCTCCCCTCTCCCCCCTTTCTCCCTATTCCTACTCCGACATGATAGAATAACTCCATGATCAAGGATTTTTATTCGTATACTTTCCAAACATTTCAACACTACTTACTTCTCTCTAGATTAGGGAGCCCCTCCTCACTCTCATCAGATTCTGCAGGAGTTCCCCTCCCCCAGCTCCCTGAATTGTTGGTACGCTTCTGACTGAAATTATCTGTAGGCATCTGATAACTTTAAACATTATATCGTCACCATTCATACTGTATACAGTATGTTATCAAGAGATTTTAAAAAATGTATTGAATTCTACCAGTCATAAAGAATACGTGGCCGTTCAAGAGAAAGCAATGCTCTTTGTGTTTGTATAATTTTGTGAACGCCTCCGTAAAACTCGCGTAGAAAATTTAACAAGTCTGACATGACCTATTCGACACCCATAAACAATTTTGATGAAAAGGAATATTCTAAAGTTACTGTTCACTTCTGAATCGAGTGTATACAAACTTTAGCAGTTCCCCCTCTCAATGGAGCATGCTATCATCAGATCTCAATCGGGTGTCAATTGATCTGAAGCGTGTTTAGGGTTTTTATCAAAACATTCAGCGTCATAAACGAATGAAAAAAACATGAATAGAGTATCAATACAAAAGCCAACTTCGTATTCAATGTCAGAACATTAACTTTTTTTTTTGAATTTTATAAAACGCATGGGCGATAATCTGATAGTCAACTCCGCTTAGTCGTAATTCCTCGTGAGTATGGAAAAAGTTGTGATTAAAAAAGAGTTGCTAGTATCGAGTAACTTTATTAAGAAATATAGCATTAAGCTAAGTGGAAATGGTTGCAGTTAAGTGGAAGATGCTATCATCCGGATTACGATTAAATGGAGTAAACTGTAGAAATGCTCCAAAAATTCGAAAATTCTCTGCTGAAACACTTACAGGTGAATAGTGCTTGAACAATAGAACTACAGCTTCGTAATAGCTACTTGGACGCTAAAAATAGCAATAAATCATTTTCCTTCTTTTTTAATTTTTTTTTAAATCAAAGAACTCATTGTAACTGGAGGGCCAGAGTGTCAAAACTCGAGATTCCTTGTACTTCATTGCCTGTTATCCGCTGAATGAGGTCAGGTCTAAAATTGAGGTCGACCACCGTTTAGGGCACCCGGAAAAAACAACAACGACAACAAACAAAAACCCTCCAATATTCAGATCTACTTACCTTTCTTCCATATCGAAGTATCAAATATATATCGACATGGTAATCGATATTAGATAGTGATATCGAATCGAATCTGACCAATCAGTCACATTGCGATTTCCGGTTTCGACCGATGCAGTTGCCGGTGCGGCCATTGTGAAATATGAATATTAGGTGAATGTATCATTTGTGTAGGAAGGTTTAGGTAAAACACGCTGCACCACTCTTGAGCTATGATCTATTATTAGTTTGCCAAAAGCAGCGGGATAACAGGCAGTCGTTTTATTTATACCAAGAGACCTCAATCCTCGTCTCAAAGGGTTATCAATGAAGGCTGGCTTTCAAGATTCAAGATTCAAGAAAGTTTAATAGTTCATGACAACATGACATATGAGCATCCAAAAATTATTACAAAAAAAAAAGTAAACAATAAACAAGGACTAGTATGAGCTGAAAGATATAAAGATATTCTCCAGGACTTTTATTTTTGAAAAAAAGACTTAATCACATCTAATTTGCACACAAGGTCATACGCTCTGCAGTAGATTCATACATGTAATAATAGTGATAATAATAATAACAACAAGAATGATAACAATGATATTAATAATAATAATCACTACAAATGTCCGCTAAAGCGATTTTACAGTATTATTCCTACCCCATAGAGCCAGACTACTCAGTGACTTTCTCAGCTCTCTGAGGGGCAAACATGCCGCTAACATTTTAGAGATCACGAACATTCTGCAATTATATTATTATAACTTCACTGCCTATAGCTGGGTACCCATTTGACCTACGGCTGTACGAGAGACATAGGAATGAAAATGTCAACAAAATCAGGAGAGGATACATAATATCGACAGTCTGTAGTAGTGGATATAAATTTATGAACCATTCATCATACTCTTTCCCAACATTAGAATATTAACGATAGAAATAACGTATAGATTTGGGCTCAGACTGATTCTGTTTTGATTAAATGGTAATGGTCTTCAACGACCGCACTCACTGCGCGATAGAGTATGGAATAAACAGTGAGACACAAAAAAAACCCAAAAAACGTCTTTTACGAAATGTGCGTACTGGGGATTAATGCAACTGTTTAAAAAAAAAACAGCAAGGCAAAAACATAATCTCTCTAATGCCCCATTATTGACTATTTAGGAACTTTTGAGCATTTCTTTGCAGTTAATGTGATTTGGTATTCTGTCGACTCAGCACGCTGTGGAAGTCAAGGTCCGTTGATTCTGTTTTTAACCATTCCCTTAAGTTCAAGTCTATAATTTCTCATCGTAACAATGTTACAAAATATGAGTTTCACAGCTACACGTGGACACAATAACAAACCATATTTCAGACTGCAGCCTTCCTGTTTTAAAAAGGCTCAACAAGGTCTTTTTTTTTTTTTTCATTTCCAAGTGGATACTGCACAGGGCAGTTTGTGGATAATATAAAATTTATTAGAAATGACTGGGCCGACAAACATGCACGAAAGGTCATGTTTCCTGTTGAAATACTTGTATATATTGGTACGAAATATGAATGCCTCATATACATATTATACATAACACATAATCATATTGTCTCTTACATGTATGAGTAATATGAAAAATGAATCATCTCCCTGGCTGCTATTTAAGAAACATGTACAAAGCTTGGCCTGTGAGAGTGAAATCGTATCATTTATATTTCTTTTCAAAAATGAAAACGGGAGAAAATGAATTCATCATAATTAGATTACTAATGTGGTTTCCGTTGCGGATATGTTCTCTGATACTGCACTTTCGCTGAAACTCGATGCTGTGTTGTTAATGAAATATTTCTCAGGACGCGCATGTTACATGTTGACTGAACTTGGGGGTCACGGGACACATTTGTCATTGTCTTCTGTCGTCTCGCCGCCAAAAGCGACCCTCTAGTTTTATAGGAGACAGACAGACAGACAGACAGACAGACAGACAGACAGACAGACAGACAGACAGACAGACAGACAGACAGACAGACAGACAGACAGACAGACAGACAGATAGACGGACGGACGGACAGACGGACGGATAGATAGATAGATAGATAGATAGATAGATAGATAGATAGATAGATAGATAGATAGATAACCGCCTGTAGACAAGCTTTGCAAGCTAAAGAAAGCCATGATAGAGGATAGAGAGCCGTATAGGAGATCCCAGGAGAGCGACCAGGCTGAGCAGAGACGTGAAGCGCACCTCGAGTGCTTTGATGAGTCCATTTTGAAAAGCCCCCCGAATTAGGGCAATTCCCTGTACACACGCGGAGAAAAGAATGGGGATTTCTTTGTCAGGTCCTAAATCCTAATTAGATTTGGTTGCGTGAGAAATTTGTAAAGTGTGCGGGGATTGGGCTTGCCACGTCTACACTGAGAGTGTGACAGAGGCGACGTCTAGCGGGCCAAATTTGGTCCCGGAAGTCTCCAGAGGTGACCAAAGGTAGCCGGCGTGACGTCAGAGGAGTGGGTGTCTTTTGGTTTCTTTACTGATAGTGGATGATGTATTAATGTATTATCCTGGGCTCGATGTCGACCAGCAGACAAAAACAAAACACACAAAAAAGTTGAGAGTGGAGAGAAAAAGAGAGTGAGATAGAGAGAGAGAAAAGGAGGAAAGGACTCAAATGAATAATAAGAAGGACTAGAACTTTCGTTGTGGGGGAGGGAGTGGAGAGATATGTGGAAGAGACAAGTATTCATATTTTGACAGGTATATATTGGCAACTTGCCACAATACACTGCCATAATGATTAAGAAACAACGATATTATCTTTATATAGCCTAGTGCGGTGGAATACAGTCTAGCCTCCTCTCTCCTTCTTCCGATATAAACACATTATTTGTAAACGTACGCTATGACGCGAATCGCTACAAACTACATAATTTGTAGAACAGTATATATGACTTAAAAATTAAAGCAATTTGTAGATTTGAAAAGATATGAAAGACACATCTTTTATTCCTTTCGAGACGTTTTAGCAGTAAGCCTATACTTTACTAACAGTTTACAACTTTGATTTTTTGAGTTTGAAAATTTAGATGATGGCAGTGTCCGGTTCGCCATTGTAAAATTTAAAGAGACATCTCTCGTCGTTTTGGCCTAAACATTATTGTAATTGTCTTCATATCTCTAAGATGCCAGCAGCTCGATCCTCTGTTATTATCCCAGCTTACTTTCCAGCCAAAAGATCCTTAAAAAAATGAGTGTATGAGGAAAGCGAAAAAATCAAGGTAGTGTAAACCAGTGGTGTGGAGGGAGGTAACTCTGACAGGATGAAAGGGAGAAAACCTTTCTTCAATTATGTTGGCATAGTTAGATAATACTGGTCCACAATGTAGTGGTGGGTGGGTCCAGGTACCGAATACGCGATATCTAGTGGTCTGTGGTCTGGGCTTATTCCTAATAAACTTGTTAAACTTGTTGTTTGTTGGTATCGGTATCCGTAAATACCCGTCGTAAAGTATCGTGTGGTCTGACGTTGATTTCATCACAGCTAATTTGAAGGATTTATGACTTATTGTGACTTGGTATAGACGAACCTGACCCCAGAAAGCAGTACAAGTATTTTCTGGTGGTCGTCACTAAAAAAGGAGTGAGGATTGTAGCTATAAATCTGCTGTAATATTGCACCACGTGGCAGAACACTGCCAGTTCTTATTATATTTTACCTTTGTAAAGATCTGTTTGAATTTTGCATCATTTCTTACTGACCCATATCACAAAATATTTTGTTTCCAGGTATGTTTTATACGAAGTTACATGCTCGGTATTGGTATCGATGCCTAGAAAAGAACCCAATATCGCATCGATGCCTGAAACGTGGAATCGGCCCCAAAATTGCCAGAATGAACTTAAGAGTCTGGTCAGGCAGTGGAAGACCCAGAATACCCCAGCGAGCCCAGCCCGCTCCAGGCTCCAGAACTGCCTCGCTCACTTCCACCACTGGCTTAAACCTTAAGGCCAGGGCGTGTGGGTGGTGGGGTGGTGGTAGTGGTGGTGGTGGTGGGGGTGGTTGGGGTGGTCGGGGTGGGCTTGGTGGAGTAATTTACATGGTAATTGTGTTGTGATTGGCTGACAGCTTCTGGCGAGAGCTTACCCGTTAAAACATCAGGATGAGGAAGCAAGTGAAGGCGATCAGTCGTTGCGTGAGTTGGAGTGGTGGTAGCTGATAGTGACTGATGCTGGTGGTGAAGATGATGATGATGATGATGATAGTAATGATGATAGTAATTATGATAGTGATGATGATGATGATGACGGTGGTGATTTCATTGACCGTTCTTTAGATTAACTTCTCATTCAGATCATTACTAGGCAAACCTAGATGATTATGAAGATGATGATGATAACGATAACGACGACAATGATGGTGATGATGATTATGATAATGACGACGTCGACGAAGATGATGGTGATAAAGACCACGAAGACGACGATGATGGTGATGAGTTTTAACCGCGCTGGTTTAGACGGAACTTCCGATATTTGGAAGCCGTTGGATCGAAATAAATGATGATGATGATGATGATGATGATGATGATGATGATGATGATGATGATGATAGGAAACAGGAAACAGGAAACAGGAAACAGGAAAGTTTATTTATGACCAATTGTACATGATGATGATGATGGTAATGGCGATAAGGATAACGATGATGATAACGACGACAGTGATAATGATGATGATTTTCCACTGATGAAGGTCTCTGCCGAAACGTTTGGAACTCTGATTTAACATTGTAAACAATCCTGCAAATTTTCATTAAAATTTTAACGGGTTGAAAAAAAGTTCAAAGTTTACCTATTTTACATGGTGATGTTGACAATGATGGGACGATGATTATGATGATGATGTTTGAATGCCAGTCAAAATATAGCGGTTAGGTTGCGTTGATGATAGTGATGAATACGATGATTAAGTCGTCCAAGCCGAAGCAGAACTCCACCGTCACAGCACGTAGTAAAGAGGTTACCTTTAATTTTCTACTGCGTTGAGTTTCCTGATGTCATTTCAGACATGGAACTTCGGACTGTTCTTCATCACACAAAGGAAAACTGTTGTTCGTGACCTGTTAGCCTTCGATTCTTTGGCAAAAAAACAAAAACAACCCAAACGCAACTCCATCGCAGCAGACAGACTGTTGGAAATGTCCAAGACAGCTAGCCAGGTTTCAGCTTTGACCTGAAATGTTGAGTGGAGCAATCTCAGATGTTAACGGAAAAGACAGAGAACGTCTCGTAAAAGCAGAAAAAAAAATACAGCTATATTTTATATTTAATCTGGAGATACCCGCGGATCTAGAGTCAATGACCATTCGGAAAATACATGCATTTAAAAAAAACAAAACTCGTAATATAGTAATTGTAAAAAAATCACTATCTGAACCCTTACTATCTGAATTCTATCTGAATGGGTATACCACCTCAAAGAGGATGGATTTCCACTAACTATGACGCACAAATGTACTCCAAATGAATGTTTTTCATGACGATTTGGGCATTACGAACAGTACAATAAGGGTCGTATGCACAAATGTCTTTGAACTTTGCGCACTGGCGGTAACTGATGTTTTGGGGATTTCCCGCAGCTACGTCAACGGGGCAAAGTTAGACAATTTTGTGCACACAGCACTAGATCCACCGTCCGCACCTGGTCTTCTTTTCCATTCTTTTCCATGAGTAGCAAGATTGTCAAAAAAAAAAATTATGTGTCATAATCTAGAGCTGTGATTATCAACTCCAGTATCAATAATTATAGTCGACTTCACTTATTCCGAGTCCGCGTAACCGCCATTATTTTTACTCGCTATGAATTCCAGATAATCGAAAATAAAAGAAAATAACAAACAGCTCCGCTTTATTGTACTGTCATTATTAAGTCGTAACATTTTCCACCGCTCTCATGGAGTTGCTATTATGCGAAGCTGACTGTGGAATGATGCGTTTCTTTGCTTATAACAGAACTGGCGATTTCCGGTCTCCCCAATTTCTAGAATATCTTGACATGGATGTTCAAGATAGCAATTATTTAGAGTGCTCTACCGATGCCTGCACTGAACATTTTCTTTGACCAAGGCAAAGAAAAGATGCCCCATGTATCTATATGTGAGGGTGGGGTGAGGGTGGTGTGAGGGTGGGGCGGGATGAGGCGAGGTCGAGACGAGGGGAAAAGGCTAATCTTTATCTTCGGTCAGTCACTCCCCAGTTTTTTTTTCGTCTCGCTCTCCTTTCTTCTCACTTCTTACTTTGCTCTGTGGTCATCACTCGTGGAAATGGCCATTAATTCTAGAGACGGGCAAACAGTAGTGGTTTTTCAATGCACGTTCTTAAATACTAACAACAGTATCCTGATCCATCTAACTAAAAGATACTAATATTCTTCAAAACACCGTGTGAAAAAAAATCGTATTTAGCACCTTTAGTAAATAGAAGTTGATATTATTATGTCACAGAGAGACGACATCGTACTGCTCAGTACTGGTGATTTTTTGCTATGAGATTTTGGTTGGTAACATCGAATCAGTTGTAGGTGGACCTCTCCATAATTGATTCGTTCTCAGCCTTTTCCTAAGCTCACTTTCACACGCACCAACAAAAACTCTTCCCTTTCGTTATGGGTGATATACATTCTAACCCTGTGTTACAAAAAGCTCTCTGCGACGCAACCCTAGTCCTGTAAATAACATTTCTAGTGGTATCCACTAGTCGTACGTTCTGTTTCCTTGTTGATCAAGATCTATTCTTGCACAGGCCAGTGCGTTTATGATAATTTGTTGACAGAAAGACTTAAAAAACATGACGTTGTAACGTGGTTAATTCTTTTCCGTATTTCTTTCTTAGTGATTCTTTAACTTGTGCCAGCATTTTTATTACCTGCACGTTTGTTTTTGTTAGTGTCCTGATTATGAAATTGATGAAATTTTGAACGTATTGTCCCGATATGTTTTATAACTTTCATTCATTCAGTTGAGGCGAGACTTTATATGTTATGTATTATTGGCATCTATCATGTTGTACAATCTGATCGTTACATCAATCAAAGTGAAAAAAACAACAACAAAACAAAACCCGATCATTTCTGAAGCTTTAGATAACCGTCAATATTTTGACTGGCGAGGTGCTCTGGCACGTTTTGCTGTGTCAGTTTCTGATAGATTTCCTTTCAAATATCTGAAATATCTGCCAGAGACATGAATGTTTAAACTTTATATTAAATCAGGAGCGCTATATTCTGGTGAATGAAAGGGAAACATTACTCGACTCCCTACTATAAATAATAAAAACGTCAATGAACATGATCACAAACAGTTACGATTGAGAGTGAATGGTATGTATGTTCAGTTGCGAAAACTTAATTTGATTTGTCTTCTAGAAATCGGCACTATCACTATTTGTCAAGTCATGTACAACAAATCACAAGACTGCAAAGTCTCCAGTAATATTTCGCAGCATTCATCGAGTTTATTAGAAAGCCCATTAATTTTCTAGGTCGTTCATTTTGTTTTTTTAGAGCTACAAACCGCTACATCCAAAGACGTAAAGACGTTTATTTGTTCCTTAATAACAACTGTTCCGCGTACAAATACTCACGTGAACATCCAGACTACAGATCTAAAGTTTACAAAATAAAGGAGAAAACGTAAAATAATCAGTAGTCAAGTTCACAAATCTAGGGCCCATAATGTATGATCCATCTTCAGGACAGATTTTGCACTGTTACAGCACTTCTAACCCTATAATTATCCAATTTAGAGTGTGAAAACTTTAGGAGGTTTTACATATCATTACGTAGTCAACATAATTGATGACGTCAGGTTAAAAGTTGCACTCCAAGGGGAGTAAATCTGCCTGTTGAATGTAATTCGCTCAATAATTACTGGCTTGACACACTCAGCAGCTCACCTGACAGAAAGCAATTGCACGTCTTCCAGTTTAAACTGACAACTCGTGTGAGCAATGAGATAAGCTGAACTATAATTAGAATCCTGAAAAAACATACAAATTTGTTACAGGTGAAGGAAGGCTTTGAATTTTTCCTACTTTCTTTTGCCTAATTCTTCAGTAGCATAAATAAAGAGATACACCTGTATTTCCACACCGCAAAAACAACAACAAACACCACCACCACCACCACCACCACCAACAACAACAACAACAACAACAACAACAACAACAACAACAACAACATCAACACCTTCATCACCATCACCACCGTCACCACCACTACCACCACCACCACCAACAACAACAACAACAACCACAATAACAACAACAACATCAACAACAGCGACAGCAACAACAAGAAGAATGACGACGACAACAACAACACCACCACCATCAACAAGAACACCAAAAGAAACAAATAAACAAACAAATGAATAAACAAACAAACAATCGTATCTATGACAAATAAATTTAACATTTCAGAATATATTCACTCCGATCTGTCTCGTCTAAGTTTTGTAGACATTTCTACTCCGAACCTCAAGGCACGATATGTTCTATTTTTAACTGACGCTTAAACGTAGTATAGAAGTCTAGGTAATTGCGAACATTTTTATAACAGTGCTACTGAGGAATACAGTTATCTCAAGGAAGTAAATCGAATTGATATTTCCGGACCCCCCCCC
>JAWQUT010000118.1:638890-667272 GCA_033807755.1 Ellobium chinense | reverse complement strand
TTTCCCATTACTATTTATATTTATAATAGCGGAACGTAGTTCAGAAGGTGGGGGTGGGGTGGGTGGAAGGGGGGTGTGAACGTGAATGGAAAATGTAACTGATCTAATAGGATTTTGTAGAGCTGCAGTTCAAACTGTTAATATCAGATGGGGAAAGTGAGTGAGTGAAGGAAAGAAAAAGCGAGAAAGAGAAAGGGACAGAAAGACTGTATGTATGTGAGAGAGAGAGAAAGAGAAAGAAAGAAAGAGAGAGAGAGAAAGAAAGAGAGAGAGAAAGATGGCAGTTAGTAAATGTATCAGTTATGTACCTTCCCCCTTTGATTCTTTGTTTTTTCCCCCTTTTTTTCCCTTTTCCATTCATTCTAAATTGTTGCATTTGTTGTTATGTGGTTGGCTTCTGTCTAAATAAACAGTTTGAAATAAATAATCATAACAATCAGCCCTTTGTATCACTCCAACCAGCACCTTGCCCATCCCAGTCTCATCTGCTAGAGATGATTCCATTCTATTTACACTGTTACTGTACTTAAACCGGTACAAAGAGAGAGAGAGAGAGAGAGAGAGAGAGAGAGAGAGAGAGAGAGAGAAAGAGAGAGAGAGAGAGAGAGCCCAGCCATTCGCATATTTATTAAAATCGTTTCCCCCTAGTGGCAAAATCTCTGCCTTCCCCCCTCAACCCCACAGCCCCTTAGCGCTTATTCACTTCCCAAGAATAAAATTTGCAGTCAGGTGCCTGGTGAGTGCCGATATCAATCCCAAATGTTGCAGGCGCAAAATATTATGAAACGTATCGTATGACCACATCTTATTTGAAAGGGGACTCAGCCTAGGCAAAGAAAAAAAAATGTGAATCACATTAAATAACTCCAGACCTCTTCAGTAGAGTACAGAGCCATATTTATTGCCCTCGCACCCTCTCTCGTTTATCAACTGTTGCGCATCGGCGAGTATAACTCCTCGTGAATTCTCAAGAAGCGACTTATGTGAAGCTATTTTGGGAGGGGCTATGAAGGGCGATACGGGTAGGGGGGTTCATGTTGGAAACCTACCCAATGTTGCGCCTTTTCTTAACTCTCAACTCTCCTTACATCCAAAGACCTTTGGCTTTCCCCACGTTTGTAGCAAGTTTGTAATCCACCCCGTAATCGGATTAGCTTATTTACCAGAAGTAGTGCGCTGTTCTACCCCGCATTTTCTTTGTGCACCCATACTTTTCTTGTCCGTGTGTTCCGTAACACGGGCCGCGCGTAGAGCCTTGCACCCCCTCTTCCCATTAGCTGAGTGCGCTCAGCCACATCGGCGCATGCGCAGTGACCCCACGTGTTCATAAACAAAGTTTGATGGAAAGAGGGGGATTCGTTTTAGGGAGTTGTGGTTTGTACGCTTGGAAAACATCTAACATTTCTTAACTCGGGTAGTTTTGCTACAGAACTCAAAGCTTGTTAACATGGGGACTGAAACTAACAAAGATGATCGTAACACGCCTGAGTATCTAGCACAGTTACTAAAAGATAAAAAACAAATCCAAGCCCTGCCAAATGTATTCATTCATACGGAGAAAATTTTAGACGAAGGTAAGTTTGTGACTCAAGGAAACTGGAGAATTAAATTCTGAATTTCGGATTTTCTTAATTTTCACAGGAGATTTATCATCCAGTCGGTCGAAAGTTGCGATGAGTCGAGGCGATAGTGCATTGTGCAAAGTTAGTGTAATCAAGATTTCATTTTACACTCTTGAGGAAACAGTGACTTCACTTCCTTCACTCACCGAACCCCGAGGTCGAGGGCAGTATCGGGAAATGGCCAGTAAAAGTTATTTTCATGGCTAGCAGCTCGGATTTGATGACTTGAATTCATAGCTGAGACTTCATTTTCGTTAAATTCGTAGAGTTTTGTGAATTTATGGGAATACTTTGTCTTATTTGAGCCGCATTCCGACACATTCGGTAGCCAAAATTTTGGGCAGCCATCTTGGAAACATTGCACCCCTGGGTTAAGAGGAGAGGCTCATTTTATCGAGGGCTTGCAAAGCTTGGTATGCTTAGCTCCCGATCAAGTAGCCGAAGGTAGATGTTAGAGCTAGTGATCACTCAAGCATGAACGTCGGCGAAAGGACGATTTTCTTTTTTTTTTTTTTGACTTGTCTAAACTGTAGACTACTGAAAATAAGATTTCTCAGTCAATTGATCTAGACTAGTCTAGTCTAGATGTATAAGCGAATGGTTGGAAACTCCGATTGATACCGTAGAGAGGGAAGATTAAACTTAATAATAATTATGAAATGAGAAGCTGAAAGGATTTCTCCATGACAATTTTTCACACGTTTTCACATTAAAAGATCTAGGCCTAGTTCCTCTATGCGCTTTGATCAAGTCTGAAGGAAAGTAAATCAAGTGAGGACATATTTATTGTGAAAAATTTAGCTTGATATGTAGTCTAGAAAATAAATAATTTAAGCATGAACAAAAGCCACAACCAAAAATAATTTTCCGTCTTAATTATCACTTATCCATTTTAATAGCTGGAATGTCTGTCAGCTTTGCCGATTGACCAGATCAAGTACTAGTCCAGTCTAGTGAGACGAGTGACTAGTGATTTCAAAGAGCTCTTGACAAGCCAGGGCTGAGGCAGTGATGACATTAAGACAAACAAAGCCCCTCGTAAACTTGAAAGGACTAGGGCCACATTTGAGTCACTGATAATTCCTTATCAGACCCAGTCGTTTCTTTATATCTGCTTGAGTGCTTTGGCTTTAGATAAAGATGTCACCGCCACAGATTTCACTGTTATTATAGACTTGTGGACATTTACTTGAGGTCATCGTTTACTTTGCCTTTAGAGAAAGGGAAACAAAGTGCTGAGCTCGGTTCAAAGTTTAAAGTAGATAAACCAATCAAATTTTTGACGCTGATTGAAGTCTCAGTTAAAATTTGTATGTGAATCAGGCCAGATCTGCCCATTTGACGTGCGTGTTTTGGAGTAGATAAATCAAAGGCGGCAGAATTACTATTTATTACTACTTATATATGATTATGATATAAAAGTTTAGCTGCCTAGCTATTTCATATAATTTTAAACCCCGGGCACCTTTAGAATTTTACATCCTGTTGCGTTACCACACAGTAGTATCTAGATAGAAAATGACTTTCTATTCTGTGTTCTAATTTGTGTCTTGTTGTCTGCTTCACTAATCCTTGTTTGTGGGGAAGAAAGCCCAACATTCGCCCATGCTGTAATGTTTTTTATTGCATGCAGGTCTAATCATGTAATCCGAAGTCATAATTTATTGTGTTATTTTTACCATTTTTTTTTTTGGACATATTTGTAATGTTTATAACTAGTGTGGTTTTTGCAGATATGCACTCACTGGCAGACTTCCCACACGCTGAGCTCACTGGTTCATTGCATTTTTACAAACATGAAGGCTGCAATACAATATTAATGTCCTCCTTTTCTTCCTCTACCTCCTTTTCCTTGTTTGAATTTAGCTCCTCTAGCACCCTCAGCTGCTGAGTTGAGAATATCAAACCACTTATAAATTTTGTATTGAGGTGCCTTGGCCACTGCTTTGTCTGTGCAAAATTCCCTTGCAAGCTTGTGTCAGCTCCATGGTGTCACAAGCAAGAGAAATTGCGTTGAGAAAGTTAGGTCTCCAGTAGAAGTGTGTTGACAATGACATAAAATTAAAAGTGATAATTTCTGTTCTTGTGTAATAAGATTTATTGTGTACTCAAGCAAGATAAATTTTCAATTGAAAATTAGTTCCCAGAAGAAGCACATGACTGTATTTCTGATTTCTGCTGGGCACGATTCACAGTCTCTTCAGTTATGTAAACAACCACCTCTTTTTTTTATGTAAGAAATAACAGGATATATTAAACATGTTTTTGAAGGGTAGAAAAGGCAGAATATATACTGAATTGAAATAGACCGGGCTCGACCTCCTGCTGTTGAAAGCGTTCAGCCCCATAATTTGCTTTTAAATGCCCTAACTGTATATTAAACTTCTGAAACCCTCCTCTCTACCTTCACACGTCTGTCTTTCTTAACTTTCATTCTGTTACTGTGCTCTTTTGTTCTTTCATCAACTTCCTTTTCGATTCTTGCATTTTTGCAAAAAGTGTCATAAAGTCCGTTTCTGCATTGCTCTTGGCACTTTATGTAGTTTTATCTTTGTACAGTTCTCATTGGGCATCGTTGTCATCCTTACTTTACTAGTTTTTGTTTTAATTCTACTAATTCTTTACAGTTTGCTTTTTTATGCCCCCTTATCATGTACACACCTAAACATTCTTCCGTAATCATAACATCAAGTATCCATAATTGTTTTAAAATAGATTTGTATTTTTAACCAGCAAATACAAACTGGCATTTCATAATAATAATCATGACAATAATAATAACAATAATAATAGTAATACTGGCACTAGAAAAGCCTGGTCAAAACCTCTTTCCCAACGTTCGACAGATTTTGGTTAGCTGGAGTCCCAGTTTACATCTACCATTTTGTCTTGTGAGACAAAGTAGTAGCTCACGCAAGCAGGTAATGTTTTGTTCTGTTTTCGTTCATGTTTTCAAATTTTGTATTTTATACTTATGATGTTCCCTAATTCTGACTTTGCTACATGTCTTGTTATTGTATTATGAATTATGTGAATTATGTGTATTGTTAGTGCTTTGCTGTGGTTGTTCCTTGTTCCTGTTTTCAAATTTCATTGAAAGTTCACCCAGTACGTTCATTTTTAAAACAACACCAGCAACAAGATCTACTACTACAAGCAGACATTGGGAATATAAATATAATATGTGATTCTATTTGTTCTTTTCAAGGCAGACAGCAATAGTAGAGACTTGTTCATATTTACCATAGACAATCAACTCTCTCAATTAACACCTGGCATGCAATTTGCCCTGTCTGCATTATAATTATAGCAAAGAAGAATTTCAAAATACTGTACATTTCATCAAACATCTTTCTATTGTCAGGGCTTAAAGGAAATTATATCAATAAAGTACATTTTTAACAAATTCTAAATTGACACAGTGATGATGGTGGAAAAATCTTGTATTATTATTTTATACTGATATTGTTATTATAAACGCTATCTTGTTTCTAATTTTTTTTTCTCTGGGGCTGAGATTGGTCTTCTTTCTGAAATTTTTTTTTTTTGCAGCAGATTACACATGTTCCTGTCAGAAAAAGTGGAATATTAGTCATTTTTGTTTGTGAATATTCTCTCTGAAATAAAGTATGGGGCTGTAGTCTTGTTTCACACAGCCAGCAATGAGATCTTCAGGTCAGGGAAAGGGTCGTGTGCATGGTCCAACCAGCTACTGTATTTACCAGTACTTGTTCACGATATATGCAAATTGTCTCTAAAAGGACAGTGGAAAGCAGATTGATTGGCCCATTACAAAACGCTTACTGGAAAAGGACTGGAGGAGGGAGATGGGTGGTGTTGATCCTCAAACTATTGACCAGTCTCTCCATTGCCAGAATCTCTCTCAGACTCTGTCACACTTATTTTGCCCTCGTATATCTCACTCGGCCAAGATTGAAATCCCATTGAAAGTCTTGAGTTCTCTCTCTGGGAGACGGGCCACACCTTTTAATTGCCAATTTAAGAGCTTCAGCCCGTTCAGGATGGATCACTTTTCAAACATCTTTTAAAATATTTAGACGTGGACCTTTTGTTCTAAGTGGTAAACCCTTGAATCCCTGTCCCAGATATGGGTGTGTGTGTGCCTTGGCGTTTGTTTTTCTGCTCTGCTAGGATGGCATAGCTCTCTCAAGACTCTTTCAAGATCGCTCATTATGCGCTCGCGCTTTTCCTCGTTCATTTGACTGATCTCTTAATCCACAAATGCGTAACGTAGAACAAAAAAAAAGAAAAAAGCTTCCAGGTACTCTTAAGGATTTTTTCTCAGGTCCCTCGCTTCTCAGGCGAAACTTTGGTTAAGATAGAGCAAAAAATTCACTGCTTTCTCATAGTTCCATTCTCGTTTGGGTAATAGAACAGTATAAATTAGTGTCACAGAAAGGGGCAGATCGGCTATCTCAGAGATTGGCAGTTTGCATATGAGAATATTTTTGTTCTTGCTACAACCCGATATACTGGTCAAATGTCAGACAGTTTTAAGTCACAAACTCATCGGTTTAAATACAGCCTATGCATTTCGTCTAACTCATGAAATATGTACCAACCTAGCCTTGTGTCTCAAATCTAGTAAAATTGCCAAACATAACTCACTCGGGACAAAGTAAAAGAGTTTTTTTTTCTCTCCTGAAAAACTTAATGAGATAAGATAGGTGATCTGCCTGTGCAAGATAGGGACGCAGCTCGTATACGGGTCTTTTAGAAGCGCACCAAATCCTCCCGGAGTCTTATATCGTTTCTTCTTATATTTCTTTTGTCCAGTAATGTGCGTTGTCGTAAATTGAAGCCGCGTTCAGCTGCCCAATCTCATACCTTCCACAAGTAATTTGATATCCTCATGGCCAACTCCTTTTTTTTTCTTGTTTTAACTTTGGCATTGTCGACATTCTTCGTTTTTTTTTTTTTTTGTGTCATGTCTTATTTCCCACTCACTGATAGAAACCTGCAGAAACTGCATGAATTAGGATGTTTTTGGTTTCATGTTATTCATTTCATCTAGTTCTTCAGTGTCTCTAAGCAAAGAATGTCTGATGTTGGATTACTTTTCGTTGTAGACCTCTGATGTTGTAGTTACTTAATTTTCAGACGAGTTGAAATTTGCAGGAGATCTTGTGTGGGGCAATAAAATTGCACAGTTCAAATTTTCTATCGTGTTACCAAGTTTTTTCAGAAGTTTTATCTCGCTGAAGTTGCATTTGTCAGTTTGCAAAGATACAGACGATTTAAAATACATCATTCTTGATTTCATGGCAAGGGTTGTATGCCAGTGTTGAATCTCTCTTGAACTCGCTTGTAGGACATGCGCAATGAGTCACCATACTTGCTGTAAGTGCAAATTTGTCTATGTAGCCCCAGATTTACTGAAGTGCTGAGTATGGAGAAGAGACAAAGATATCATGCCCTTCTTGTGAGTGTGGTTATTTTCTGGGTAACGACAGTGGGTTCCGCGTTGTAGTAAATTTTCGTTTAATTGCAACAGTTTTCAGACTCTCATATCGATTTTCAGTGTATAAGTCATTAGATGATCACCGCTCGATGCAAACGCGAAGTTTTCCTTGCGCCGCCGCCCCCACCCCACCCCACCCCCACGAGGAGTTCGATGTGGACTGTATAATAACAGGATACATTTTAGAGAGAGCGACCAGTCAGCACATTGCGTATCAAGTCAGTTATGAACCGACTGCTGAGTCAGCCACAGTCTTTTCAGTGAATGATTTGGAAATTCTTTGATATCAGCCACGTCCTTTCTGTTGTCTCCATCCATGCAACATGAACCGTGCTATCTGTAAGAATAATCCTGATATCTGTAAGAAGTATCGATGTTTTGTTGTAACACGTCCGAAGACGAATATGTATTTCCCCCCTGGATGAAATACCTTTACAGATTCTTCCCAATTTAGTGAAAGGTCTGTGGGTTTTGTATGACTTTATTTAGTATTCCGATACTACACTAATCAAGATGTAAATATGGAGGCCGCAGCTGTCCTTTGAATTCGCCCGCTCTCCGAAGATGAAAGAAATGGAATAGGAAACTGTTGGGATGTGAAAACAGAGTCAGAACCAAAGCTTAGAAGCGCAGGGAAGATTTGCTTCTCTCGCTACTTTTTGTGCTCTTTCCATTACTTGATTGCTTCTTGTCGGGGCTAGCAGCCTAGCAGAACGGCCCTTCCGTTTGTTTGGTTAACCCCTGACCCTTTTACCCATCTTCACAGAATGTTATTGCTTCCCGCAGCCAGGCCGAGCCTCTGCTGTTTGCAAAACGTGAAACTGCAGGATTTTTTTTTCCCTCAAAGTTCCTTTCTCATTTAGAAGAGTTTTAGTCTAGATAGATTTGTAGGTCTCTTGAAAGGCAAGAATGTTGTACAATATGTATAGGAAGTCATTTATATGGAAGTTCCAGTATGGACATCTTCCAGTGGAGTTCGTTGAAATTTTCATCAATTTACTGTCGACTCTACTGAGCCTAATTGTTGACAATGTTTCAGTGCACATTTGGCTAAATGAGAGTTGCTGTTATTGAGAAATCAATATTTTTCATACAAACCAGTCCTCTTAATCGCGCCATTTGCCTTATTGAAACTCTTTCCATGTCCGCATGGGGTTTGCAGTTTTTAAGCGCAGTCAACTGCACTGTGGCTTCCCTCAAGTCTGGGCCTGCCTGACCATTTGGCTTTCTCTCTCTCTCTCCCCTCCTACAATTGAAGGGAGAAAGTGGGGAGAGGAAGGAGGGGAGGCGAGAAGTGTCCCAGAGTGTCTGGATGTCTCGTTTGAAGATTTGAGTGTCTGGTGAAGTCTGCTGTGAAGATTTATCTCAGCTGTGCGCTACTGTCACTCCAGTTGTTAAAGAAGCGAGACAGCCACAGTGTGGGCCACGGACCGGTCATTATAGTGTACATACACGTGTACTTTCTAGACAGCTCGCATGATTCACGGCTGATGGGGGCCGTCCATTCCAAGTCATTTACGGACTTACATCCCTTTCATAATGAAGCTTTCTTTCTTTCTTTCTTTCTTTCTTTCAGTAATGTCATAACGACATTTTATGGCAAAGCAGGCCAGTAAACTGTCTTTATTTTGAGCAATTTATTTGCAGCTGCAGACATTTTCATGAATGTTTACAAACTTTATTATCTTGGAAATCTTGATATCTTTCTCAGGGTGATCTCTTTCAAACTTTTTTTTGTTGACCACATATCAAATTCTCTCTTGGCTTCACTTCATCTTCCCCATCTTCTCTCTCGCTCTCTCTCTTTCTCTCAAATTCGATGAGAAACCACTCTCTGTCCACCATCACGGCGTTGATCCACTTAGTGTAATAAATGACCAGTTCTCTACTGTGTCCGAAGACCGGCTTAAGAGCGTGATGTAATTAAATTCATTACGTCATTGTGGTCAGTACACTGATTCGATAGATCATGATGGTCAGGACAATTTTTCCTTCCCTTCCCATGAGTTCTAGCACGGATCGAGTGATCGATTTGCTAACTCCCAATGGGTACGATTAGTCATTGTTCTTTTGTTTCCATCTTTGGTACTATTGACGTTATAATTACCCGCCCTTTGGTTGTTTAGTGGTCAGTCGAGGCAGTCTTCTTTATTGGTAGGCCTACTATAATAGTCCAGACTATAGCGTCATTTGACTGCTGCAGAAATCCTCTTTCGAGCTTCTATGAATAATACACAACACGCTGGAGTTATGGTCATTGTATTTTATGTAGACAAGTTCAAGTTCAATTGTATTATAGGCCTTCAGCCAATTCGAATAAATACAATATTATGTGTTAACATCAAGGTAATTCAACATCCACACACGTAACGCACGGTCTTTTAATAAAGCAAAACCTCAAGTACGATTGTCTTGAGTAAAACAATCAAAAGTAAACATAAAACAAAATGCTGACGCCATTGACTTCCCGAGCTTATTGCTGGAGGGGATAGAGATAGAAGTTTCTGCTGTAGAAAGGATAATGTGAACTTGGCAGATTCAAATATTGGCTTAGGTAAACGAATCAATATTATTACATAGTAAAAAACAAAACAGTCAAGACATTTTGATTTGTTTCGTTAAGGTGAAATCTATATTTTCTCCAGGAGAATGTGGTGTTGTGTTTGTTTGGAAATACAGACTTAAAAAGTATTGAATGGTACATGTGCTGGTATTTAAACTCGTTTTAACATAAAGTTGCCAGGCGTAGAGTCACCAAGCATTATTTGCGTAATGTTGGTAAGGAGTTCATCATATAATAATAATTATTATTATAAGCACTTAACGTTTAACAACAAAAAAAAAAGCTTTATTAAGTTGTGGCTGTATACACAGAAATGTTTGGCTGGAGTTGAATGACTTGTTTCATGTCAGGGATTCAAGCCAGTCAAATGACTTGTGTATGTATCAGGCATAAACTACGCAGTTCGTATGCAGTAGCAAGGTTAAAACTTCTTTTTTCCGCTTCGTTTGTTCACATCCTTAGGTGTTTCACACCTGAGTTCAGTTTAACAAGTTCACCATCCACCTGAGAAAAGTTGGCTAGCAAAGAGCTTTTGAAGCGCTTGAGTTCACAGTGAAAAGCCTCTAATAGGTTCAGGAGAGGATGTTACAGGTCGTGAATGAGACCTCTGCCTTGGGGACATTTTCTTCCTTGCATTTAGAAAATACCACCAGCCTTTAGACGTTACTTTGAATTGAATTGATATACTGAGACTGTTTATGACGCTAGCCTAGCTTTATACATGTATTTCTTGCTGTAAATGACCAGCTCTAGGGGTGCAAGCTAGGACCAACTGTGGTATTCTGATAATGCTCAAACTAAAGGCTCGCACAATGGGCAGGATTAGCTCCGGATAATAGGGCCATTCATTACACCCGCAAATTTGACTACTTGTCATGGTATAACTTCATTAGTTCTATTCAGTTTGTAGTGGCACTCGGTGGGATCTCCCTCCCGTCTGACGGTCATACCCTGTCACGTCCCTGCACCCCCCCCCNTGCGTCAAATCCTTATAGAGTACAAGAACAAAGCATAGCGTAGACATGTTCCGTCTTGAATTGTACATTGTGTAGAAGTGGTCACATGACAGGCATGCAACACAAGCCAAGATGGGTGGAAGTATCGAACCGTTAACACGAGATCAATATCAGAAGTGGCCATTTTCAGGACGCTTCAGTTTTTTTTTTTTTTGGTTTTTTTTTTTTCCTGAAGGGCCACATTAATAGCTTTAGTGTTAAAACTTCTTATTTTGGCCAAATGGACACAAAAGTACTCGGGGTTGTTATTTTTGCTAATTGTCCTTTGAAAACGACATCTCAGTCTAATGATCATAGTGAGGTCAGCAGAGCTGTTGTCACGAAAATTTCTTTCTTAGAAAAAGAACATCATTTTTTTTTTCTTGGAAAGAGAATATCAACATCATAAAGTCCAGCTTTATCCGCATCCAACTTTAGAATCTGTCTTTTTTTTTATGATTTTATATGATCAAGTTCAAGGGAAGGGAAAGAAAAAAAAAAACCCTGGAGCAAAAATGTCCAAACCATAAATGTGGAGCGCGCACTCAGGTCTGAGCCAGTACGAACGGAATCCTGGGACGGAGGCAGTCGACGCCAGGGTCTTTCCATTCGGAATTGGAACAGCGTGTAAGCTGCTTTTCTTTCCAGGCGGTAGTCAAAGCCAGGGGTGGCTACTTGGCCGTGAAGGAGTGGGGGGAATTGTAGGTACCCTTTGTCCCTTTGCCAATTTGGCCAGATATTTTGGTAAGAGCTAATCCGAAGTGTGTCAACAGGCACATACCTCCACCTGTGGAAGTCAAGGTGAGATCTAAACGGTCGGTTTTTTTTTTTTTCGGACAAAACAAGACTAAAAAAGTATTAGGGTGCTGTCATTCATTTCTGTTCTCAAGATTTGTTTGTTTAGCTCTCCATCAACAATAAAGGTTAACGCCTAAAAACATTTTCAGTTTTAGTGTGGCAGATGTTTTTGTATCAGTCATAGTAAGACCATGAACGGTGTTAGTGTTGGGTTTTGTTAGTCGTAAAAGCAGACACTTTTGCCGCACTTCCGAGTTCAGTACCCGAAAGCTGTTGTTCAGTAACATCCTGTCAACCCGATTTTTTGCTTTAGACTGAGTAAAAGTTTACCCCTTTATCAATGGAATCATGTTCTGTAGTTTTCTTGAACAAGACAGGGCCACAGTAGTACGTCGGTCACACCAACCAGCCTACTGCTGCCTTAACCAGGAAATGCTTTATCTCGGACTGTACACTATTTTTCATATCATATTATTTCTTATATTGCTCTCTCTCTTTCTGGGCAATATGCCCGTAAAGTTTCAGATCATCCCTGGTGTTTGTATCTGATCTTTTTTTATTTTCCAAGTTAATAAAAATTTTATCCAAAGACAAGGTCTCACTCAGATGAATATTAATACATTTATCAGCTAATTTTAATCGATTGTTACAAGATCCCCTTTTCATATTTTGGTAACTATTTGGGAATTTGTTCCTTTAAAGTAGTTCAGAAGATCAGAATGCCTTGTTTTCAAACAAGCTTTGTACCATGTGGTTGAGTTGCTCTCTCGTTCCTCGCACTTGTATTGAAACGGCAGGACAGGGTTACCACAAACAATATGTACTTCAGTCCGGGGAATCCAGTTATCCCACGATGTCCTCCACCTCCCCCCCCTCCTTTCTGGTTACCTTTATTTCTGTGGTAAGGCTAATGCAAGTCCCCCGGTCCAATGGCTACCTGTTGTTGTGGACGTGTTTTTCTGTGTGACAGAGGACCTCCACATTAGTCCGGGCCATCGCTAGTGCCAGGTCAGAAGAAGAAAAAAAAACCTTTTGTCCCTGCACACAATGCTCGGGCTATTTCACGCTTCTGCGTCCAGAACGTCTCTGTAAATAAGAACCTTCTGGTCTTGCTCGACTTGGTCAAACGAGTTGCATTTAGTATGGTTCACCAAACATTCTGCACTCATTCTCTCTTCTCTCTCTCTCTCTCTCTCCCTCCCTTTTTCTTTTTCTCCTGACCTCCACTCTCTCCGTTTCATTATTCTTAAATTTTTAAAACCTCGCATGTTTTCACAGGTAAATTATCCTCCTTTTATTTGAATATCCAGAAATAAGGTGTGCACATTATCCGATCTTTTTTTTTCACGTTCGGTTAATCCATGAAACTGTGAGCTGTGTTTGGATGGACAATTAGTATGTTACATTCTGTTGTTGTTTGAGGATTGGCCGCTGTTTGCTGGGATTATTTCAATAGGGGAAGCAAATAATGTTGTTTACCTCCCATCGCATACAGATTCTCCCCAATAATTCAGCTACATTTACACGCTTTCTTCTAGGTTTGGAATGCTAAACATTTAGCGTCAAGTAAATTTCAAATGAAATTCTTTTTTTTTCCTTCCCCGTATCGTGTTTTCTCCCGTTAGACTCCTTTGCAGGCCGGAGTGTATTTTAATTTCAAGTGTTATTGTAATGCCTGGAAAGTAGATCACATCGTTATGTTGTAATACCAGGAAGTGAAATTCTAATCTAACACACATGTCACTGAGTCAGTTCTGTAATATTAGTGGTTCTCTGTACATCTACATTCCCACATCCTTAATCAAGATAAAGAACAAGCGCATAGATTTGCTGGCACATTCCTATTCTCGTCGGCTTGAACACTAGTGAATGAATCGTTTTCTATTTAGAATACTTCAAATACGAATCGAATGCATAGAAGGATGATTTGATGGTCGAGTTCCTTGTTTGTTTTTGATGAAATACTAGGAATTATTGTGAATTATAACCTGATTCACACTGTCTTTGTATAAGGTTTATTATATATATTATGTATTTCCTTTTACAATTGAACCAGTGAACTGTCACACAGATCTGGAATGTGCAGTAGACTTTCGTTGATTATACCTCGGTAAGGAAGTCGGTCTTTGGATACATGAACGAGAAAAGACCAATGGATAAGACTGAAAATATAATGGATAGACTGTGTCTTTCTGCTTCCCCCCAGTAAAAAGGAAATGACCGCAGTAAAACGCATGGTTCTCATACCCATTGGTCGTTGGGGTTCACAGTGCTAGTAGCAAACTAGGACCAGCTGCGAAGCAGTAGTGAGTGAATTTGCTGTTGCTAATTTCACCCGTCCCTAAAACATGTCTACTGCGGATAACAGATTCGTAACCGACACAAGTTCGTGTGATATTGCTGTGGTGTCCAGCAGTATGAAAGAATAACTCGCAAATAAAACATCACTATATCAGAATTACATGACGGTAGGACCTCAGGAACTCGGAATTGAAGAGATCGGTCCATAATTCAGAGTTGCAAGATGTACAGGTTTATGTGGTTACTTTTTGACTTCCATGAATAGAGATAATACATTCAGGACCATAAAAGTAAAACTTTATATGAACATGCGTGGTTTTTAGTAGATAATATTCCCGATCATGAAGTATCACTATAATTTACATTTTATTATATAATTTTATGAACATGTTCTTAGCTGTTCTGCGGAAAGCGTCGGACGGGAGTGGAGCTGCATACTTGCGGTCTGATACTGATAGGTTTTATTTGACCTTTCCGGAGATCTTGTTTACCAGGAACTATATATAAGCGTTACCCATCATTCACGCTTACGAGTCTCAGCCGAAGGTCATGGGAAACACAGGGATTGTTTGTCCTGGCTGACTGATTCGGAAAGGTGACTTTCTGTCTCTTGTCTCCATGATGGTCTGCGAGATTCCTTCCACTGGTGCTGTCATGCCAGTCATACCACCCATTTCCATGAAGAGAAATAGACAAGTTCAAGTTCAAAGCTTTATTTAGGCTAGTAGCCAATATTCTCGATAATACATGGCATAAATCAAAATTCATAATAACGAAAGAAAAAAAAGTAAAAAAGAAGAAAGATGGGAAGAGAAGAAAGACAGAAAGAAAGAAAGAAAGACAACAGTGTGAGATAATGAAACCAAGGCTTATCTCCCCTCTGTGTTCCTCTCACAGTTCTAAGTTCATGTTTCATAATGTGGTAAAAGTGGTGCGGTCAGCAGTGCGGTACTCTCCTGTCGCTAGAGTGGTCATCTTAGAACTCGTCAGACTGGTCACTTGTGGTCACTCTCTTCCTCCTTCTTCTGCCTGTCTTTTGTGTTTACTGCTTCGCTGACCAGAGATACATTCCCATTTAAATATTTCGGTTAATCACACACATTGGAGGTAAAGGTTTTTTTTTTTTTTTTGCAGAGGGTACGTGGGAAGGGTGAGGGAATAAGGGGGGCTTAGAATATTATACCACTAATGTTTCAGACCACCTTAGAAATTTTACTACTTATTGAGGCATTTCAGGGACACAGCACTACCTGAGACCATTGGGCGGACACTATCAGGCAGTTGGCACGGGTTTCTTTACAGTAGCAATCCGAGTGTTACATCTTTGGTAAAGTAGTGTACCTGTAAAGGTCTGAATCTCAAAACAATTCAGGGCTTTCCTATATCTCCTGTGTCTCCTCAACCAGCTGAAATCTACACCCGACTAACGCGGCATGCGATATATTTTTCCCCTCGGTTCGGATTTCTGGTAGCCTCAGTTGAATTTAAAGAAGTTTCCACTATTCAGAAATTATCGCTGAAGAGGACCAGACTCCAAGAAATACCACATTATCAAAGTACTTGTAAGTTTTTTATGATCTGAATACGTTTTCAGTGATACCAAATCATCCAAAATCGTGCTGAGGCGGAAGTAAGTGCTGGCATTAACAGATACTAAGAGCTAAAAAGTGGTACAGGCCATTAGAAGCCATTTATTCATTTTGTTAAACACTTATGCCTGTAACAACATAGGATATTGTCTCCTAAACGATTGCTGTGAGAGAGATAAACAGTGCTAAGACAACGCGAAGTGAGGATACTGAGCGTGATTTGGTGATACCGAGTTCCGGAAAATTTCTCATTTCCCAAGAAACGTATGGAACTCTGACCATTGTTTTAAGCTTCTGTCATGTGGAAATCTAGTCATATAATGAGTTTTGACTGTCGAAATGGAAGCAATCTCTCTTGATATAGTGAATAAATATGACGCAATTACTGTGTGAAATTGGTAATATGAGTAGCATCGAAAACATCGCAAAAAGTTTTAATCTCTAGTGCGCTGGATGCAGCGGCAATGCACTCACTTGTTTGTAAGTTTTTTTGTTTTTTTTTCTGACGCCTTCAGTTTCAGCCGCCCAGTCTGTCTCATTCTCTCTCTTCTCCTTTTCTCTCTCTCTCTATTCCCTCCTCTTCTCCTCTCCCCCCCCCCCNCCCCCCCTTTTTTTTTTCGCCACCGCCATGATTTTTTTGAGATCGTTTCTGTGTGTTCTTTACATGGAAAGAGTGTTGTAAAAAGAGAGATAAAATGCTAGGACAGGCGAAAGGAAGCCGTAGCTTATCTTATTATGTACTACCTTTTTTTGGCTGGTGTGAAGCTCAAGTCTGAAGTTGACACTTTAACTGTCCAGACGGGGCAAGCGGAAGAAGGGAGGACATTCATGCACGCAACAACTCGCTTGCCTCCCCTTTGATTTGATGAATGGGGAGGTAACTGGTGACGTCTTGATCCGCTTTCTGTCCGTAAATGTCCGAATATTAAATTTGTCTGCTGTGGAAATATGAATTACGTTTGCATGGATGAAAGAAATGGACTGGTTTATGTGATAATGCCCTTCGTGCGTTCCTAACCTAATGAAAGCGAAAACATAGAAGTATTGCACGAGCAGCCGGAAAGGGTGGTGGGGATGGTGATGGATGAGTGGGGGTTTGGCTTGATTGAAAAAAAAATGTTTTATTACTATTAGTCCTGTGTCATATTTCTTCAGAATGTTAAAATCACTTTCCCAGTATAAATGACAAGGAGAGGCAACGAGTGACAGGTCACTAATTTGAGTTCAATCGGACGCTTCTTGTCACATCGGAGCGCTGTTTTTCCAGAATTTCTTAAGAAAAGGACTTAGTAGTTCATAGAAAGGGTGCAGATAGCTGGTTTCCTGTACCCTCAAACATTACGGTAAAGAAACTTTATATATAAAAACGTTTAGTACTTGAATGCAAATCCGAGTGGGGTCTGTATCCACGTCCATTTGTAGGGGGAGCTTGTCATTAGATGGCAATGATGGGACAGAGGAAACACAGTGTTTATAGATTCCAGTATGATCAATTGGGAGAGCCTTCTTCAGTATATTTTAGTTTATCTTATTAAAAAAGATTGAATGTTAGTAGTACAGGCTTTGACTTAGACGTATAGACGGTCACCCCAGTATAGAGGTAGTCCTAAAGATTCTTAGGAAGTCCCAGAATATGCATGGAATATACGAACAAAAACCGTGATTGATCTTGATATTAAAAAGTACATAGGGAATTTCCGATGTCATTGTTGATGTACAGTTTTTTTTCCCTTGGTATCTGTTAGAGCCAACTGCACCTAGTGTAGTGTAATAGTTGTCGTTATATTTGTCATTCGGTCTTGCTTTTTCTTCACTCACTTTCAAACAAACAAACAATCATAGACATGTGAGATCTTGTCTTGGCTTCTACTATAGTCTTTACTTCCTGAAGGCGAGGAACTCACTAGCTTTGTTTTTGTTCTAAACTACGTAGACCACCTGAATTGTTCAGTCACCATGTATGAGGTGAACTTTAATCCTCTAATACCCAGCGTAAATCAGATCTGATACATTTCGTGGATTAAAGACAAAACAGACTACGATAATTTTGATGCTTGTTCCAGCATCGTGGTCCCAGAAGTAATCCAAAAATTGGAGCTTAGATTTTTTTGTGCCATTATAAATTATACTAGGGCTGGGTATTAGAGGGTTAATCTTCTCTGCGTACTCGACCAAACATTAGATGTCAGTTTGAAACTGGAGGATCCGCTTTTAAAGAAGGGTTGCATATGGTATTGCAATGACAAAAAGTGTTATGCTTTTTCACCAATTTTTTTTAAAGGGGGGGGGGGGGGGGGNNNGGGGGGCGGAAGAGACCAGATACAAAGTTGTGTTTTTTTCCTTCTTTTTAACAGAAGTCGAAATTTAATTATGGAATATTGTGAGTCAAATATCCGTTGTCGGTCTATGGAGTGGACCTTTTTTTGTGCACTTACTTCTCCTACTCCTACCTAAAGTAAGCAAAATATGCTTGAAAAGATTTTTTTAAAAAAAATCAAGTTTTTGAGAACGCATTTTGTCATGACGCTGTGCGGGAAAAGGAGGGAGGGNGGGCGAGGGTGTCTTAGTGCTGTTGGCAAGACGGTCTAGAAATAGACCAACATTATGCATTCGTTTTTTAAAATGTGAATTTGAAAGTGGTGGTGCTGGCTTTCACCGGGGCTTGTCATGAGAGTTTGACGCGATTATCACGACAGAATCTTTTCACAGGAAGAGCGGCTCGAAATTTTAGAGAATCATTTCCGTAAATATGATGAGGTAGTTTGTCACAATGAATTTCCCTTGTGGCCATCTGTATGCTAGAATTATCTCCATAACAGCCCACATCTTTCAGTTAATGCCTGCATAAACGTCAGGAAGTGGACGTCACAGACATCCATCTGTATTCAGGTGAACAAGCTTTCTTTCTTTTCAAACATCACAGTTAGACTCCACCTAATTGCAAATTTCAATAAATGCAGTCTCTTCGGGACGAAATGCAGTGTTTTTCTTTCACAACAAAACGACGTGTTCTTAAGAAGTTGCGATTAAGCGGAGTTGATTTTATACGAAACGATTTAACGTGTATTCTGTCCATTGAATCATATACTTAGCGTCCAGTAGCGCAGTGTGCCGTATTCTCAGTTGGTACATGTTCTGTAAACTATTGATTTAAAACTTGATGTCTTCACTCACGGTGTGACCCCCAGGACATTCGTCACCGCTCACCCACACACTTGAGTATTGGACAAGGAGTAGCCAGGTTAATTTGCGTTAGTCTGATTGATCTGTACCAACGTTTACCTGAAAGAGTTGTTTTTTTTTTAATGCCACACTTCTGTGTTACTCGATAATTCACTAGAATGAAGACAATTTTTTTTTAGTCTGCTATATTTCATGAAACGCATTTTGTTGTTGTTGTTGTTGTTATTGCTGCATCAGACGTTGTTTATACCGAGAGTTTTTGATTTCTGGTGAGTTCAAGAGAGTGTTTGAGAGAGTTTTAAAGACAGAGTAGTTGCAAGAAAAGTTTGGGGTGGGGGTGGTGGGCGTAGTAGGTTTAGCTGTTGTGATGGTAGCACAGATATTTCCTCTTTTCAGACAGCTGTAGAGTCTTTCTCTCTCTCTCTCTCTCTCTCTCTTCCCCCCCCCCNCCCCCAACTTTTGGATCTCCCGACGTCATTTAAAAATGTCTTTAGATTTAATGAAGTCATAGTCATTGGAGGGGGAAAAGTGGCTATCTCAAGAATTTTTTTTTATCTTTAGAGTTGCAAAGAGAAGGATGATTGTTAATGGAGAGCTTGCATATTAAGGATGGAATCTCCTACCGTCGTAAGAATTGTATTCACTCTGCATGTTGAACGTAACTAAAGTCGGACGTTTACAGCACCAATTCACTAATGTAATTCTTGCGAGACTCGGTGAGATGTCAATTTTTGTTCAGGAAGAAATGATCAAGTAGATAAGTGACCTTGCACCTGACTTGACTTACTTCTTTTCTAACACCAGGGCTGAGGAAATTAGCCTTTGTGAATATGCGAGCGCTCGATAATGAATGCACAGCAACAACAGACACGTTTGATATGAACAATAGACAAGACAGGCTTGTTGGGGGGTTAGAACACGTTCAGTTCCCACCACATTTCTGTACTTGTCTTCATGCAGTGGTGCGCATCAGTGTCGTTGGAGTTACAGAATAGATACAGTTCATGTAGACTACCCACCACCGCGTGGCGCCTGTCCTTCCCCTTCTCCTTCGCGGGCCCTTTGTGCACATTTTGCGGTTTCCTTCCTGTCTATTCAAGTCGTTAAATCAACGGAGCCTTGCGGAAATAGCGACAAGTTACAGTCTCCGAAATAGCACTTGTCATAATTTCCCCACACGGTGTCTTGTTCTCCTCCACATGACAGTATGGCATGACTCAAGCTTTCAGGCCTAGTCTAGCTCTCACCTGGCATTATGTCATAACTCTTGAAGCTGCGCTAGCCCATCAAGTTTAACAAGTTTAACAAGTTTATTTAATAGCTTAATGTACATCATGTACATGAAAGCAATACAACAGTGGACACAACTTCATACAATAATCGACGAAATATCAGAACATACATGGATACAACGCAAGCGCATAATACAGTGTTACATATTGAACATCCTAAATTATACAGTTTTCAACAAAATTTCCAAAAAAATGGGATAATCTTTTCAATTCCATTACATTCTTAGTCCCCATCAGTCTTTTATATTGATACATACTAGATCGCTCAAAATATTTTTTGTCTATATTCTATTCCTTTCAAGTCGAGAGTATGGACATTCTAACAAATAATGACACTCATCACCGATCGAATGCCGGCAAAACATACAAGTTCTTTGGTCTAAAGGTGTATTATTGTATTTGCCTATTTCTACTGGGAATTTGTGATTGGCGTTACCGTCTGAATACAAACCTCATGGACAAAATGACCGTGATGACTTTCCACTCAAATGGATGTGTGCCCCCCCTATATCTCAAATATGAAATAGAAGATTTTAGATCAGTTTTCCTCCCTCTAACGTTTGAAAGGACAGAAAACTAATAATCAGCAAGTTTTTCTTACCAGTATGAAACATTATATCGGTGAAATTAGAAAAAAAAAACCAAAAAAAGTAGCGCTCCGATGTGAAGGCTGCGATTGAATTCAAACCAGTACATGTCCCTGTAAGTTGTTGTAAATCCTGATAAGTATCTAGGTTTCAGAACAAGTTACGGATCGAGAGTAGATTGAATCGCTAGGCAGGTCTCACAGTGTGATTTCACATTCCGAGTGTCTTTTTGTAAAGAACCCATGTCTTGAGGTCGGTCGACATGCTGGATTGATCGATGAAAAAGCTAATGTGATCAGACAGATGTCATGTTCTTACGGGCTAAATGGGCGTCCATGCATTTAGCTGAGAATAAAGTTACTGTTTAAAATTTTTTGCTTGTCGGATTCAATTTGCCGTGATACATTTTGGCAAAGTGCAGTAGATTGAAACTGGCGTCAGGTAATGTTTCACTGAAGTATATAGTGCGGAAAAGTTACGAACTTAAATGTTTAATAATGAAGGAAGAACTTCTTTGAACCTTTCATATTTTTTTAATGCATTTTTTTGAGCCAGCGTTGCAGCAGCAGTTCAGGAAAGGGCAGCGGGCGGCAGTTTTATGGAGTCTGGGGTCTGATAGCTAGAGCATAATTTTAAACTTCAGTGGCCTTCTTTTATTAATTAAGATAATACTCCCAGTGATTTACTAGAATTTGGCGGGCATCAGTTTCCTGGGATCGTCTTTCCAGTCTGGCGCTGTGGAGAGAAAATGTTGAGTGGTGGTGGGGTAGGAAGATATTGGGAAAGAATATATGCCTTGAGGTAATAAGCCTTGCGTGTTATTAAATTATAGACGGCAGAGCTAAATCTGGCTGGGATGTTTTTAATGATTTATTTTTTATACATCCAGATTTGTCTGAAGCCTGAAGTTGGAGGTGGGATATGTTTGGCAGCTGTAAAGACTCCATGACCTGTTTTGTAGTAATAGGTTCAATGTGACGCGGTCTAAGAGGAGCGGGAAGATGAGTGTTTGGTTCTGTGCTGGGGATTTTATTTATTTGAAATACGTTGGTTTTTTTTTTTTGTCCTTTCTGGGTGTCCGATTAATAACAGAATTGTAGAATAAATAGCCATAACCTTTTGAAATTAAAGAAAAATTAGACCTGGCCTTAAAAAGAGCGTACTCCAAAAGACTGGCTGTACACCATGACCTGCTTGCGGCTGACAGGTATACAGGAGTTTGTAGATTATCGAAGCAGATTCCTGTATTTTTCATGAGAGTAGCACAAACGTGCAAAGTCCTGGGTGACTACCACATCATACATGGATTTAAATATGAAAATATTGAACCTAGATGACAGTTTGTTCTGGTGCCTGTGAGCCTGAGTTTTGGCCATGACCTTGCGATGTGTCATCAGTTGTCAGTAATTTTTGACACACATTTCAGTTCCCCATGTTGTTACGAACGATATTCCTCGGCTCAGCTTCTCTGCTTGAGCAGATGTTTAAATTTTCCAGGTATGTGTATGAAAACTTTGGATTTTAAAGATAGGTGGGAACAAATTTTGCGCCTACTAGATGTACTGGTTTGATTGTAAGGAAATAACAGTATCTTTGCGTATTTTCTGTTGTCCTATATTTCTCCTACTCCTCGCCAGTTTTCTTGGTGACTATCGTCTCCATCTCAAACTCTTTTGCCGAAGTGTAAATGTTGGTGTTAGCGTGTTTAAGGAACTTGCATGTTCAGATAGAATACAGAAACGTTTCTCTCTCCTTACTACTGTATCTGCTTTTCCGAAGGAAAAGAATTTAAGATATCACCTGTTGTTGCCTATTGCATTCAATAATATCCCATTCTCCGTCTCTTTAAGAAGGATGAAATGGTTTTGTTTCACATCAAGAGACTTAAAATATAAACGTGTCTGTACGTCCATCTTAGGCTGTACGTAGTGATCATTTTTTTTTTCGAGGCTTGTGAGCAGACGCCAAAGACACAGTGCACTCACGTGTGGCTGTTATCTTTGTGTTATTCTGTTGTGAGCCCGTTTTCGTTTCAAAGGCAAATAATGAAATGAATGACAGAGAATCCTGCTGTGCGCAAGAACTAGTCCGTGTTGCAGATAGCGGTGTCTAAGAAGCAACGGTGGTCTTGCCATAGCATACAAAATCCTTGCCCTGACCATGAAGGAAACATTTTAGAGAGCTGCCAGTTTGCACAGTGCTTATTTTATTTCAGTGTAGCCGGCACATGAAGAGATACTCGCCCGCCACTCCTGGCAGATCTTGAAAAGTCCTTGGGAATAAAACATCCAAGTAGTTCGATATGATTTCTTAATGGCTGTCAAAATTATTTCCTTCAAGGTTCTTGTTTTTAGATTTGAGAAAGAAAAAGAAATAGATGAAGTCAAATCTGGAGAATAGAGTGAGTGTTGAAGAAATCCAGTACTTAGATTTTTGGCTGCGCGCTGCACAAGGGGTAGTTTGTGAGGAAAGCACTTTGTCTTCAAACATTTTGTCTTCTGAGTACTTGCTGTCTCTCGCTTTCCTGTTACAGCCTGTATAGTTTGGTGAGAAGATCAGCATAGTACTGTGTACTGCCACGAACTAGTGTTTTCTCCAGGCTACACTATCGCGCAATTCGCTCCATAAATTTGAACGTGCACCGATCTCCCCTTTTTTTCCTGCACTTCAACATTTGCATTTACACATTTTCTCTCTCTCTCTCTCTCTCTCTCTCTCTCTCTCTCTCTCTCTCTCTCCCTATCCCATTCTNCCCCCCACCTCCCCCACCTAAAATTTCGACGAACTCAGTATGACATGGATGAAACAACTGATCGACTGTGTTGCCATGAGGAGAGGATGGAATCTTACGACAGGACACATTTGGCAAGACCCTGGAATTTACTACCATTGATTATGATGACTGTTGTGTGTGTGTCTGTGTCATGTTATGATCTGTGTGGAAATTGTTTTTCAGAACACAGCAAGTGTCTTTCCTCCAAGTCCAGTGTTTGTTGTTGTTTGTGTTCCAATCTAAGACCGTAGCCTAATGTATGTGGACCGTTTCTCTTTCAGAAATCAACAGAGTTAGATTGTCCTTATTTCACCATCAAGGCAAGCGAGATGTGTTGGAATTGCCGGACCCAGTGGGTCCAGTTGTCCAGTTGCAGGAGAAATTGTTTGTGCCAGTCAAAGAATACCCAGATGTAAGTATACATAGTATAAACTAATTTCTTTACCACAGCCAGGAACATTTTCTCTTTGACTGAGATGGAAATGTATGTCCCATATAAATCGTCTTGACTGAATTTAACAGTATGAATAGGGAGAGGTACAGAATTTTTGTAGTTAATGAATCTTTATTTTAAAAAAAGAACATAAAAAAAAAACATGTTTACCCGTTTAGATTGTTTGACCCATGAAACATTTCCGAAATATTATCCAATAGGTTCCTTGGGGAAAGTGTTGCTGGCTGGTTTATGACCATGACCTTAACTTGTCTTGTACCTGAGGAAAAACTCTATTGGTCATGATGTTCACCATGCACCTGTATCTCCTACTTTTTGTTCATAAATGTCCTTCACCTCTGCACTTGCCCTTTCACCTTTCACCCTTCTCTCGTCTTATCTTAGTCCCGTCCTTCACATTGGGCTGTCCTTGACCTTTACCGCTTCTTTTCATTTTCTCATTCTGTCACTTATGTCACTCTCCTGCTTTGTGCAATGATAATTCAGCCACAAGTTTTTGGTTGTTTTTTTTTTTTTGCTCCCCCGTGAGCAATTGTTGAAAGCCCTCCCCCACCTCCGTGTTTCTCCCCAAGGAGTCTGTTTACATAATGGAAGCTACTGATGAGCTCAGGTAGAGATAGATCATATGTTATTATCTACAGCTTATTAATAATAAATATCAGAAGGATGTAAACTTGTCTAGATAATAAACCCACATGATGGAAGGGCGTGCGAGTACATTACAGAGAATGGCTAGATGAAAGCGTTCTCACACACTGAGGCTTATGAGCGTGGGAAGATAAGAAAAATCAATCATGATGAACTTTCGACGTAGTGTTAGGGCTCGAGTTTAATAAAAATGAAAAAAACATTTTTTTGATGATTAGAAGTTTGTGTTTTTGTTTTCGGATACGTTACTTGTTGAAAGAAAATTTTGTGTGGAAGCTGCGACATATGATCTTTACCGCCGGAAGGGAAGTCACGCCTACAAATGGTCTTGAGCACTGCTCGACTCAGATAGAACTGGCTTCATATTTCAAAAATCAAGTTTTTTTTTTTTCATCAACCTTCTTTCCTGTAACGTTTGAGGATGTTTAAACCAAAGATTTTCAAAGTAGAAATGTTTTACTTTTAAAATTTGGAAATTTAAAACATTCGGCGTGGAACGTGCGATTGACTTCCAACACGTCGTGAGTTTTCTCTTCTTTGAAGTTTGGGGTCGGGCCTTCAATAATCATGGCAAGAAAGTCAGTGGGAAAATAGAACTTTTATACATTGTCAAGATACTCTCATTTGGCATTGAAGCAGTGGCGGTAGACTTCATTTGGGCCTGAATACAGTAATCCAAGTAGCGGTAATTCCGAGCGAGTGTAACAAACGAGAGGTTATCTAAGTCTATGCATAATTCATTCTTCAGCCAGAGCACTGGGGTACTTTAGTTTGGGATGAACTTGGAGGCAGAGAAAAAAAAGAAGGGAAGAAAACCGATACTCTGCTTTGCTCAGCCGTTGTTCAGAATATTTCCAGATTTCCAGTTATTTCTTCAAATCTTAAACTGTCTTCTACATATTGGTAGACTTTGGAGGCTCCCTTCTCTCCATTCCTATGTTGATATGGGTCGTGGAAGAACCAGATTTTTCAGGACGAGTTAAAAACGTTCTTATCAGTGATTTAGTCGACTAAAATTGGCAAAATACCACTTCAGTTATTTTTTTTTTCTCTCGATAATTAACTATTTCGAGATGGGGTCTTCCCGATCGCCCGCTGCAGTAAAACTTTTACATGGCGTGTAAGGTGTTCGTATACGGTGCGGTTCGGTGCGTTAGGTATCTTTTCAGCTGTTGCGCATTGTCTGTCTCTCTCGCTTTGATAATGGGATCAGTAGACCACTGTCACTGTCAGTGTAGTCTGTACCCTTTGAGATCATCCCTCAACCATGTTGATGCCATTGGAAGAATGGGGAGTTAAATCGATTGTTTTTTGAAGACTATCACTACTGAATTATGAGCAATTTTTCAGGGAAAATATCTTCCAGTAGGCCCCTCGCGACCTCGAAGCTCACGTACTCGACAAAAGCTCATCACCATTTGATGGTTTGGTCCCCAGAACGTTTATTTTCTCCATCAACATTTTCTCACAAACTCAAAACATCTCCGAAACATCAAATTTCACAATAGTATGATCCCTCGGAATACAAATCGTCGAGACCCTGTAGTGTTAAACTATACTGATACCTCGATGTAATGTATGTACTTAAAAGTAAGGTATACTTGTTAAATGAGTTCTTAATATCGAGGTTCCTGTATACCTTGTTAATAAGAATTTAACATGCACAGGACTCATTATTAGTCTGTGATGTCATTACTGAGGTAGACCGCGATATTAAGGACGTTTCAATAATTAGATACTTTTTTTCCATGCACTAAGAAGTAAGAACACGCCTGTTAGTGAGGTTTTGCACTGTAATATTTTTGTGACATTTCAACGGACCAGGGTTGTATTTGGAAAAGAGGAAGTNGGGGGGGGGGGGGGGGGGAAGCTAGGGAAGGAGGATTGAGGGTGGCCTTTTCTTTATGCTGCGATGCCTGAACGGAATTTATGATGCTTAAGCGTTGAAAGACGATCCCAATTTATCCCAGACCCCCAGACTACAATGTGCGATATCATTTCCCGAAGAATTTGAAGCATTTTCCCCCCATGCACGCACAAATGGTAGCAGTTTGTCATACTCGCACGCGGCTCGTGTTAGCACAAATAATTTTAAGTGCTGTGAGTATAAGGAAGAAAGGATATAGTGCAGGTACGCGGAGATTTTGTAACACACCTGGGCCAGGTGGCTGGAGGGGAAGCGGATCTGTAAACTTGCTCTCTTCCAAATGGAAAGATGTTGGAGTTTGAGAAAGAAGCCCTCGAAATTGAGAGAGAGAGAGAGAGAGAGAGAGAGAGAGAGAGAGAGAGAAGGGATTCGTTTTAGTAATCAAATAATTCAAATAATAAGTTGGGAAGAAAGTTCTTGATAATGTTGCGCTAAAGATCAGTAACATTTATTCGAATTTACCAAAAAACACGAAAAAAAACCTTGGGATGCGATAATATTACCGATTTTGATTGTTGCTTCATTCAGGCTTCAAGAGTCAGACTCGCATTGCACGGCGGTCATTATGCTGTTCATATTAAATTTCAATATTTTGCTTATGATTATGGCTTCCAAGCGGAAGTGTTGCGAGTATCTCTAGACTAAACATAAAACATCCTGAGAGATTGCCCCATTTTGTCACTTCCGGGAAAACTTCACTAAGGCTGGTCTGTTAAAAGCCGAGGCTGGAGATCTTGAAAGCGGAAGAAAACGGAAAAGAGAAAACTTGTGCAATTTACAGGCGCAAATGAGGATGACGATATCGCCCTGGGATCTATCGGTCACACGCCAGCACACATCAGCGTAAATAAAGAGAAGATGCAACGAGTCCAGGCGTTAGAGAAAGCTTTTACAATGCAAATAAATTACGTGACTGGGAAAAGTGGCGCGGCATTAAGTTTTTGTATTTTGTGTTTGGGATCCCCGGCTTTGAACTCTGCACAACTCACGGTGCCATTTCCACATGGCTGTTTTGGGATCAGATTTAGATTCTGCTTTATTGTGCACTTGGGCGAACATCATCGTTTCGAACTTGTGTGACCTGGCCAAGGCATTAACTAATACAGAAATAAACGTTGATTTCTCTAAGATTTCTTTCTATGCTTTCGGAAGTTTGTGGAACTTGTGGCAGAAATGATTATTTCCGGGCAGGTCTTATGACCTTCTGTCGTTGGGAGGTCTCTTTTGATTGTTATACTCTTGGCTGCGCCAGTTATGGATGTTTCTGGTGATCTGAAGTTTAACTGTAAAGAGGAATATGGCAGTTCAAAAATCTGGAGAATAAAAAAGCGCAGAATAAATGCAAACATATTTATTTAAAAAAGATTCTTCAGTTTAAGAGAGGTTAAGTTTAATTTTTTTTTGGGTAAACATTCAGAAGTCCATTTTTACCTCTGCGTCCGTGGACACATATTTTCTTCAGAACGGACGCATTGCATAGGCCTATCAGGATGAGGTCTTTTTACCAGGACTCACAAATCAACAAACTGTTAGACTTCCTCATTAAGAGCTCCTTCAGTTTTGCCTGGGCAGGTCACAGAAAGCATCATGGTGAAAAAGAACCAGCATTCGCATTAGAGGATCATCGCGTTAGTTCAGTAGCACCGTACAAGGAGGGTTAGGGTTAATGTTTCTCAATTATTACAAGGTCTTGTTCCTTGAGGAGTTTCCTCATTTGAGGAGTTTCCTCATGCCATGTGAGTATTACGTGTAACTGGATTAGAGAGACTTAGTCTTTCCCCCTCTTACTTGTCGGCACTCGGTAGCCGGCGTGCAATGGACACGTGGTAATCATTTCGCCAGCGCGTTTTCAAGATGGCTCCTTGGAACGCAATAATCAGCGAGTGCCTAACGTTGGCTTGTCTACATAGCGAGCATAATAAGCGAGGGTGCTCAAGAGGCCGAGAGAGCAGGGGTTGTTTTTGGCGCACATTCCACAAAACATGATGTTATGATTTTCATTACTGTACCCTAGTCAGTTAGGCCGGCTTCTGGCGATGTTATCAACTCCTTCTTCTCTCAGCCCGCCTGTTTTTCTTATCCGTGTTCTCGTGTGTTCATAAAGCATTGGGAAAATGACTTTCTGTTCGCGCCACTAGCACTCCCGTTTCACGAACTGGGGGGGGGGG
>JAWQUT010000118.1:617414-627543 GCA_033807755.1 Ellobium chinense | reverse complement strand
GGGGGCAACAGATGTGATGATAAACAAACATTTCCTGGTTTAATTCTGCATAATGGGCATGGATTTTCATCAGACTTTTTTTTTGGGCATTTGTCTCGGCACAGACAGTCTTAGAGTTTGTTCTTGGCCTTGCTCAGTTTTGAGTCCTGTCTGGCAAAATATATGTGCACTAATCGGTACAGCGCTGGTCTCTTCTGCTCTGTTCTGTCTGACTTAAATGTACTCACATACTTGAGCAGAGTTGCCCCTCTTTAGAGAAGAAGGCTGTTTGCCATCAGTTTGAGAAATTGATAGAAAATTGTAGTCTATCCAGTTTCTCATTTTTTTTTTTATTTTTCGGACATAATTGCATTGGCCATTCTCTTTTAGTATTTTGCACTTAAAGTAAGTTATAGTAGACAATGTACATTCAAACGAAAATAGACATATTTTAACTTTACAGTATCATGTGTGCGAAATTCCAGAAAGCTCTGGGAAGTTTAAGAGACGTGAGTGGCACGACTGCGTGTGCGAATAGGAACATGCGGCATTGAATTGCACCGTTACAGGCAGTTTTTTTTTTTTTTNGGGGGGGGGGGGGGGGGGGTGCGGAGAAGGCGAAGAGGGTGATGTCGAGGATAAATTCAAGGGACGATTGCGGTCAGTTAGTCGTCTCTCGTAAATGAAATGTAATCCATGATGTTATTATGTATGTGCTACAGATATGCTATAGATATACGCGCGTGAAATGCAGCCGGATTTCAAAAACACGAATTTTAGGAAATCAGTGCATGGTTTAAAATTCGTGAAATATCCAAGTTCATTAAGGAACTTTGATAATAGAACTCTGTTAATACAACCACGGCTTAACACAATCCCTTGCTCAGCCCACTCCCATTCAAAAGTCCCAGCTACTTTATTCCTTATGAAAAGCACTCTGGATAAACCTTTTGGTAACACGCCTTCAGTAGCTTGATCCCAAGGGTTTGTACTCGTACGTGTTGTCAGAGTGCTCTTATATATATATATATATATACATATTATTAAAGAAAAGGACTCCGTGATAGCTTATTGTCCAGATTCTGCGGGCGAAGTTATCGAGTGCACGTGGTTCATTCTCGGGTGTCCTATAAACTGCACCAAGTAAAGCAAAAAAGAGGGTCGAAGGATCGACAATGGCATGGTAAAACACAATATAGACATCTCGGTCGCATGTGGGTAGACCAGCACTGAGAATGAACGGAGCACCAGAGATATAGACTGGCCATAGATCTCATTACAAATTACACTGTCTTGTTCAGACCACGCGATTAGTGGATTGACCCCGTAGATGTTAGAATTTTCCTAGAGTTCTTTGAACACTCTCTCTCTCTCTCTCTCTCTCTCTCTCTCTCTCTCTCTCTCTCTCTGTCCCTCCTCCCCCTCCCCTCTCCCGCGCACTTTTCTTTTTCTTCTCTGCAGTCCAAAGTTGGCACCATTTTTTGTTTATATCGAAAGTCTTAGACCAACATAAGAAACCGTCGTTTTTTTTTTTTTAACCAGCAGCTGCCATGAGAGTGAAATACAGTAAAACTGCTTCTGGTGGGTTTTTATTTCTTTTGTCGAAAAGAAACGTGTCTGCTGACAGTGAGGCTGAGATGTAAAATATAAGATAGACAGAGGGTGGTGGCAGGAGAGGGAACGAGAGAGAGAGCGAGAGAGAGAGAAAAAAAGCGAGAATGAGAGAGAAAAGAGTGAAAGAGAGAGAGAGAGAGAAAGCGAGAAAAGAGTGAGAGAGAGAGAGAGAGAGAGAGAGAGAAAAGACAAGACATGACACGGATTGTTTCATTATTACACCTCCAAACAGTTTTTCTCTTCAGTTTAGTAAAACAGTTTTTACCATCTTCTTCTGCGATCAGAGAAAGAGAAAAGACCTTCAGAAACATCTCAAATTCCTCTTTAAAATTGACATTTCTCCCCCGAACTTATTTGGACAAGGGGAGACTATCACGGCCAACCCATATGACCTGGAGAAAAGAGGGCAGTAAGAGCAAGTAATCACACGTATAGAGAGATCAGCTCTAAGGACAGACAACCCACCCTTCCTCTCAGCCTAGGACGGGGGAAATAAATATAGTATAGTATGAAAAAAAAAAACGTTTTCAGTGGTTCTAAAGATAATCTGGCAGATCACGCCTGTCACATCTTGATCCGTCTCAGTGTCTGATAGACAGCTACATCATCCCTGGGAGCTAGAGTGGCATTTGTCACAGGTCAGGGTGCGTGGTCACTGCAGGGGGTCGGGGGGAGGAGGAAGGGGGAGGGAGGGTGAAATGGGAGTGGAAAGAAAGAAAATGGCTGCAGTTTTTAAGGGAAGGTCAGCATCGCTTGTAAAGGCGGTGAAGGGCCGCGGTGGAAAAATACATGAAGACCAACCGAAACTGAAGAATTTGTAATGACGTGTTATGTGTTCTCGGAATAACAAGACACTTAATGACTGAAATTGTAGTGTAGATCACGTGGTTGTCATATGCAGGCTGGAAGATGGAAATGTCAAATATTAGTTTGAAANAAAAACATTTTACATCGTCTAAAATATTTTTTTTTTTGGTTTTTTTGAGAGAAATTTGAAGAACTATTTCGGCGGTCCTGAACCAAGGGAACAAGACTTCCCTAATAGCACCTTACTGTAGCTTGATATCATCTTACTGTAGCTTGATAGCACCTTACTGTAGCTTGATAGCACCTTACTTTAGCTTGATAGCACCTTACTGTAGCTTGATAGCATCTTACTGTAGCTTGATAGCATCTTACTGTAGCTTGATAGCACCTTACTGTAGCTTGATAGCACCTTACTGTAGCTTGATAGCACCTTACTGTAGGTTGACATGATGAACAGGCTAAAACACAGAAAGTTTAATAATTATCGTCAGCCCTTCAGTAGCTTGATGACTTCATCATTAGGCAACACATTCATCATAGAATTGTGTCCTTGTCCCAGTACACCTCTGCTTTCTTTATAAATCACATGGTGCACCGACCGCCCGCTCTATCCTGGTCTCATCTTGGCTGCTGCTGCTTTGCCCGTTCATGGGATTATTTTGGTTACCTTCNTTACGATGAAGCTTTCAAGTGTCTGTAAAGTGACAATATGAGTAGGGACCCCAGAAAACTGTTTCAGGTGAATTGATATGAAACCGGGCAAACTGGCAACATAGGAATTGCAGCCACATGGTGCAAATGAATTTCTTGCCAGATATTTTTTACCGAGTGGAGCTAAACTTATTAAAATCAATTTATGAGTGTTTCAGGACATAGGGCATGGCAATAGAGCAATTCTTTGATAATATTTCTCTTCCCCGAACTTGTGTTGCGCAATTTCCCTATATAACCATATCCGAAAATGTCTGTCTCATCGCCAGATGAAGATTTCTTTATTCCACTATATTGAAACAAAGGTAAACCGGAAGTTACCAATATCTCCTCCCCAAAAATAGCTCGAGAATCACGTGATCACCGTAGCTCATTAAGAAATGTCTATTCATCATAGAATTGTGTCCATGTCCCAGTACACCTCTGCTTTCTTTATAAATCACATGGTGCACCGACCGCCCGCTCTCTCCTGGTCTCATCTTGGCTGCTGCTGCTTTGCCCGTTCATGGGATTATTTTGGTTACCTTCCGATCATAATCGTTACTGAGAAGCTAATTCTAGAATTATTTGCTACGTGTTTTGATGCGCGTGTTATGCGTGTTCCAGATCCTATCTTTGAAATTGGAAGCTCATGACGACATGAAATGCCTTCAAAAAGATACAAATCTTGAAACAAGAGTCCCTGAAAATCCATCAGGGGGGTAGCATTAAGTAGTTTGCCCTTGCTTGTCACTCGACTCGCCCCGAGATAACGTTGTGCATTAGTTTCTACTTAGCTTTCTAATGATGCTTACCTAAGGAAGGAATTTTAATAAACAGCGGCGTTGGCTCCGGTACAAATGGCTTCGGTGAATGATAAAACCTGGTGGTGTTGGCGAGCCAGAGAGTTTTTCAGAGGGGCCCAGAAAGAGAAGTGATACAATAAACCGGTGAATTATGCCAACAACAAAGTCAGATCGGGCGCTTTCATATTGTTGTCTGTTCTTTCATTCGTTCTACAGCCATTTATATTTTGCAACGAGGTGTTTGCATGGCTGGGGGTTTTGGGTTGTGACAGATGGCTTTTGAAGTTGTGGTCTAGAGATAAAACAGACGGGCTGGAGATGAAAACATACGTACACACCGACATTTCCCGGCCCGTGCAATGACAACGACCTACTCATTTCTTAGACATGAATACGCTGAGTTGGTATTGTACTTTTCTGAGGAGGAGTTCATAGGTTTACATTTACAGTCGATTCCGCTTAATGGCAATCCCGTTAATAGCAACTTCCGGATAATCGCATTTTCTAAGAACACATTGATACATACATATTTATGTAAAAGTCATTGATACATACTTATTTATGTAAAAGTCACTGGAAAGTGGGAACTCCTTTTAATTGTATATTTCTTCTGTGCTGTATAGCAGTTGCCGTTAAGTGGATTTGGCTGTATTGTGGTTTATACATCTGAGCCATATTCTGACTCCGTGGGTCTGTTAACAAGTTCAGTTTTCGCCTGAGGGAATTAGGCTTTCCGCCAGTTTTGGCTTTTCTTTTAAAAAGTCGGAAAAGAAAAAGAATGCCAAAATAAGCAAAATGATATTTAAAGGTTGGCAAGTCCGGAATGAACATAATTAGTGTGTTTTTATACTTCCAAGCTTCGTTTTATCGCTGTGTTTGTATGTGGGGTGATCGAGATAACCAGAATGTTTTCCTGTCAGTTTACTTTCAAGACAAGGTGGTTCGGTCGTTAGAAATACAGTGCAATTTGAAAACCATTTTTTGTTAAAAGTGCAGGTTATTAATATTATGCTAAAGTTTGGAGATGTTTGGTAATTGAACAACAACAACAACAACAACAACAACGCTTATGTTTGTCTTTACCATGTTCTTATCTGTTTACGTGCTTCTTACATAATCATTTTCCGTTGGCCGTCTATGAGATCATTCTTGTGTCATAAAAACGCACCCCAGGTTTGATGATAGAAATATCCAGGACATTACACGCTCCGGAATAGAGAGTTGCATTATATGAACACAACACGCTGTCCTTTTCACCAATCAGTGGACGTAAATTCGGAAACACGTCACTTGTCCCTGGCCCCGACTATCAACATAAGATTCATTGGAGGAGAATCCCGTGATATAACCAGTGAAAACATGCATGAACGTACATCTGAACTTAGAACGATACTTAGGCTGTCTGACATAAATTCGATAATTTGACTTCCTTTAGACCTAGACCTGTGTGCAGGAATAGAAAAGAGAAAGTACACATGAAAGAGTTCGTAAACAAAGATATTATCCAGATACTGTCCCAAATCTGATAATTCTTCCTTAACCCCCCACCCCTAATACTAAAAGAAAATCTAAGCGAAGATATCCTGATGTATTGCCTACAGAAGTTTGTCTGAGCTCCGGGTTCAACAGAGTTCAGTGCAGTGCCGTGTGCTGGAAACGCAACCTTCTGTCATGTTTTTTTAATGCCCTTTTTTTGTTGCTCTAGCCATTCTTTCATGGGAAAAAAACCCAAACCTGTTGTAACCCGACAGACTGACAGGTCTTGTGAAAATCTTAATTAGTTTGTCAAATTCAGCTGCACTGTCTTCCTACCCACCAGTGATGGCCGGTAGAACTAAGGACGCCAGAGACTCCGTAGAATATGACAGCCTGTTGTAGTCATCACGTGACGCCCTCTCTACCAGTCAGTTTACTGTGGCCAACCGTTTATCCTGACCTGTTGTTTTTTTTTGTCATTTCAGTTCAATTTTGTGGGTCGAATACTTGGTCCCCGCGGGATGACAGCCAAAGAGCTGGAACAATTCACAGGCTGCAAAATCATGGTCAGAGGAAAAGGCTCAATGAGAGATAAGGCAAAGGTGAGTAGATTTCTTTCTTTCTTTCTTTCTTTCTTTCTTTCTTTCTTTCTTTCTTTCTTTCTTTCTTTCTTTCTTTCTTTCTTTCTTTCTTTCTTTCTTTCTTTTGCTGTAATCCTAAACCGGGTGACTTTCTCAGCTCCATCAATTCTCCCCTGTAACCCCTCAGACTTGCTCCCATGTTTGACACCTACTCACCCTAATCCTGTTCTAAATCCCCCTCCACTCAATCTTCCTTTCTCTCACACACAGTCCGCCTGCCCAACACCACCCCAGTCTCCCCACTACCATACCACCCTTCCACGATGTTCTCTCTGTTTTCACTTTCCAGGCTCTTCCCCTCCTCTTTCATTCCGTCTCTCTCTCTCTTCTCTTCTCTCTCTCTCTCTCTCCCCTCCCCCCCCGCCTCCGCCCGTTAAATAGAAAATATAAAATGCAGTGAAGGTCAGAACATTCTCGTTATTTTGTTATTTGATATTGGGATGGGAATATCTTAAGATGCCAACTCAATTCTATATCGATCTAGGTCATCGCTGATCAGGTCGCGGGTGAATAGTATTTTGAGTGTAATCAATATCCGTCAGAAAAAACTTAAAAGGTAAAACTTTCTAACATAATAAAGACATAAAGTGTATCTTTGGTACAAACAAGACAAAGAAAAAACACACAACACCCCCCCCCCCCCCNCCCCCCCCTTCCCCCCAAACAGCGAGGTCTATTGTGAGAAAATCTGTGACACATATGAACTGCCAGAATCTTCAATCCTTTTGCTCATCTGGTCAGTTTTTCACAGTGTAGCCGCTTTACCTACATGTCAAGCTTTATGTCACAACTTTATGATCTGGACTCGAAACGTGGCTGAGCAGAAGGGGATTGCTACGTGCAGGCAAAATCACGGGATTTTTGTCTTGCGTTTTACAATACGTCATATACTCGTCATCATGATCTACTGTTAGTGCCACGCTTGATACCAATTTACTGGACACCAGATAGCGGAGCATAACTATTCATCTAGCACAGCCTCTGAGGATTAGTATCTACGGTAATATGTATATGCTTTTTTTTTACCCTGCGGCTTTTGCAATCAGTCCCTCATGGCTGTTCTCTGCTCTGCTCTGTTCATCTGCCTCCAAATCGTCAGTAGAAGCTCCAAAACTTTCTCACCTACAACCCTGGGTTTCTTAGTCTTTCCTCTTCTCTTCATTTCCCCTCCACACCCCCCACCCCTTCCCCATTACGACCATATCCATATCATAGCTCCCCTCTTCCTTCTTCCCTCCCTCCCTCCACTAATGGCAAGAAGACGGGAGTGTTGTGAGGGGTTGGCCCAGGGACTCGTGTCACCAGATACCAGCTTAATCAGGCATAACATAACCAGATGAGTTTCTACTTTGTGTGAGGGGGCTGTGACATTGTGTGGGAACATCTTTCATATTCTCTCTCTCTCTCTCTCACTCACTCACTCACTCACTCACTCACTCACTCACTCACTCACTCACTCACTCACCCGCACTCACTCACTCACTCACTCCATTTTACCCACTCACCCTCTTACGCATGCATACAGCTCTCTCTCTCTCGCTCTCTCTCTCTCTCTCTCTCTCTCTCTCTCTCTCATCGCTAGCCACATTACTCTGAGTTTGGAATGCTGACAAGCACTAGACTAGACTATGTCTTGTAGTCCGTGCGCCAAAAATGTCTCGGGAAAGAAACGGAAGGGAACATTACCTCCCCTCTCAGACGGGTGCTCAGGTCGTTAGCTCTGAAGAAATGTGTCCACTGAACAAGTGGCCGATGTAGTCTAACCTGAGGGTATCAAAGGGCTAACCAGTATCTGTGACAAGTGCGCTAGAGTAGAATATTCGGTACAAATGAAGAGAAACCTACATATCTATTATCTCAGACTCTTGACCGGCCGAGGATCAAAGGACACCTGCGAAGGCTTGTCTTTGCATTGTCAGTCAGAGTTCCCAATATCAGTTAGAAGGGGGAATTTTGAAGTCAGTTTGTTGGTGTGGTCAATCATAATGGGTCTTTCTTCTCCAGAACACCAGTTAGAGGAAGTTGGGTACGGCTATGTTTATTGATGTATACGAGAAAGCGTCTTTGTGCATCAATTATTACGTTTCCGGAGAAAATAGCTCTGTCTAGCGTTCATGTTGAAGGTTTTAGTGGAAAGCAGTGTCCATTTGAAAATGTACGAACATTCCTGTCCTTTAAAAATGCATCAGCGGCAGTATTAGCAGTGTAGGAGCACAGCAACAGCAGCAGCAGCAGCAACAACAACATCAGCATCAGTAGTGGCACAAAAGAAAAGATAAATCGATTATGCAGAAGAGGTCTCCTGGAGTCATCTCGTCACGTCCTTGTTTGGATTGAAGCTGCCCCAACACACGCACACACACATATATACAGGTGTCATTTCATTGTGACACCTATTCACCCATTGACTTACACAGAAATGTTTTGCGTAGCCCAGCAATGCAAGGTTCCGTCAGGGCAGCACAATGATCTTGGCGCCTTAGGGAATGCCCATTTGTGCTTTAGCGGCTCATTGTGTTCGGCGCTCTCTAGCCCAGACTTGAGCTCTCTCGTAATAGAGTATACATAATTGAGTAGACTAATTAGGAAAACCATGAAAGCAAATAGCAGTCCTTAAACATGGCATCCCCAAGCAAATTAGCGCCGCGATCCCCCGTGGCCATCTGAGTAATCAATATTTATTGGGGCGCTAGGTCCGAAACAAGGGCAGTGACGACACACGGGTAGAAATGAGGCTTGTGGTAGATTTCTTTTTTTATTGGCTCCTGGGATCCCCGTGGCTTTTCTGTGCAAATAAATTATGTCGTATGTGTGTGAATATCCGTGCGATGTTTTTGTTTTGCCCGTATGTACATGCCAGGATAGAGTGCGCCATCTGTATTACATTTCCCATCGCCCGATAGGTTTTATTTTTTGTTCCCCCCGGTTGTTGTGTTGCGACAGTTTAAAGGCCAAGTTGGGGATACAAAACGAGAATAATGGGGAAACGGCAGTCTATTTCCGGTTGCCTTTGGGAATAAGTTTCAGTTGAAAGCCCTTGAACAGTATTGTTCGTGAGTAGTGTTAAAGGTGAAGAGCGAGCCTTCCGGACAATACGCATAGAAAGCATTTGTGTGTGTGTGTGTGTGTGTGTGTGTGTGTGTATGTGTGTGTNGGGGGGGGGGGGGGGGCGAGGGCGAGCGGAGTGTCTATCAGCCCTCTTCCAGAAAGCTATAGCGCATGTGCTTGCATGCGAACGAAATAAATACAAAGTTGAGCCTTCGAACGATATTTCAGCTGTAAAATTCTTGGGAGAATTGGCTGTGGCGTTAGCGATGATTATGTTTCCACACGTGTGTGAGTCAGTGCGAGAATCCTGCCGTTTGTAAATTTCAACCAGTGTGCTCTCTGCTTGTTCAGATCTAGATCTAACGGTACAAAAAGATGTTTCACCTCGCTTTATTGTAGGCATATGCTAATACATAATATACGTTAACAAATGATTAAACATTGGCAACTAATGCCTCTGCACGTCATTTCATGTGTCGTACAGGTGTCTGTCCATTAATAGAGTCTACATACTTATATCATCAATATTTTTACCCCAGGTGTCATCCATTTTCATTTTCACACAGCTCATTATTGCACTATCTCTCTCTCTCTCTCTCTTGTTCTCCACCAAGTAATAGATCCATTCATACGGATATGATTACTCCATATTTTTGAAAACAACAAAGTGATTTTGTGGAGTGAAAATATCAGATAATATCATGTGATTTCTGTATAAGATGTACAAACGAACTCGAAACCTCTTGAGAAGAGACCCTGATGTCCCGCGGTTCACATCGAAGAGCTAGTTTTCAGAATATCAGGAATATAACAGATTGCCAGTTTATTGTCCGTCTAATCTGAAAGATGAAAGCAGACCCAGATGTGTCGAGACAGTGTCCATGGCTGTTTGTAGAAGCAGTTTGCTCTCTGACGATTATGATGGGCTGGTACACCTTGAATGTTCCACTGTATTTATATGTGAAAATCACTCAGTCTCATTATTGAATCTGGAGAAGCGGTCACCCGTGGCGCTCGAGGACTTAGTCGTGACGAGGCGGAAGTGGGTGTGGGGAAGGGGGAAGGTGA
>JAWQUT010000118.1:556240-584802 GCA_033807755.1 Ellobium chinense | reverse complement strand
CCAATTCAGTGTATATTGAATGTCTAGATTCCGAGTCCCAAGTGTAACTGGGATAGGTGAAAACTGGGTCAAAACATATCCACTCTCTTTGTCCTAAGTTTCTGAAGCATTTTTCCGGTAAGAACAACTTTCTATTGTACACTTCATGATTTCCATTGTGTACTGGCCTTGCTTTCATTCTTTCCATGGAATCAAGAAATAACCAGATTGATAACATTAACCCATGAGTGCTGATGTTAACCTTTAAATGACAACTGTGCACTGACACACTGACCTGACTCAGTAGGTAGATTTCAAGAAGAAATAGTATAACATTTTCTTTTTAACAAATAGGAAAAGATATTGTATGTACTTTGTTTCTCCTTTGCAAAGAGCATGGTACAGAATATGAAGTGGTTTAGTTTTTGATCTTCAGAATAAGACTGATCTCAAAATGTGAGCTTTTTTGAGGGCGAAATATAATGCAGTATATGATATCTAACACAGTGATATCCAGCCTAGGCACCCTTTGTTTTAGTCTTAAGTCATGTTAAGGGACACAACTCTTTTAAGGTCATCATAGATGTCAAAAAAAAAATTAGTATTTTTTAAACTTGAAATCATAGTATGTATCGCTGACATTGCAGTGAAAGTTGGGTGCCGGTGGTGACAAAACAGTCCAGTAAATATAGTGTTAAGAAACTCATAGGTTGGTGGACAAACTATTGTCAGAATCAGAGATTGAAAGGAATGGCTAGGCTATGTGGAACTCTCCAAACTGAAATTAGGCACTTCTCTCAGAGAATGACAAGGGCTAGGATAATTTTCCCTGCAAGGCATGAATGTCTGAGAGACTGTCAGCTTAGTTGAGCCAGTTGTCCCCGATAAGTAGATGATGGTGCAGAATTTGGTCATCAACTCCAGTTTGTTAATCTGGATTGTGGTCTGTTCTCCGGAGATTTTGTAATCCATGTCCAGTGGTTCATCTGGTGGAGTTACCTTAATCTATCACCAAACTCAGCAGTCTTTCATTTTCTTGGTCTCTCACTGAGATTTTGCTCTGGGATCAGAGACTTATGGATTGACAAGGAATATTCATATTCATTGGCCTGCATATCTACATATATTGCTGAGGACAAAAGGGTGTTTACATTAAAAAGGTAGCCTTGGAAGACATGTTCATATGGATGTTCATATGTCTGGGTGTCAGCCTGTGCAGCGGATTCCCCCGTACCAGCCTCTGGGTAGATGAGATGAAACTCTTTCTCTTGTTTTTTTTATCTACATTCTTTTTTAAAGCCATCTTCATATTGCTAGCTTATCATGCTCTTTCAGTTCTGAAGCAGATATTCAAATTAGCCAACTTGCTGTTAGCATATATCCAACATATCACTTAATGCAGCTGCTTGTGGCTGATATTTGTCACATTGTTTTGTGTAAATATATAGACTGATAAATGATCTGTACTTACTAAATGATACATTCCTAGATATCTGTAAAGCTAAAATGCTATTCATTTATTAATCAACAGTGATGATTTTGCTGCCTGATGGGAGTAAGTAGATCATGATTATGTGCGAAAGGAAGAAGATATAAAACAGACTAGAGATCCTTGGTGGAAGACAGAAGGCAGCGCGCCCCCCTCCCCAAAAAAATTCGCTGTAAAATTTGTTCTCAGTTAAAGAGTATGCAGAAGATATATCATTATAAATATATTCCAATTCAAAGCTATTTTTGGTGCATGAAAAGAGCCTTCCTTTTTTTTTTTTTTTTGGTCTTTGTTATTTGTCCCACGCTTTTTAGCTGTCACTAATTTGCAGTTTGAAATTTAGTTTAGCATGTTTGGTCTTCCAGAATGCACTGCTAGTTTTTATATCTCTGCCTAGCCTCACCCCATTAATGTGTGTTCTTGGCATTGCTCACCCTCGCTTTGAATACGCTCTGGTCTTCTCTCTTCCTCTTCTGTTCTGTTTCACAAACTTCAGATCTCAATTCTTCTCATGAGCATGGAATACCTGAATCTTCCTTATCATTTTGATTGTGTTTAGTTCCGCAGACATGTCCGGGATATTTGGAGGAGAAACATTTGCCCTGTTATATTACATACATATTTCCCGGTATTTATGGATATTTAGATAAATTATTAAATTCTTATAGTGACCTGTGAATTAGCAACAGCTGACCCCATATTTTTCTCACATTTCTCTTTGTTTGCAGAACACGCTCGCTTCATTACACAACCTCTTGCCATTCAGATGCGGACGCCGGGCCCTGCTGGCGCACCAATCATACTGGCACCTCGTCTCCCCCCACCCCAAGTTGTTGCCACAAGCCAGCCCAGTATAAATGGAGCTCCGCCCCCACTGGTGTCGCCCCCTGGGGATCACACGGGGCTGGTGTACAATCCGTACAATGCAATGAGTGCAATTGGTAGTGTTGCTTCCGCGATGCCTTCACAGTTGGACCCTTATGGTCTGGCAGCAGCTACGCCCTCCATCTTTGAGTACCAGACCCATCTGGACCAGGCTCAAGCGGGTATGTTTGTTAGGAGAGACTATGTCACAGGAATGTAAGCCAAATGGAAAATTAGTATCTTCATCATAGATTAGGTGGCCATATTTTTTTTTTGTCCACTTACTACATTGTTTAATAACTTCATTAGTTCAGATCATATGGAAATGAACTTTTGTTTACATTAGCAATGGATATTTTCCGCTAATTCCACAAATTTTAAATTTCCAGTTGTTACAGCTGAAAACTTAAAACCAAAGTCCAGCATCTAGCATGACAAGTAATACATCCGACACAGTAGTCCTGGTGCATCATTTTCCTGACATATTCAAGTTTTTTTCACTGTGGCACACAGCTCAGTGAAACTCGTAACAGTTACAGAGTATATTTGTTAATGTGTTCTAAATTTTATCCCACCATCATTGAAACTGGTGAAGTTATTAGACTTTGAATCAAGTTGTTTTTTCTTTCTTTGTTTTTTTTTTTTGGTCACTCAGTATTTAGGACTGATATTCAAACTCAGACATAATTAAGATGTCGTCAGTCTTAACAATATTAGGCTGATGAAGACAGCACAATTATATTGTTGTTATGATGTTTAAATGAGTGTTAAGATGAAGATTTATAGCTGTTTTATGACATCAGCTGAAATTATGACACTGAAGGGAAGACCTGAAATGTAACACATATCATAGAAGGGAGTCTGCCAGAAGAGTGAGAAGCTCAAGTGATCTAATGATTATTGTTGGTCATAAGACACTGAACATTTTGCCAGTGGCCAGAAAATGCTTTTGGATTGGAAGTCTGATAATCAAAGCTGAGATGCTTTAAATTTGCTTGACATAATACATTACATGTACCAGCTTTTGCCAGCGTCTTCAGTGAATTTAGGAACAATGATATGCATTTGAAAAGACCTATCTGAAAGTGCAACGTTCAGAGATGACACTTTTGAGGAAAGATTCCAATCTGTAGAATTTGGCCTATTGAGGGGGTGTCTCTGACATCTACTTATTTCATGAGCATGTTGTCTTCAAGAAGACACTGGAAAATACTGAATGTTGGTTAAAAGGTTGATAGATATTGAACTCCCATCTTTCAAGGACCATGTTTTCTGAGATCATGGAATATTAGGAGTCATTTGTGTTGAGCACCAGGAAGCCCTTTATGAAAAATTGCACTGTATGCATCCACAAAGTCTATTTTACAGAAAATCATGTTGTTATTATAATATGTGTATTTTGATTGATAGATTCACTGATATTGCCATGTTTGTTGAACTTTTGGTCGGAGCTACGCATTTACTGAGTGCCTTTCTGCAGAGGATGAGAACTGTTTCAATCCTTCCTTTCAAGCCCGTTTGAGGCATTACTTTGGAAACTGGTATACAATTGTCGGAATGCAGGAGACTTTGAAATAAGGGAGCAAGTTTTGTTTTTGAGGGTCATCCAGGAGGCAGTTTTCATCAGTACTTGAAATCTCCTGGCAGTTTTTTCATGTTGATTAAAAGTTGTAGGCCATATCATTTTCAAGTGGAAATTTGATTTGATTTAGTATTATTTGCTGAGTTTGATATAGTTAAATTTTTTGTTTTGGTCTGGAAGTTTTTACAGTATTAAAATGTGCTTGGCTGAGGCTTGGCTGAAAGGAATAATATATTTGATTTCGGTGACGTTTTTCATTGTGTAAGCAGGGCTTGTCCTACTTTACTTCAAAAGTTCAGTTCATCAAGCAGTCAGTTGTAAATATTCGTTCATTTTGCTTCATTCATCAGAGTTTTGCCTTGGTGTTTGTGTGGCTTTTAGATTTGGACCTGTACTCCTTTATTGAGTGCTAAGAGGCTACATTTATTTATTTTTTATTAGTATTTATCTCTCTCTTTGTTTAATTATTTACAAACATTCCCAAGAACATTTTGTGTTTTGACCTGGATGTCCTGAAGTCTCGGTTATATTTTGGCATCCTGGTGGTTTTGTCTTGATAGTATAGGCGTATGTAGTATGCTTGCTAATGCCTAGATGTTTGATGAGAGATGCGTTCAGAGTGGTCCCTTCTAGAGTTTGTGATATATTTTTACAGTCATTGAATTTTTATTTTTTTTTTGTGCAACATTTGCTCTATGCAAGGAAACAAAGTTCCGCACCCTGGTGCCTGGCCATCAGTGCCTGTCCTCTTACTCCTGATTGATTTATTGCCTCTGCATTTATTTTTTTGGTGTTATTTCTCTCTGATTAGAAATCCAACATTCCCAAGCTTGTTTTGTTCTCTCTCGTTTGTTTAATTGCTGTTTGTCCTTTTACTCTTAGTGATCTCAGCAGTATTATTACGATGTGCAGGCTTTAACATTCTATTTACACACTGCTCTCATATATTATGTTGACCCCCTGCCCACTGGTTATTTTTGTATTTTGGCTCAGTATCAGATTATTTATTTGTACATTGTCTGCATATTCTTCCCCATTCTTTTCATTCAGTCAAATAGGCATATTATGTTTGAATTCATCTTCTCTGTAATTTGAAAGCTTAACCTTTTTTTTTTTTTTATATGCAGTTCTACATAATGTTTTAGTTGCTACGTTTTCACAGTGGCATCACAATGGAAGTTGCATAGATATTATTGTGTTTATGGATGTTTCAGCAATCCATTTTTCTGGTGTCCACTCCATGTTCATGTCTTTGCCTGTAGTTTTACCAGTTTATAGTTCCAGTAAATGTCCCTCAGACTTTGCTCAAATTTGAATATTTATGTAAACGGTTGCGAGGTACGGCGGTGTTGTTGATGTTGTCAGTACATGATGCTGAGTTGTCCCAGATTGTTGTTCTTGCTTCAGAAAGTTTAAGTATGGCGAGATGAGAAATTCTGGTTGTCTTCTCTGTATCTCAGTTCAATTTCAACTTGATGGAGAAACTTGACTTTGATAAATTGTTTGTAAATATGGTTAACAGTATTTATTACTTGTAGCATAACATACTATAGTTGGTGATGGTTGATAGATAGTAAAGGCCAAATATTTATTGTAATCCTTGCTTTAGAAGAGAAAAGTCACCTCTGATAGTGTTTGTGGTGGGTCAGGGGACCAAATGGTTTCTGTAGTCAGTGGACACAATTGAAAAGAAACAGTTCCTCTTTTGACACCAGTTGTAGCATTAAGCTTGATGAGCTGTGGAAAAAGAAATGATTCCAAACGTGGCAAAGCACAAGCATTTAATGGAGGCCTAATGGCTTTATTGTTCAGGGGTAAATTTTTACCTGAATTGGAGGTGAATTTTCTCCTTTTTGTATATATATATACTGCATGCTTTAGATGTATATATATATAAATTAATATATAATATTATCATTCTTTCATTCTTGTGTCTTTCTCACAGTCGTCTTGCTTTGATCCTTGAACTTCATCATTCTAGTTTTCTGATTTGCATGTCTGTACTACTAGTGTTTGTTATGTGTTGCTTTGTGTAACCTTCACTAGTTGTCTCCCTTGCAGTCCCCATTAACAGCAGACAGGAACACAGAGAAAAGCTATGAAATCATTTTTGACACAGGGTTCATGTCTCTTCCTGAAACAAAATCTTCAAGAATGCTCCTTAAATTTATCATTTCATCCTGGAATGGTTTTGAAAATTGGTAGTCTGCCAGCCAAATCCGAAAAGTCGTCTCTAAAACAAAAGGACGGCATCGGAATGTTAGAAGCAAGCATCTTACATGGATCGAAAGCGCAGAATGAGTAGAATCCGATGCACCCGGATGCCCTCTTCAAATATGGATAATAAAGCTGTAATTAGCGTTTAAAGTTGGGAATTTTGCGTAATTTTAGCCCGATGCAAATGGTATTCCATACTTTCTCCGTTACACAATAGGAGCCTTCGGGAAGCTGCAGAGCGCATCGCGGTACCTGTCAGCGAAGCAAATTTATTGCCTTTTTTGGCCATTTGACCCCGGCGATACTCTTTAATGTGGGGAAAGGCAGGGTAAATGTTATCAGAAGAGGTGGGACCGGGTAATTGGTGTGATAATTGATGTACTCATGACTGTATAACGCCTCTATTCTCCGCTGTTTCATTCCTTGTAATAAGAATTCGCATTTCATTTTCTTGCCGGGCCCTAAACTACAATGTTTTTTTTTTTTGCTGGTGGTTTTTCATACACTGTTATAAGAAACTGTTTACTACTATGAATGCTATATCCATATACAGGGAAAAAAGGAGGAAAACAAAGGGGGGAGAGAGAAAACCACAGATACTGCCAACCGCGACTACACCATAATTTACTATCTAATAAAGGCACAAATTTATTTTTTCCGGGTTGGGGTGGTGGAGGGTGAAAAAATTTAGGGTTGTAATCGGCTATTCAATGCGGTTAACAATACCTCTCGTAAACTGACAACTTTCTACAACTAGATGGCACCCAGAGGAAAAAAAAAAGTATGGAAAGCCAAAGTGTGCATTTTTGGTCTCTTTGTGACGAAGACGTCTTCATACCTGATGTCACTGAAACGTAACAAAACGGGGTTTACAAATTACTTTTACCATTTATGTGTGTGTTGTTGACAATTACAACAGGGAACTGATAATAGACTGATTTCCAGTTAATTTCCAGTGTACGAGACAACTTGGGAACTTCAAATAACATTATAAATCATTTTAAGATTATTAATAGTACTAGTAATGATAATGATAAATCAGGTGAAACAGACGTCATTATGCAATTGAACTGTGGGTTTGTAGCAGTCTCTTCCACTGAATGTTGGATTAACCTTTATCAAAATGTCACTGCAATTTTGAATGAGAAAGACAACATCCCACAGAAAAATCCTACAACATCCCACAGAAAAATCCTACAACATCCCACAGAAAAATCCTACAAAATCATCATGTCTTCTGTACTGTAAATAATACTGTCATCCCGTAAGGTGCATGATGCTGGTTTTTGCCTGCGTCAAAGGTACATTTCATGGCTACAAAACCTTTCATCCAAGGAATAGTTCAAGGCTGGACTGGACTACAAAAGCAAGATTTGTTCAGTGTCGTTTCTCAGTTCATGTTTTTCCAGGTGAAAAGAGAAAATACATAACTGCACATTCAATGAAAATACCCGTGGACGAACAACATATCACCCAAAAGAGAACTTTCATTTCGCCAGGAAAGCTGTGAAGAAAAAGACAGACCTAAACAATATCGATTCATGCAGATCCCTGCCAGTTATGGAATATGCTAACAGGTTAATTTTACACAGTCATTATTATTTCTTTTTTAAAGGTCTCTTCAGTATGTGGTAACGACTACATCGAGGCTGAAGAGACAAGCGAATGAAACAGAACACATTCCTTTACTATAGGTATATCATGCCAAACTCTTAAGAAAACCAAATCCGGACATGATGTGAAAGTCTTGTTGGATTCTTCAGTGTCCATTAAGTGGGAATGGACTAGACGTCAGGATCAGATACCATAATGTAGGATCCCTTTGCGCTTTGTGCGATTATGGTGCGACAAACTGGACAAATCAAATTCAGAAAAAACTTGCTATTGATGGGAAACACATGTTTCATGATGTGCAAATAGTGCAATATTATAGACAAACAATGCTAGCCATGTCAACACTCAACAGTTAGCGTTCCAACATAAACAAAATATTGTACATTGCAAGACTTTGAGCACTTTCAAACTTCACCCAGTCACCAATTCGAAGAGGCAAAAGAGTGAGGTCACATTGACCTTATGAAACTAACTCCTAAGAAATCATAAACTTAACAGGAAAGTGACAGTCCTAGACAGAGGAGGGAAATACTCTGCTTGGCTAGCTTCGAGGCTGCACGACCGGGTCAATGGAAAGCTTCAACACGTGGTCAAAAACATAAAAAAATAGCGGAACTGATTCCAAATCCTACGCCAATCCCGATACCTATGACAAGATGACTACTATTATTGACCGGTTACAACCTTTATACATTTCCAAAGGAGAAAAGTATTTATGGGGGGTCCAGAACAATACGCCAGATACCAGGCATTGAAGAGTCCAGCTCGAAGTCTGTTAGACTGTTTTTCGTCATGGAGAATACACAGCTATCTCTGAAAATGGAAGTACAATAGTTACTAAAGGTACTAGATTTCGTGACCTGAAGCATATAGTGATAGAGACCAGGTCTAAGAAGGAAACAAGCCCAATATCTTACCACGGCAGACGGGCACGGTGGGCACATCTGATTGAAACTCAAAACCAAAAAATAACGGTGCCTCAAGTCGATCTTGAGGTTTTGCGTATTAACACCCATAAGGCGCTGTGTAATGACGATGTTGGAATACTATTTCAAAAAATAAGTTGAACTGAGGATAAACTTTAATCTTGACAAGTGACAAAGAGGCTAAAACAAAATAAAGGGATATCACCGGAATATCGATTCACTGTGACATTTTTCGATTTAGACAGACTCACAACAGGCGTTTCACCTCCCAAACTAACCTTGGATATCTACCAAAATATATGGAAAAGCCACTTAAAAGAAAATATTTCCCTACATGCGCTATATGAAAAATAAATTTACATACCAACTTCACGCATCTTAAACTCTTGAGGGAAAGTACATGTAACTCCTGAAGAGTGTTAAAAAAATGAAGGCACTATAATGTCTTCCATGTTTTTGATCTTTCGACCTTTCACCTTAACTGAGTCATAAAACGTGAATATCGACTCATTAAATAATTTTCCAACGCACAAGTAAGTTTACAGCGCATTTTCACCTCCCCACCTAACATTACCACGATTTCTCAAAATGCGACATAAAAGAAAATATTTTCCTATATAAGCTATATAAAAAATAATCTTATAACAGCCATTTCACTCACAAGTTCAAGATTTTGACCAGTAGTAACTCTGTATTCCTGAAGAGCATAAAAAATGGAAACAAATAAATTAATATTGTGATTTTTTACCTTTTGACCTTGAGTCATGACCTTGAAACTTAAAAGTAAATATGGACTCATCAAGTCATTTTCCAATGCATGTATAGGTTTACAGCGCATTTTTACCTCCTGATCTAACCTTACCACGATTTCTCATAAAGCCATGTAAAAGAAAATATTTTCCTATATAAACTATATAAAATATGATCTTATAACATCCATTTTACTCTCAAGTTTAAGGTATTGACCAAATGTAACGCTGTATTCCTGAAGAGCATGAAAAATTGAAACACAAGGGTGAACATTGTGATTTTTGACCTTTTGACCTTTGACCTTGAACTGTGACCTTGAAACTTAAAATGGACAAGGGCATCCCGGTAAATCTGAATCAGCACACCATAGACTATCGATTCACGTCGTCAGATTGCTTCTAACAGAGTGATGCCGTCCTTTTGTTACAAACCGATCTTGGCTGGTAGACTATGGTGCTTTTGGAAAATAAATCCATAGGTATTGATGGCTGAGGCAGAAACATTATTGCCAAGAGAATCAAACCAGATGAGTGCGATTGTACTTCTGGAAGGATCCTGAAATATCATGGAATGTCTCATGAAATTTTCCTGGACAGTGATTTCAAATTGGTGTATGAAGCATGTTATGATGAATCTGAAACTGAATATTTGCACCTTACTCAATCTTTGTTATACAAAACAATCAGAAAATTTACTAACAAATTCCTTAAATTTGGAGGAAGTTGCTGTGCTTAGATCTCGTGATAATTCTTTTGTTAGAAGATATCAGGTAAATATAAAGATATTAGTGAGAATTGTCATGTTTACCTTAAAGAAGGTAGAATTTGAAATGATTAGACTAAGGACGAGTCTGAATATGGAGTCACTGTTTACTTGGGATTGCATTAAGTGTAGCATGTGTACAACTACTTACTATTTGATACATGTTGTGCGGTTTGTGACTAGTTTGTCAACATTAACAGTGTCTCACTGCTTCACTGTAATCACTGACAACTGATGATATAACATTTGTTTTCTGATATTGTGTAATTAGGGTGGACAGCATCGAGAAGTGCAAGAATTAAACAAAAATTGTTCTGAAATGGAGCTGTCCAAATGCAGCGTTACTGCCACTTAAAAGAGAATTGATGAAATTGCACCATTGCTAATGAAAGAATGAGAACAGCAGAAAGAAATACCACTGTCAAAAAGAAATTTATCAATTACCATGAGCTTAGATGCAAAGGGGAACAACTGTTTAAATTTTAAGTGAAGTTACTTCCATTACAATGTAGTCTTGTATGGTGGTCAGTGAAGTAGTGAGTGTTTGCTTCTAGCTATGCATGTCTCCTGGGCTAACAAATTCTTGTTCTCTAACCCTGAAGTCTTATTCTTTGTTTTTCTCCTTTTTTTTTTCTCCTTGCCTCAGAAATAAGGTTGTGTCTAAGAATATGTAATAGTCAGGTATTAAGAGCAAAATGGCTTTTTAATGTGATTTTCTGTTCAAGAAAGTTAAATAAGTTACTGGATGTGACTTGGAAATATTTATTTGAGACATTTCACACTGCATTTTAGCAATACCACAGATTCATCTTCTTTGAAAAAAATGCTTCTGACTGTCATAAACATTTGTTTATTAAAAGAATTCTCTTTAAGAATGTTAAAAGTCTTTTAGAACTGAGGCAATGACTTCCCCAGCTGTTTTTCTGTCGATCCTTTTGTTTCTGGTCTGAACAACTAATGTGAGTAACTCCCACAGACAAGCTTCATTTGCTCATGGTCTCATTCCAGACTAGTCGGGACAACTTCGCAGGATCTGAAAACCAAAAATTAATCGAGAAAAAATTACCATAATTCCATAGTAATAAAATAAATAGTAAAAATGATGAAATAGTTTTGTTTTGGATGTATGTTAATCCCAGTGACTGAATATTTTGCTATTGCCAGCTGCCATCCCTGATTTTAGTAAAAAATATTTGTGATTTCAAACTCAGTTTTACAGTACTTTGTCAGTGTATTGTGCCAGGGGTTATCCTACCAGTAGAAGATTCTGTTTCCCTTCGTGTTCTCTTCAGTCTTAACATTTGGAAGCTGGCTGAAAGACATAGAAGTAATGGAAATTTACCTTCAGTGTGTCATGGCTTTTTGTGAGAATATAATACAATTACGTTCGTGGGGTATATATCTAGTATTTACTTCATGACTTAGAAAAAGCAAAGTATGAATACAGAAGTATGGTATATTTTTATTCCAATTTTAGGAGCATTCCTAATGTAATTGGAAATGAGACTCTAAGCAAAGAGCTTGATTTAGCAGTGACATAAAACTGGATTTGTGAATTAACAGCTAACCAAAACTAAAACACAAAACAAAGAAGAACAGATCATTGGTGAAAAGTGCAAATATCTGGGCTGTGATGTTGTCATTTTATTATTCCAACTGGCACATTGGTGTCCAGGATTTCCTCATGTATTTTGCAATGCTATGGATGCATGACCAGAAATAGTCAGGCTGGTATTTATGTCATATTTTTTCTCTTTCTTTCATTATTTTCACTTGTTTATGCTCCTTGTTCAGTTTGGATTGTCTTGTCTGGCAAATAACCAACTGCACATCACAGTTTCTTTGCCAGATTTTGATGTTATTATGAGCCTAATTTGCTTTTTCTGGGACCAGGGGATTATTGTATAGTGTTATGATGATGATCATTGTTTTGTTCCAGATATCGTGTCACTGTTTTGGTCCGAGTTATTTTATGTACCACCCAGTGTGTTGGAGGTGGTGTACACCTTAATGCTCAAGCAATTTGTGTTTTCTTCTCGTAGAAGTGCCTGCTGTATTGATTTTGTGGTTCTGAATTCATTTGTGAGTTCTAGTTGGTTCCTTTTTGAAAGGTGAACATTTGGTATAAGTTTGGGTTCTGCCTCTGCCTCTAGTAGTGATGTATGTTGCATCATTATTTCAGTTTGGGACAATAATCAGTCGAGAAAAGTTTTGTCGTTAAATAGTATAAGCGTTACTTGACTGCATGTATTAAGCTTGAATATTGTACATCAAATGAAGCGGTGGCAAGAAAGATGATGGCCATCAGTAGTGGTGAAGATAACATTCAGACTGGGAGATAATGCAACCTGATGTTTTTATGCATGCCCTTACCTATCTTGGATGTTTTGTAGGTGCTGTCCCAAAGATCAGGAGATCATTAGAGGGAGTGAGGGCCCACCCTTATACTAGGGTCTCTTTGTCCTAATGTTTGTTAAAGGTTAGTTTTCATCTGATTTGTTGCTACATTGTGTGTGATAGCTTACTTTTGCTGTTATTTCTTTCATCTTGTTTGTTGTCATCATGTTCATGATCCATTTTTTTCTTTCAGAATCATCACTCTCATGTGTGTTTACAAACAGTTTGTTTTTCCAGACTATTGAGTTGATTGTTTATTATCAGCTGAAGAATCACATGATTCTCGTTTCATTAATTCTATAATGAAGCTGGGCTACCTGAGCCAGATTATCATTCGTATGATGATGAAATAGTGTAACGTAATATTTTATGAATAGTCTGGAAAAACTGAATTGTTTGTTTTCTGTTTTTCAGACATGCCCATGTTTGTAGACAGAATGTTCTTGACATGTTTCTGTGACATTTTATTCAGAATAGTCTTTTTTCTAGAAAAAAAAAATCAAACCAAACAAAGACCACATGTACAAATAAAATGTCAAGAACTTTCTGTGTATGCTGACGTTTCAAAATATTAGATTCTCATGTGTGAATGAATTTGTTTCTTGAATTTCATTGCACGGACGCATTTAATAGCAAATCAGCAGATGAAAATAAAGTTATGGAAAACAACAGAAGTCCTTCACTGGGAAAGTTTAAAGTTTAATTATCAATAGGGATTGGAGAACAATCATATAATCAGCCTAACTGCTGGGGAAAAAAGTGTTAATATTATGTTATTATTAAAAAATAAATAATATCATGCTGCGACCTCTGAAAGTTTGGCAAGAAGATGGACAAGCGAAACTTGTTGTAACATACACTAGTTATGTTGATTGAAATCTGCTCTATATATAATTTTGCTCATTTATAAAGTATTATTACAGCATTATTTTACACGCTATATTCCTTATTTATTGGGGAGCTATACAAGTCCTAGCTGATCGTCCTCAGCGGGTTTGACAGATCTAGAGCACGTTTTATCCAATCATTCTTTGTTGTTGTCAAATTTGTCAAATCAAAAATACACTGTGCAATTGTTGTCTTTATTATATATTTTTAGAAATAAAGCAATCATTTATTTTCCACTGCGTCTTTCTTAGAATTTTATGAAATTGTTCTGTTTCTTTATCCTGCCATTGGAATGTTACTACAAAGTTTGACATGGACATATGAAATTAATTTTCCGAGACATTGTTACCAAGTCAGCTGAAAAAATTTTACGCAGTTAATAAATATGAAAAAATATTGCTTAATCGGTCATAATAAAGGATTGCAATCATGAACTACACTAAGAAACTAATCAATGCCAAAAAGCAAAACAAAGGTTCTTAAATGACAGGTAATAAATTACCTCAAGCAGTAGTATGCCCCAAAAGATACACAACCGTACATATGAACAAATCTAGATAAAGGTTTGGTGCTGTACACTTGAGCTATGATCATGATATTGTTCACCTGAGAATCACGACCCTGAAAGTTGAAGCCTATAGCGAAAGTAGCCTTACTGCTTCTCGGAATGGCTCAATGTAGAAACTGATGCTGTGAGAAGTGAGATGCCTGATATTTAAGAAATGGATCTAAGTCTTTTTAAGTTTCCCATGGCCCTGAAAAAGATCTTTGCCATGCCCGTCCCTTAGATAAAGCAAGACAGTCCAATTACTTTTGCAGTGTACTGCATTTGAACCTCCGTCCCTCAATCTTCACCTGGTTGGCAGCTAACCATATGCTGCTTCATTAATCATTGTCATCTAGTATATTTCTCTAGCGATCTCTCACCTTGCGTCCACCTTGAAAAGGAACGCCATTTTTTTCCTTTGGATTTCATGTCATGCCTTCATATGATTACTGTTAACATCATTTTATCAGTGTGTGTGCTGTTCCACGTTTTCATGTTGCTGGAAGTAGTTTGGCTGATGGCTATGTGTAGATGTCATGCCAGTATACTGGTGAAATAGAAATATAGATAAGAGGAGTAGATTTTTGGTGAGCTGATTACCAGCTTAGTGAATTCCATTTGTACAAGGCATTTTTGGGGGGCAGGGATTGGAGTGGGGGAGGGGTGTTTTGGTCTTTCTCAGACCGAGAGAGAATATATTATCTCCCTGTCACTTTGTGAAGCAATACAGACCTTCATTCAAATTTCTGATGTGATTAGTACTGAAGACTGGTAAGATTTACTCTGTAAGAAACCTGAAAATTGATGGTTAAGTTTCTCATCAGCCAAGTTATTTCCAGCATGTCTCTCATTAGTCTGTCTGATCTCATTAATAGTCTGTCTTGTCCGTGCATGCCAATGTCTGCATGAGTGTCTGTGAACATACACATGTTCTATAATGCCACAAAATGCTTACAATGCTAGACTTATGAGGCTGATGCAGCTGTGCTTTTCTTGCCAGGTGTAATGGTTTCGACCCTCATCATGTGATTTCCACAGATTGTCATTCTAGTCATTGTCTCATGTGTTTCAAAGAGGGCACACCTAAAATTTCAGTCCTGATCATAGTTGTTGAAAAATTTCTGTGCTTGGTGATCCCTCTTTGAAACTGCACAAGGATTCTGATTGTCATGGCAAAATGACTCACATGAATTGAGGAGGGATAAACCATTACATTGCTAAGCGCTCTGCATCGTCCTTTACACAGTTCACTGTCCTTACCCTACCACAGACACACTCAACTTGAGTTGTTCATTCAACGATTAATGCTTTTAATAATAAATGTGATCACAGTGTACTCTAGACGTTACATGAAGATAGACTTTTCTGTTTAACCATGCCTAATTTTGTGCAAGCTATTTATCCAGTTGATTCTAGTATTGCAGAATTGCTACTTTCTTGCACTAAACACTACAAGTTGATATAATGCTTTTACTGAACCCAAGTAAACACGTGAATGCTCTCCCTGTACAACCAACCCAGAACAAAGCACTCTGTAAACAGTAATACTATTATTACATAGAAGTACTTTAATAGTTGATACAAATTATTTGTAGCCAATATCCACTAACTCCTTTTTTTTTCCATTTCATTTTGTTTCATTAACCCAGCTGGCAACTAACCACCTGTGCCTTTAAAGACGGCTCAGTGGGCCGGTCAGTGAGTCCGTCAGTCTGTTTGTGGTGGGAACGTATTGTTGACCGGGAGCCTGGGTCACTCACATGTGTGCTGCTGTTCTTCTTTCCTGCACTGCGGGGGTGTGGTTGTGTGGGCCATCTCCTGCCTCCACGACCACCACCACCACCACCACCACCCAACAATCAACCATCCTCCTACTCCTAGCAAGCCTCGGACACTAACAACATCCTTCAACTGAACCAACTTTGGGATATATGGTCAAAGGTCACACAAGGAATATACCTACTCCTAGTTAGATCTTTTTTTTGTGTTTGTGCATACAAAACATTGCACCCGCCTACATTTTTGTTTTCACTTTAACTCATGGTCCTCCCAACAGTTTTTTGTTGACTTGACTCTTTATTACAGAACAAAAAAGGACATTATTTTCTCACCCACCTTTATTCTACCTTTACATGTATTATAAACCAGATTAACATGTTTTATAACCATATAAAATACAACATGAAAATGCTCATAACTGCTAATGCTGTGTGGCGTTGGAATGGTGTAACAAGCAGTTGTCTTATTTTTATGCTATAATTTGTAACTTTTCTTTGTTTGTTTTGCTCTGGCCATATGCCATCATCCCAATGCCAGGGGGCAGCACTGCAGAACAATAAGTGCCTCAGCTCGGTTTTGTACTGCTGCAAAGAACATTTTGTCTGGTGGCAGATTTTTCACTCGCGTAGTAAAAATTGATTCCTGAAATTGGCACGACAGTGTTTATCATTTGAAATGGCTCTTTCCTAGTCTTGGACTAGTCTTTATTATGCCTCAGACTAAGAGGAAGAAAGAAATGTAGTAAATCACTATCAAAGTCTTTTGTTACAAATGTATTTAAACAATCACTTCCTGCATGAACAAAATGAAAGGAGAGAGGAAGAAATGTTTGAAGGAACTTAAAAGAATTTTAATAATAGCAAAACTAAGAAGCATCCGCCACCAGACAAAGGTGTTAAAAGTATTGATATTAAAAGATATTGTCATCTATTTCTTGATAAGGTGTAGGTTTTTCATGTCCATATATATATGATATAGATCTGTTATTTCATTAACATGTCTGCTAAATGATATTATTGTCAGTGGTATTTTATTTTGCACTTGCATTTTCAAAGTGTTATGTGACTATAGCTGTATTTTTTCTCCTTTCATGATTTTCTTTTTTTATTCTCCATGCTTCAGCTCTGTTGCAGATAGTCTGGTCGTTGTGTGTTTGGTCGTTGTAAGTGTGCATTGCGAGTGTGGTAGTAGAGTCAGCAAGCATTTTAGCCTGTGTGGATGAGGAAAACTAATACTCAGAGCTCATGCTCCGGTGCCTGAATGATCGGCCAGGTACTCTGTAATGTTGAACTCAGATTTATTTACCTTTAATATGTACCAAGTTGAGCACAAGAGAATATGATTTCACACTGATGCCTCATAGATTTAGCACTAGCTGTGGTTGTGTAGTGGAATTTGCCTTTATATTCCTCAGTGGTTGTTGATACTTCCATTTACATTCAGCATCCTGTCATTTTATTCTCCTGCCAAAAAGTTCTGACCTGCACAACATGGATGCATGTGCTTCTCTTTGTACAGAATTTTGTGTTTGTTGTGATAGGTGCCAACGCTTATATGCACAGCCTGAGAATAACAAGCAAATGAAAATAAATGAGAGATTTGCAAGTTTTGAGTGAGTCCTAAATTTGCCACATATCCACATGAAAACTTGCAACTGCTATTAATTGGTGAATCTCTGATATTTTGCACATCAGTATTTCAATCTGGTTTAAAAGTAATTTCAGTATTTGGTTTGACCTGAAACAAGAGTTTACCTTACCGAACAAATCAAGGAGGCTCTAGATATTTTAGTATCTGCCTTTGAGAATTCTTTTTAATTGATCAGGCTGTAATTGAGTTAAGATCAGAGCTGAAGCAGATTTTGTTTGCTGTGAATGATACACTCTTAAGGTTATAAATAGTATTGGCACGCTTAATGTGCTCACTTGTGTTCCTCTCTTATTGTTGACTCCAATTTACTCTATGAGATTGATATCCTGTTTACACACACGCACTTCTGTGTGTTGACTTAGCAACATACAGTTGAACGGCTCTCATGTACAGGGTGGTTTGATGCTAACAGGACGTGCTGAATGTAGCATCAGAATGTCAGTTTTCATTATTTTTGTCTTTATTTTGGCTTGCTGGGAACAAGCTTGTATTTCTCCCTTCACCCATCCCCCATTCTCAATTGAATATTTGTTTACAAATAGCCAGTTGGCTAACAAATGTTTACGTTTACTTATTTTTTAAAACATTTTATGTAAAGAATAGGCCATATGCTTTGATAAAATGTAAAAATAAATGAAAAATCTGAACTTAACACTTTAGTCTGAGATTCTTATTTGATCAAACCTCAATTAAACTGTCAGAAATGTCGCTGATCATAGTTACATGAAGTTCAATGGCTCAATGAATGAGTATTATACCAATGGAAAGGCATATTGCTTCCCTATATAGTATCACTTTGAAGATTTGCTCAGCTGAATGCCATGTGTTCATTTCATTTTCTTCAATGACTTGTCTCATGTTCTGTTCCCAGTATGCTAAAAATCATATCACATTTTATACATTTTAAAGTTTTCTTTTCATATCAGTTTGGAGAGTAACTGGAAGACAGAATATTGCAATTTATACACCGTTTCACAGTGGACTTAAGTTTTGTGATAAATAACCATAACTATGCAAGATAAGACACAAATTTTTGTCACTGAGATTTGCTGAAATGCGTGCTTTCTTTGATATTTTTAATATGTACATTTTGTATGATGACTCACAGTGCTTAGGCAGACAATACTGCTGTTATTTTTCAACATTTTCTTTTTTCACTTTGGACGGTATAGAATCAAAGCCTCATGGGATATTTATTTTCTCTTTGTTTTGTTCTTCAGTACCATGATCTAGAAATGTCATTCTTAATACATATCACTATCAGTAGAGACAGTAAAATCAAAGAAATTGATCAAAGCTAGTATGTGAAAAAAAGTAGGCCTACTCGAGACATATCGAAAATCAAATCAACACATCAAAATTTTTTTGTCTTTGAATTTTAGCTCAACCTGAATGTGTTTTTAATTATGTGGTACTTATAGTGTTTGTGTAAACAAAGAAGGCTTCAGTCTGCTTTGGTTGTTTGTGCTGGCGGCACACAGTACTTAAAATGTGTATAGTTCATATCAGCCATGTAAAAATGTCATTTATGCATGTAATGCTGTAAGTGTTTTGTTACTGGAGTGAAACAACACATTGCTAACTTGAAGCGAGCCAAGAAACAAAACTGCTTTGACACCTTGTAGACCAATGTAGCCGCCTATGATTAAATCCTTAACTGACCCTGCCTTGTAGATAAATGAGCAACCTTTGACCCTTAGTTCTAGATTGGGCATTTTCTGTCGCTAACATGTCTTTATGTAATCATTTACCCACTGATTTTTTTCACCTTTTTTTCCAGCCTCTCTTCTGTCCTCAGCTTATTGTTGTGATCTCAAATGTATAAATGCACTCATTTTTTTCACATGATTTATTTTACATCTTTTAACATTTTTTTGGGTGTGAAATTTCACTCAGAACAAAATCATATCATTTTGTGAATTTATAAAGATCTGGCTCCCATATCAGCACAAAAGAACTTTATTATCTATGCAATCTCTTTCCTCTCAGAGCAAAAGAACAATATAACATGGGAAGAAAGATGTGGGTTAGGCAGAAATCATTTTTGTGTGCCCTGTGCCCAATACTCACAATATATGTCTCAGAGACATCTCAGTTGTTATTTGTACCTATAAGAGCATGTCCTGCAGATGTTCACCAACTTTAACCATACAGAGAAGTACGAATGCCTGCATAATATCGACTTTCCAGTTCTAGATGACAAGTTGGTCATGCCCTTTGTATTTTTTATGCAAACAGTATTCCACTAAATTTAAACGCCAAGTAGATTTTTTTTCTCTTTTGCAGGATGGGAATGATTTTTGTAAAATTCATCAGTCTTTGCAAAGTTTAGATGAACCACTTTGAACTGGCAAGCTTGTTAGTTTCAAGTCATGTCGAGCCCTCAGTGAGACATGATTGGTGAGAGGCAAGGACATGGTCAGGTGGTTACTGGCTATTTTACAGGGTAGATAAAGAGCAAGGCAGGGAAAGCCTGTCCCAGACATGTGATAGAACAAGTGCCTTAGGCTGAATTTTTCAGTATTCAGTTATGACTTAAAATGCCTGCTTCAACAACCTTACCTGTTGCAATGAATCCGGCCACTTATGTATAATGTTGTTACTTAGAACACGAACACACACACCCACACACACACAATGCACACACACAGACAGAGAATGGTATATATTATTATGATCAAGTTCGCCGTGGGTTTGGATTTCTTTCTAATGTTTGTGAAGGAGCATCACAGTGTACTTAAATTCTCCAGAGCAATTATTTTTCTACAGACATTTTTTTTAGTCCTGGTTGTCAAGTGCATAATGTCACAACTTGTGTTCGTACTTTTACCTTAGTGTGCGATTTCATTTCTTTTTTGAGCTCTTTGAAACTTCATGTTTACCCTAGAATCTCACTGACATTTCATTTCATGAACTTTTTGAATATGAAGTTGTTCTCTCTTTGTGTTTCAATACTCATTTTGTTAACACCAGCAAATTACATATGCTGCCGCTGTTGCTGTGTGGTCTATTTGTTTTGTCTTTTCTGTTTTTGGTTTTTTAAAAAAGAGGAAACTAAATCTTTTTCACCTTCTTTTTCAGTTTTCAGCCTAACTGAATTTGCTGAACTGTATAACCCAACTTAACAACATTGATATAATCTCACATGTACTTAACCCTAATAATAAAGAGATTTTCCTAGCCTTCTGGTTTGCTGTATTTTTCTTGCTACTAACCCAAGCCATTTACTAAACATCTAACATGCAGTTGACAGTATCTACAAGCACCACTCTTATTTACCAACCTATTCATAATGTTCTGGCTTTATATGTAACCATTCAGTGTCTCGCTGCTGCCACAAGTGACGGGTTCGCAATCTACAGTGTCTACAATGAAAAGAGATACAGTATTAATGTTGTATGTAAAACAATATCGGGAAAAGTTAATGCTTTAAGTGTACAGTGTCACAAGGGATAGAAAGTGAATATTTGGTTTTTGAATCAAAGCAGATAAAGGGGTTTAAAACAAAGTGCTGTTTACCCCAAATCTGCACTAGCAGTACCTGCTACCAAGAATGTGCAGCAAGTTATTGTGACTGAATTTGGGGACATGTGGCTAGATGTTTGTGAATGGTTAGATAAAGATACTGTTTGACTTTGAAACCCTCTCACTGACACTTTCTCTGAGAATTTGACAATAAAAAGCACCTCATGTATACACAGTATGTGTAGCCACCCCATAACTGAAGAGTTTTTTTTCAAAAGTCGATAGATGCACTTTTGTGGATAATGGAGTTAGTAGAGTATTCAGATATGTATTTCTGCAGTGGTTAGACATTAAAATCATCAGTCCTTCAAGTTTTTTGTCATTTAATAATAAATAAAGATATGTTTAAGAGCAATTACTTCATGTTTTTTCACCAAATGTTGGAAAAAGACTAGGAGATGATATACTGAGTTTTGAAAAAATGCTCTTCCAGGATTTATGAAGATTTATGATGAGGGTTTCAAAGGAAGACATTCATAAAACAAGAATAGTTTGCTTCTTTAGTCTGGCGTCAAGCCAGAGGTTGGGTGCTGGTTAACCGAATGCAATTTGCTAACACTGACTGTAGACAAAAGTTTAGACAAACCTTGGACGACTGCTTGCATACGCTGCTACAGAAGTGACTTGGCTACTGGTACTGAAAGTTCTTAGTGGTCAGGAGAAACATGCATATATACACCAGCAAAACATGCAACCACTAATATCTATACCACACTTGTGCTTTAGTTTAACACTTGCAACTTCAGCTGTGAAGTTCATTATGTATATCTGCATGATGTCTACAAATTATGTCTTCTTACATTTTGATTGCCTACTAACAGCACAAAGACTTATTGAGAATGGCATGGCCAGTCATTTGCTCATGAGATTTGCAATCCAATTAGGTGGGATTTACAGTAGTTGTGTGGAAAAGTAGATAATGACTTCAGTGGTTGACTGATATGTCATTGTCTATAGTATGACCATCTTGGTTTTAAAGTGAAACGGAATGTGATAAAACAACATGTTAATTGTGGCCTCCATTATAAGTAAGTGGATTGAATTGGGGGAAAAAAAAAAAATTGATAATATTTTCACTTTATTCAGAGTTCTCAAAATGTCAAAGTTGTGTTTAGTTGTTGAAACCACCCTCCTTGACTGTTGAAACTGTTCCCTTTCCTTTACTCGGAATATGTATACCACTGAAGAAATATTTCAAGCAATAAGCCTATGGCGTCGTTTTGCAAATGACCATAACATCTGAATACAACTGGTACCGAGGATCAGTGCTACATCTTGCACAGACTAAGCCACATATATGTATCAATACTAACTTGCTACAGACTCTTCATTTCATTTCTGTTTTGTTCAGTATTGCCAACTAAATCTCTGGATGCTTGTCTTACAAATGTTTGTCGATGGTGGAGTCGTATGTTGTATATGTTTGTGCTAAACATTCAGTCATTATCTTTGTGTTTGTGTGTTCTATGTCCTAGTGTGATAGGGCTGGTTGCAAACTGAATTTGATAGGCCTGTAACAAACAACTAACACCGATTTAAGCTTTGATCCTATTGCCAAAGGTTTGACGAAGGTCGAACTCGAGTTGTTTACATAGTTCCATAGCTTAACTATAACATCCTTGCTAACACTATTTCGTGCCAATTTCAGTGATGATGAGTTAGTAGCCCAATATGTATTCAGCTCTGATTAATATTAACAAGAAGATAATATTAACACTTAATGGAGTTGAAGCTTCTACTCAATGTTCATGCTTAGCTGGTAGTTGATCATATCAGAGAATAACAAGACCCCATCTTCTCTTCCCTTGCACCCCCAGTCTACCACTATCAGTTAACTTGTACATGTGATAAATCTGTTCTTGACTTGCCATAATTATGTAATTACTGTATTACTAGATGACCAACGCTTTTGCTTTCTTTTATTGGAGACAGACTTCATCTAGGCTAGTTACCTTTTGTACAGTCTATTCTGTAAAGTATAAACTTCCTCGCCCCCAACTCTCCAGCTAGTAGATACTTTATTTGACGTCTTGCCACTGTAAGCTATTGGCTGAAGATCTGTAGTTGTTTATTGTTTAATATGAATGCACAACTTCAGCTAACTCGTAACAGGCTTCACACTATAAATTACACACGATTCTCTTGACAGGCAGTGGATTTCATTTAGCTTTCATTTAAAAGACTGAAAGTTTTGTCTTCAGTAGTCACATTCTGAACATTTAAGTCCCAGATCAAAAGCTGGATGACTCGCAATGCTGGAAGTTGTGATTTTTTTCCCTAGCATCTCAATGATATTTGTGATTTTCTTGAGTGGAAACGGTTATTTTCATCTTTTATTTGAATGATTTGCTCAAGTGTACAGCCCACGTTTTTTTCATACGTGACTAGAAATTTTGTTTTTTTTAACAGCTACATTTTATAAACCACAATCTATGGCCCATGACAGTTCGTACATTGCTTTTTACCTTTTTTTTTTTTCTTTTAAAACCATGCCGAGGTGGGTAAGTAATATTGTTACTGTAATAATGCAAAGCTCAAAATTACCTCCTTTGGTTCTGATGATATTGACGTGATATTACAGCCGAGAAAGTTGATGATATCTAAATGTTTATCGCCAAATATCAAGTTTTAAAAATAGATTGAGCAACGGCCATGTCCTCATATCGGCCGTTTTGTACAGTGAAACAACTTTGTTGTGAAACTTGTTTTTATGTTGTGATTGTCTTGTCTACCATAATTCTCTTGGTTGTGTCCCTTGAATCTCTTATATAATCCTGTTATGATTATTATAATGGTTATCGCCCCTGATTACAGATACAACAGTTACACCGCACATATAAATGAATGACATCGCTTTTAGTTTTACCTCAGACTTGAGACATAGGTTTGTAAAAAAATCATTTAGCAACTGAAACTTCAAAATGTTTTTATAATTGGGATAACAAGGTCACCTCTCACAAGGGCACCACTCACAAGGGCGTTTAGTCACACATATAAATGGAGGTATGATTGTTACTAGTTGATAATGACTTTAATGAGTAGAAAACCAACACCGCTTTACAAAAGACAATACATGTAATTTTTTTAAAAATCACTTTCAGCTGCAAAAATCAGCCACTGTCTCACCAACAGCTTCTTTAATTAACAACAGTGCTCAGTGAGATCTATATACAGTATAGTAAATGTGGTTATAGAGCGCCACAGTCACAACTACCATGGAACCATCTGTAAAGAGAGGCCAGACTCAGACAGCCTGGCAAATAGCTCAGAATTTAACAAATCCAAGAGCTGTAATACTGATGTTACTTCTTGACTGAAGTCATCGCTGCACATGCCAGGTTTACAAATTGAAGGGCAAGCTTTGGGTAAGGGGAGACAGGTGCCGCTCTGTCTTGTGGCTGATTTGTGAAGGGTGTTTTCAGCTGCTTCCCTGTTCCAGTTGAGATTGAATAGGATTCCAGCTGAACTAGCCACTGTCATTTATCTTGGTCTGAGTGAAGCACCAGACTGATCATAAATGCAGCACTTAGTGACTTAGTGGAATATTGAAACTAACCTCAGAATACTGTTATGACGCATATTTTCCACCACTCAACATAATTATCACATGCAAATATATTGCCACACTTTTGCTGTGGCCACATTGCCATGTAGGAATTCCACCCACATAACCTGATCACATTCACATTATGTAAATTTTACTGATATTCGGAATATTTTTTAATATGGTCAGAACTGTTAACAGGAATTGCCTTAAACGAGAAATTGAAACCACTGATGGTAAATTATATGAATAAAGAGCAATCTGTTGTAACGAGAACATGTTTTAAAGTTAAAGCCAGAATCTTGTCTTCATTAAAAGGAATTCTACCATGAAATTCATCACATAATCTGTAGCAACATGTGGTACTACACCACGACCACTGGAGGAACACTAAGTCTCCATCCCTTGCACATCTAGTGTAAACACCTGATTAATTCACCCTTCCCTCTACCCCATCCCATTCCCAATATATTTCTAAAAACAAATTATCCCCATGATTACAATAAACTATCGCATCAAGTCAACTCCTGTGTCCTCTACACTCACTACTTTCGTCTCTATATTAGTATATATCATTTTACATTGTTGTTTAATATTTTTGTTCATATCTATCAGCGGTGTTAAGTTTCTCAAATACAGTACCCATTTTTTCCCACCGACAACCCCACCTCCAAGAAATACATATATACTGTACATCACGAGTTCAGATATTGCCGTTACGTGCCTTTATACTGAGTAGTGTTACTTATTGACTGTTTGGAGAAGTGCATATTTATACTGCCATGGCCTCAACTCATATTAATTATTATGGTCGTGCAACTTCAATTGTGCCTTTCTCTTTATTATAGCCACATTAAAAACAGAGCTAGTGTAATTTGAGCGACAGTGTGTACGCGTGTCTGTGCGTGGGTAAGCATAATAAATAAATATCTGTTCAATTGTTTGTACGTTTCTTGATATTAAAACAAAGAAGAATTTAAAAAGTCATAACCAATAAAGATTATTATGAGAATCTCAAAAAGGAAGTTTTGAAGTACCTATGGTAGGCCTCTGTGTGTGTGCGTATCTGTGTCTGCAAAAGATTGTTGCTCGCATTTTGTTCTTTGTTGAAGTATTTGACTATATGATTGTGTGAAGAAGGCTCCACGTGTGTTCAAGAATTAGATCTATGTGATCCCCTGAGATGCCAAGGTGGTCATGTGCTATTGATTGTCACTTGGTACGCAGTTGCATAGATATCTTGTCTGTGTTGCCATGCACCTCACTGTTGTGAATGGATGTGATTAGGTTGTCAAATGAAGTGTTGTGGAAAATGCATGCTCTGCAACTGGCTTGTTTGTCCATGGCAAATCCCATCAAATGACTGAATACCATACAAACTGAATGAATACCACTATCAAATCTACAGCTATTATTGTAACAGTGTCAACACAAATCACTGCTCAACACAATGTCTTGCTTACTATACCATACTCCCATTCAAAACTGCTATATATGTATATTCTTTACAGCAAACATTCAGCTCAACACACAACTTCAAAAAGTTCACACAAGCCTGGGAACCAAGACTGGATGTGTTTATCACAGTACAGAACTCTTTACAGACGCATTTAGGACACTGACCCAGTTGAAACACTGACCCACCAGTCAGATACATCTGTAGTCCCCCAAGGAAATCGTGGTGGCAAATTGCCTCAAATTTCTACGTTTTTGAGGCTTTGCTGCAATTTTGCAAAGTTTCGCATATTTATTTTCCATAAATTTGATGCAAATTTTGCAGATTTTGGCCAAATATTTCACTTTTTATACTACGGTTGCAATAATGTGTCATTGACTCTTGAGAAGATAAAAAATGTCTTCCTTTCTGTAACTTTTTAATGATACTGTCAAACTGCAATCATTGCAGTTAGGAAACTATTTTTGCAGATTTTGGCACAAATTTTACCACATTTTGCATACAAAGTTTGCAATATTTGGTGCAGCTTTTGAGGTATGAAATGCAATTTTCCCCAGGACAAAGACACATGTACAGCAGCCAAAAACAAACAGCTTCGCTTCTTAATCTGCTTAATTTCAGTACTTTAATGGGTGGCCAAAAAAAAAAACCCAAATCAAAACCAAACAACAATGGTAGTTATTTAAATGGTTACTTAGTTAAAACTCCAGAATACTTGCTAAAGAAACACTGGGACAAAACTATAAGTATAAGCACATCACCAGGCAGATACATGTACTATATTATAGATCTATATTTGCTGTAAGTTTGACTGATCCAGGCGCTCAATTTTTGTCACAAGGACAAACTCAATTTTAAAACCACATGTAAAAAAAACTTGACATGCCAGATGAGTTACCGGTATACGGGCTACGCACCAGGCATGCTATTGGTAGACAAATGCTTTTTTTTTGTTTTTGTGACATGTCTAACTAATAGCACCTCGATAATTGAAACTTGCAGCATCTGCAGACAATAAACATGTAAAATTTCAGCAGCATATGATTTGTACTTTTGAAGTACAGTAAATAAATTTTGAAATTAACTTCTTTTTTTTTTTTGGCTACGGGATGTGTAGGCCTATCTGGCAAATTCTGAAACTGCTAGTGCTATTGAAGAGATACAGAGATAAAAACAGTGCCCCTCCTGGCACTCTCTGTATAAACTATACTGTACATTATGTGTACTTTGTACTTTGTATATGGTCGCGTGAAGTGTCAAGTTTTAATGACGTGAAATTTACCAAGATGGAAACTACACACGTGTCACTCACCCAGACGTCAGCTCTGTAAGTAAGTACAGTATCATGTAAGTGGATTGTACCCTAATGTGAAGCAATATTACTACAAAAAAAAACCAAACACATCTCCTCCCAAAAGCTTGGTGGGGAGGGTAGATGTTACCAAGTTTATACTGTACAGTATTATGAAGTCACGCTTATTCCACATTTGCTCAAGTTTTAAGTTCTGTTTTTTGAGGTTTTGAGAAATTGAGCATTCTAAACCTGTTGCTCAAAGTACAACACTGAGACAGAGAATGAGAGATTTGATTTAGCTGGTAAAATTGGGATAAATAAGGAATCTAAACTCTACATTTGTTTTGACAGGAAAGAGAAGATCAGTGAAGTTGGAAGTACATCCACTGTACTAGTACTGTACTAGTAGTTTTACTATAAACAACTCAGAACATCCAAAACATGACTTAGGCCAGGTGTGGAATGAATGTGATGATGAGTTATTCCAGTAAAAAAAAATGGTCAAACACACAGGAATGGCAGAATGTCGAATATGTTCGGAAAACCAAAAATCAAATGAAAACAAAGTGCTGTACTTGAAAGTATTTCTTTAAACAATGAATACTATATAGTCGAGTCCATGTATGTCGAAACCGGATACCTCCAATTATTTATTAGTCGAAATAAAAAGAAATAATAGTTGTTTTTTTTTCCTTCTTTGCGTCTATTAAGTATCCTTGCATAAGACGAAGTAATTAATGCCCATTTCTGATTAGTCCAACTGCTCAGCGCTGCCACAGAGGCAAAATCACCTCCTGGCGTCTTCCCCGCGTGGTACTAAACAACGCCGACGGCTTGAAAAACAAACAAGACGGTGCCGCGGATAGAGAGAGGCAATAAAACTGGACACTGCGGGTGCGAATAAGTCTGTACATGTACAGTAAGTAAAGCAACTTCCTCCCACAGAGAGAGAGAGAGAGAGAGAGAGAGAGAGAGAGAGAGAGAAGAGTGATGATATGTCACTTTTGACAGGAAGTCACCACAAGTAAAGAACAAGAGAAAGCTTGAAAGAGGCAGGGCAGATACAAGCAGCAATAATGACAGTGTGTTAAAATGTTATTATTTTTATTACATCAATGTGGCGGCCTCGAAAATAAACGTGCTCATTACCATTTTTTATGAAGATTTAATAAAGAAAGCAGTTATACATATTTATAAAAATAAAAAAGGTTTTAAAAATGTACAAAAGTTTAAGAATATGTGCATAAAACAAAAAGCAACACATACACACACACACACACACACACACACACACACACA
>JAWQUT010000118.1:544555-556195 GCA_033807755.1 Ellobium chinense | reverse complement strand
AACACACACACACAACACACACACGCACGCACGCACGCACACACACACACACACACACACACACACACACACACACACACACACACAAACAACAACAACAACATCACAAAAAATCCCTGCAATCTGAAGTAAACTGAGCTCTAACATTTATAAAATAAAACAAAACAATATTTTCAAACCTGTACAAACAAGGAACCTACAATCAGTATTCAACAGTTTGAACATAAATATCAACACATTGCACAAAATAAGCAACTGAGAATACATGTATCGTTACAAAATACCGGTAATATAAAATGCATGAACACTTGAAAACACGCACTCCTAGCAAGTTCTGTTTGTTATGGACGCTAATGTCAAATAATGGTCAATAATAATAACTAAAGGGACGACTGATTTTTAACAAATGAGCTCGTGGATTCTAATTTATATAAAATATTTGGGACAAGGGGGGAGTATAAAATTTCTTCATATCGCGATATAAGTGTGGGTGTGTGAGTGTTTTTGTGTGTTTGTATTTGTGAGAGAGAGAGAGAGAGAGAGAGAGAGAGAGAGAGAGAGAGAGATAGTGAGTAAGTGAGGGAGAGACAGTGAGAAGAGTGAAAGTACTGAAAGGGAGAGAGAAAGAATAAATGGGTTGAGAGAGAGGGTGAGGGTGGGGAAAGATAATCCTCAGGTTTTAAAGTTCCAATTTCAGGCTTGTTAGGACTTTGAAATGAAAGTATTAGCGATATCATCTTTCCTTGCCAGTCCCACACAGTGAACTTTGATGACATGTTTACTGCTAACGATGATAACATGACTGGTATGGTCGATTGTTCCTGTAGTGATTTTCAACTTCTCTCGTTCAACACATAGTTAAGGCGGTCTATGAATGACACAGACAAACATGTATGGATTTAAGTAGATCCGAAGAGTGAGTGTACTGAGAATGTTTGTAATGACATATTCCAGCTCACACTTCCGCTTTCTCACTCAAAGCATGGGAAATGTCGCGAGACACCAGTGGGCCACCGTTCAGTCGAGCCATCGCCAGCAGGAAGTGACCATCCAGGGGCAAGAAGTCTGACTGATCTTCACGGCACAGCGAAAGGGAGAAAACCCAGCTGAAGAAACTGATGGCATTGACCAAGAGAAGCGCTACCAAGTAACAGGCAGCTGCGATGACCACGGTGCGGTAGATAGAGGCAAGAGAACTGAGAGAGGCAACGTCAGTAGATACAGTGAACAAACATTGGACGGTGAATTCTGCCTGGTTTTGAAATTGAAATATTGTTATGGAACACGTCATGTACTCGCTCTGGCTTCTGTCGGCGCCAACAGTTTGAATAGCGTCTCTGGCCTCATCAAGGTCCGGGAGAACAAAGACAAGCATGATCAACACTCCGACTAAAGCTGTTGTTATCGTGAGGAGTTTCATTATCAGGTAAGAGACAGCTGTGCCAGAGGATTGTCCGTTCCTGAAATTGTCCTTGATAGACTGACCCAGGTCTTTTCTGAGCTGTCGAGATGATTCCTGGTCGAGATTCTGTCTGTTCTTCGTCGTTGTCAAAACCTGGTCAACGTTCAGTTGACCACAGCAAGTGACTAGCAAGCTCCAGATGACATGTGGGACTTTCAGACAAAGAGCTATCACGAACAGCAGCAAGGGCGTCCACAGAAACAGCGTCGTCTCCAGCTCTGATTTTGCGTTCTCTTTGGCTTGGTACTGGGTTAAAAACATGTCCATATGCTCTGTTTCAAAATCCGTCAAGTTGCCAAAGTTTGGTCCTGCTGAAAAGTTAAGAGGGCGGAGCAAGCCGTTTTCTAGTGTTGACTGAGGGTCAGAGAGCAGGCGGTTCATGGAGTTGTGACAAACTTTGATTAGATAGTCACCTGAAAATTCATTGGGTTGCTGGCAGGTGACCTCTACATGTGGGGAATCTTTGTTGATGGGGGCAAATAAAGACGATGTTGTCAATGTGGCCAGAGGAAGAAGCCACGTGACCAGGGCCAGCACCAGAAAGAGTAGGACAGACCAGGTGTGATTGTACCGGTCAACACTGTCCTCAGACATAGATGATCTCCACAACTTCATTCTCAACATTTCTCACAGCAAAGACAGACGAAGAAAGCTTGGCGAGGTATTGGATGCTGAAGAACAAAAATATAAAACATACATGATAGTATACAATATAAATTACACATTCATGTACAAATATTATACCTGTGCTTAATGAAACTAGGTCTTATGATTCCCAATTTTGCTATTCTGAAAAAAAAAAATGCCCATTATTTGAATGGGAATGCCATTCCTGAGCTGAAGGTGTATTAAGCTGTATTTTCCAAGGTGATGAAGGCATATAGTACATATATATATATTTTCACGATTAAGCACACTAGAATTCAAGAATTCGAAATCTGTCTACTTATCGAAAACAGTCATACTTGCTACGATGCTTTGGTACCCTATCCTGATCTTAATTTTCTATATACCTTAAAGACAGACGAAGAAAGTTTGGCGAGGTATTGGATGCTGAAGAACAAAAATACAAAACATACATGACACAATATAAATTACACATTCATGTATAAATGTTATAGTGTAAACAAGGCTAATGAAGCCAGTAGATCTGACGGTTCCCTTTTTTGCTGTTCTGGGGAAAAAAAGTTCATTCTTTGAACGGGAATGCCATATTTGAGCTGTAAATATATAAAACCGTACTTTCCACGATGATGGTGGAATATTGTACATGTATGAGTTTTCACGATCAAGCACAATAGAACTTATGAACTCAAAATTCGTCCACTTATAGATTAGAAAAAAAAAGTCATACTTTCTATGATGCTTTGATACTCTGACCTGATCTTAATTTTCTATCCTGATTTTACTCATGATATCGAGCATTTCGAAAATATGGAATGGTTCTCTGAAATTCTTAAGGTCTAACTGTATTTAAACTGTGTATATTGAGACATTAATGCCCTGATCTAATGCTCCTAATAACAATAAGCTAGGCGTGTTTCGCTCTAAGACAAATATAAACTCTGTTATCATTAATTCTCCACTCTTTGAAAGGGATTACCATGGATGTACAATGGATGATAACCTTCTTGACAGCGACAGGCAGCAGTGTAGTACTATATTTAGAGCCGAACTCGCAACTATTCGCACTGCAACTGAACACCCAGAGGTTCAATTAAAAACCTGATTTTGGTAACCGATAAAAATGGAACTTATTGGTCAAAATTTCCTGTAATTTCTTCTTCTTTTTTTTGTTTTGTTTTTGTTTTTGCATTGGTAGACTTTTATTAATTGCTTTCAGAAGACGATTGTTACTAAGCAGTGTATGAACCCTGAAAGCCACACAATCAATATTTACTGCGGTGTAGAGAATGATGGGTAGCAATGTTGTGAAGTTGTCCTTTTAGGAGCATATTATATATATATATNNCACTCACTCACTCACTCACTCACTCACTCACTCACTCACTCACTCACTCACTCACTCCTTCTCTCGCACACCGACTCACCTGCCTGCACACAGTTCTCAGAACCACTCACTGCCAAATTCACCAAACAGCTTTAGAAGATATATAATGTATGAAAATAGATCCTTTTACGCCAAATAAACACGGGTCATTAAGTACACATATACTTCGCATAATCATCTTCTTGCGAATTAGTTTTTCACAGCTTAGCTCACATGCTAATATTAGTATCAATTTGTTTAGTACAGCATATTAATCGGTTATGACCAAAGAATTAAAAATCTACAAAAAAACAATAACTGCTACTGTATTTTACTGGATGTTGCGAAATGCCATCATTGGTCAACTCACCAAAACGTAGCAATTAGCACGTAGCAACACGCAGTGAAAATGCACAGCCGCTATCTATAGACACGCCGGAGAAAAATAACACTGTGCTTGACATGATGTGGGGAGTGGGGGTGGGGGGGGGGAGTCCTCTATGATTGACGTCACGTATGGGGGCCTTGTGCTTCTACAGATTTTGCATTCTATGATTGTAATGCTGGTATCAGAAGGCTAGAAGATGTTGTGAGGGACCTACGCCAATTACGGGATATAAAATTCAAATGATGTCGGTGTTAACTTCATTTTAGTTTTAAAACACTGAAAGGTCGAAATTACAGTAAGCACTTCAATAATAACTTAGCTGTTACAATTATGTATCAATTTCACATGCACTGCCTTGTCATTATTCAAGTGAATCTCAGATGGATTTAATAAGTACATGTAAACCTGACCTAAATTTTAGTCCATAGATCTATACATTAGCAGGTCTGCCATGCACAAAAACATACGCCTACTCATTCTAGAGGTTTGGCTGTTAAAAGAAACATAATGTGATCCCGTTCTTTATTTCTTAAACAATATTTGTAGTTTTGTGGACTGTGACATTCTGCCTCACCGAAGATGTACTTTCGTCCAGAGGACACCCACAATGTAGGCCTACTTTCGTCCAGAGGACACCCACGAGGTAGGCCTACTTTCGTCCAGAGGACTGGTGGTTTCCACGAATTCAAGGCCTAGAACAGGAACAACAGGATGTCACAGCCAACGAGTATAAAAACTATCTTTACACTCTCGTCAAACTGGGGTTTATAAATATATCCTGTATCGCCCATCCTCTATGCGGAAACAACCGGCCAGGATAAACAATTCTGTGATTGCTTGAAAGCGAGAGAGAGAGAGAGAGAGAGATAGAAAGAGAGAGATAGAAGGAGAAAGAGAAAGAAAGAAAGAAAGAGAGAAAGAGAGAAGAGAGAGAGAGAAAGGAAGAGAGAAGAGAGCGAGAGAGAGAGACAGAAAGAGAGAAGAGAGAGAAAGAAAGAAAGAAAGAAAGAGAGAGAGAGAAAGAGAGAGATAGAAGGAGAAAGAGAAAGAAAGAAAGAAAGAAAGAGAGAAGAGAGAGAGAGAAAGGAAGAGAGAAGAGAGCGAGAGAGAGAGACAGAAAGAGAGAAGAGAGAGAGAAAGAAAGAAAGAAAGAAAGAAAGAGAGAGAAAGAGAGAGAGAGAGAGAGAGAGAGAGAGAGAGAGAGAGAGAGAGAGAGAGNGGCCTTGTGCTTCTACAGCAGATTTTGCATTCTATGATTGCAATGGTGGTATCAGTGGGCTAGAAGAGGTTATGAGGGACCTACGCCAATTATGGGATATAAAATTCAAATGATGTCGGTGTAACTTCATTTTAATTTTAAAACACTGAAAGGTCGAAATTACAGTACAGTGTACTTCAATAATAATTTAGCTGTTACATTATGTATCAATTTCACATGCACTGCCATGTCATTATTCAAGTAAATCTCAGAAGGATTTAATAAGTACATGTAAACATGACCTAAATTTTTAGTCGATCTATACATTAGCAGGTCTTCCATGCACAAAAACATACGCCTACTCATTCTAGAGGTTTGACTGTTAAAAGAAACGTGTGATCCTGTTCTTTATTTCTTAAACAATATTTGTATTTTTGTGGACTGTGACATTCTGCCTCACCGAAGATGTACTTTCGTCCAGAGGACACCCACGATGTAGGCCTACTTTCGTCCAGAGGACACCCACGATGCAGGCCTACTTTCGTCCAGAGGACACCCACGATGTAGGCCTACTTTCGACCAGAGGACTGGTGGTTTCCACGAATTCAAGACCTAGGAACAGGAACAACAGGATGTCACAGCCAACCAGTATAAAAACTATCTCTACACTCTCGTCAAACTGGGGTTTATAAATATATCCTGTATCGCCCATCCTCTATACGGAAACAACCGGCCAGGATAAACAATCCTGTGATTGCTTGAAAGCGAGAGAGAGAGAGAGAGAAAGAGAGAGAGAAAGAGAGAGAGAGAGAAGGAGAGAAGGAGAGAAGGAGAGAAGAGAGCGAGAGAGAGAGAAAGAAAGAGAGAAGAGAGAGAGAGAGAGAAAGAGAAAGAGAGAATAGAGAGAGAGAGAAAGAGAAAAAGAAAGAGAGAGAGAGAGAGCACTAAAACGTGAGTGACTGAAAAGTTGTTCTGATCGGGAAACAAAGCTGTGAAGTAAACATAACGTAGGCCTGATTGACCTAGTCTAGTTTAGCTACAAGGAAAACATTTTTTTTTTTTTTTTAGTTTCTCGAAAAGGTGAATTATTCATGAAGTCACAATTTATGCAGGTGGAATGTTTACTTCTGTCTGTACCAGTACCGTTACCAGGGGAGACTTTTGAGTCCTCTAGGCCCTGGGTGCGAGAAAGGTGTGGAGCCCCTTCCATTATAGCCCATGATAATATTGTGATAACTATCTCCCTGTCTCTTGTTCTCTCATCTTTCTCATTCCTTCCAGCTGTTCATCTCAAACAAAAAAAAAAATAAATCTCATGCTGCGGCGTAGAAACTCCTTCAAGCCCGGGGCCTTAGCATGAACCCACCATGCTCATTTCTAAATTCGCCACTGGCGGTAACCTCTCTTGTAGAAAGTAGGTATGGTTGAGGCATGAGAGGATAATAATTGTTTGAATCCAATTATAAACCGTAGAGAAGGCCACTTCATCCATACCTTGGTCCCCCTTTTTTTTTGTTTGTTTCGAAAATCCGTTTAAGAGGTCACTGCCCCGAAGAATGTTGCAATGTACAGTTTTAGGAGTGCAACAAGAAATACGTTGACACGACACAGGATACTGCGTAATGCAGTAGGACTCTGTAAGAAACAGGATCCATGCACTGAGCAGACCACAGCTTATAAAAGCAGGTCGAGCATCGTCTTTTGTATCACAACCCAGTAGAGTAATACTACAGCCATCAACATACTTAACAGTGAGGATTTATCAGAACACATAATATATATTCATACTACTGTCAGTAGGTAAGTTTATCATCATGCAGTCCTCTCTGACTGAGTTCAGAAAAGAAACGAAACAGAGAGAGAAGTTATTGGTTAACAATTTAAAAGGCTAATATAGTTTAAACAAGTGAAAAAAAAAACACCTAGAATATAGACCACTTCAGAATAAGAACTAAACAGTCATGTGATTTCCGAAAGTTTGGACAACATGGCGACCCAGGGTTTCCGCCCTACGGAAACAAATAAGATGCTGTCGTTAAGGAAGTAAAAGAATTGCCTGATCAGAAGGAACATAACCTTAGGTCCATGAAATCAGATATTGTTCTTGTTGAACCATTTAGAGAGCTCTAACACATTCTGAGGTCGATGTAAAGCATTCAGTGCATTCGTGCGAAATGGTGCAAAGTGTACGTCATGAAGGAAGCCGACATTTTGCCCTCCATAAAGTCAAAAATTTGAACTTGGAAAGCCACCGAAACGGTAGTCTGAAGTGGTCAATACTAGTATGCTCCAAAAAAGGACAACTTCACAACATTGCTACCCATCATTCTCTACTCCGCAGTAAATATTGATTGTGTGGCTTTTAAAGTTCATGCACTGCTAAGTAACAATCGTCTTCAGGACGCCATCCCATAACATCTACCAATGCCAAAAGAGAAGAAATTACAGGAAATTTCGCCCAATAAGTTCCATTTTTATCGTTTACCAAATTCAAGTTTTTAAATGAACCCATGAGTGTTCATTTGCAGTGCGGATAGTTGCGAGTTCGGCTCTAAATAAGGTACTGTACTGCTGCCTGTCGCTGTCAAGAAAGTTATCATCCATTGTACATCCATGGCAATCCCTTTCATAGAGTGGAGAATTAATGATAACAGAATTTATATTTGTCTAATTGCGAAACACGCCTAGCTTATTGTTATTAGGACCATTAGATCAGGGCATTAAGAATTCAAGAGAACCATTCCATATTTTCGAAATGTTCGATTTCCTGAGTAAAAACAGGGTATATAGAAAATTAAGATCAGGATAAGGTACCAAAGCATCGTAGCAAGTATGACTGTTTTCTTATAAGTAGACAGATTTCGAGTTCTTAAATTCTAGTGTGCTTAATCGTGAAAATATACCTACATGTACTATATTCCTTCATCACCTTGGAAAATACAGCTTAATACACCTACAGCTCAGGAATGGCATTCCCATTCAAATAATAGGCATTTTTGTTTTCCAGAATAGCAAAAATAGGAATCATACGACCTACTTGTTTCATTAAGCACAAGTATAACATTTATACATGAATGTGTAATTTATAGTGTATACTGTCATGTATGTTTTATATTTTTGTTTTTCAGCACCCAATACCTCGCCAAGCTTTCTTCGTCTGTCTTTGCTGTGAGAAGTGTTGAGAATGAAGTTGTGGAGATCATCTATGTCTGAGGACAGTGTTGACCGGTACAATCACACCTGGTCTGTCCTACTCTTCGTGGTGCTGGCCCTGGTCACGTGGCTTCTTCCTCTGGCCACATTGACAACATCGTCTTTATTTGCCCCCATCAACAAAGACTCTCCACATGTAGAGGTCACCTGCCAGCAACCCAGTCATTGGTCAGGTGACTATCTAATCAAAGTTTGTCACAACTCCATGAACCGCCTGCTCTCTGACCCTCAGTCAACACTAGAAAACGGCTTGCTCCGCCCTTTTAACTTTTCAGCAGGACCAAACTTTGGCAACTTGACGGATTTCGAAACAGAGCATATGGACATGTTTTTAAGCCAGTACCAAGCCAAAGAGGACGCTAAATCAGAGCTAGAGACGACGCTGTTTCTGTGGACGCCCTTGCTGCTGTTCGCGATAGCTCTTTGTCTGAAAGTCCCCCATGTCATCTGGAGCTTGCTAGTCACTTGCTGTGGTCAACTGAACGTTGATCAGGTTTTGACAACGACGAAGAACAGACAGAATCTCGACCAAGAATCATCTCGACAGCTCAGAAAAGACCTGGGTCAGTCTATCAAGGACAATTTCAGGAACGGGCAATCCTCTGCTACAGCTGTCTCTTACCTGATAATGAAACTCCTCACGATAATAGCAGCCTTAGCCGGAGTGTTGATCATGCTTGTCTTTGTTCTCTCGGACCTTGATGAGGCCAGAGACGCTATTCAAACTGTTGGCGCCGACAGAAGCCAGAGCGAGTACATGACGTGTTCCATAACAATATTTCAAGTTCAAAACCAGGCAGAATTTTCCCTGCAATGTTTGTTCACTGTATCAACTGACGTGGCCTCTCTCAGTTCTCTTGCCTCTATCTACCGCACCGTGGTCATCGCAGCTGCCTGTTACTTGATAGCGCTTCTCTTGATCAATGCCATCAGTTTCTTCAGCTGGGTTTTCTCCCTTTCGCTATGCCGTGAAGATCAGTCAGAGTTCTTGCCCCTGGATGGTCACTTCCTGCTGGCGATGGCTCGACTGAACGGTGGCCCACTGGTGTCTCGCGACATTTCCCATGCTCTGAGTGAGAAAGCGGAAGTGTGAGCAGGAATATGTCATTACAAACATTCTGAATACACTCATTCTTCAAATCTACATAAGTCCATACATGTTTGTCTGTGTCATTCATAGACCGCCTTAACTATGTGTTGAACGAGAGAAGTTGAAAATCACTACAGGAACAATCGACCATACCAGTCATGTTATCATCGTTAGCAGTAAACATGTCATCAAAGTTCACTGTGTGGGACTGGCAAGGAAAGATGATATCGCTAATACTTTCATTTCAAATTCCTAACAAGCCTGAAATTGGAACTTTAAAACTTAGAGATTTCTTTTCCCCTTACCCTCTCCCAACATATTTGCTCTTTTTCTCTCTCTCTCACTCTGTCTCACTGTCTCTCCCTCCCCTCTCTCTCTTTTTCTCTCTCTCTCTCACACACACATAAACACTTACACACCCACATACCCACACTCATGGCGATATGAAGAAAATGTGTACTCTTCATATGACCCAAAGCTTTTCTAGAGTCCACATGCTCATTGTTAAAGATTATTCATCTGATTTAATTATCATTGTTGACCAGTATTTCCTATTAGCGTCTATAACAAACAGGACTTGCAAGGAGTGCGTGTTTTCAAGTGTGTGTATGTGAATGAGTTCATACATTTTTTATTTCTCACTCATGCATTGTGTGTGTGTGTGTGTGTGTGTGTGTGTGTGTGTGTGTGTGTGTGTGTGTTTTGTTTATTCTGTTAATAATTTGTTAAACATAAATTTGTACAGATTTAAAACCTTTTTAAGTTTTACTAATATTTATGACTGTTTATTTATTTATTTTTTTGGATCAAATTTTGATTTCCTGTATAAATTGTTCAAGAAAATGTTTACTGCCAAGATCGTCACAGTGACGTAATAAATATAACATTTTAACACACAGTCTGGCGTCATTATTGCTGCTTGTGTCTGTCCTGTCCCATCACTCTCTCTTTCTATCTCTCTCCACTTCTCTCTCTCATTCTCTGTCTGTCCTTCTATGCTCCCCTATTTCTGTCCGTCGATATGGTCAGATTAAGATTTAATTTGATCTTTAAAAAAACACGCAAAAGCTGTGCTGGTATTAGGTCTCGGAATAGTGACTTTGTCTCCACGAAGAAATAAACAGAAATGAACAACAAACAACAACAACAACAACAACAACAACAACAACAACAACAACAACAACAACAACGACGACGACGACAACAACAACAACGACGACGACGACAACAACAACAACGACGACGACAACAACAACGACGACGACGACGACGACGACAACAACAACAACAACGACAACAACGACAACAACAACAGCAACAACAACAACAACAACGACAACAACAACAACGACAACAACGACGACGACGACGACGACAACAACAACAACAACAACAACGACAACAACAACAACAACAACAACATAACTCCCTACCTGTAAACAAACCATGCAGATAACCAGCAACAGCTACAACAAAGCCTCCTCCTCCCTGTTGTTTTTTTTTTTTTTATCTCACTCTTAAACCAAACCAGAAAAAGTAGCTACAACTGATATTAAAATCATGTTACTAGCACTTCATTGACAACATCAATCACGATAAAGCCGCCGCTCCTCAGTCCTTACGATCATCACAACCAGTTAACTACAGTCTATTATAACTACATGTACTATATAACCTACTGTTGCTACTCTACTAGTTTTACCACTACGACAATCTACTATCCAGGGGCGTAGCAAAGAGGATTTTTTGGTAATCTAGCTTTTTTTTTTTTGATGGGAATCGGTGGCTTTTGAAAAGGTAAAAAAAATGGTATTTGGCTCCAAAAAAAAAAAAAGCCAAATCTGGCAACTTTGGTACGATCTAGACCTCCAACCTCTCGCTGAAAAAAAAATCTCGGGAAGTCGTGCACGGAAAGGATCTTGTGCGAGAAGAAATAACAAGACACCGCCAGCACTGCGGGTAAGCAAATTTCTCGCTCAGATTATTGCTCACTTTTAAAAAAAAGGTTTCTCGCTTTATAATGCTTTGGATGTATTGAACTGAGAATATGGGAGCGTTGGATCTGTGTGACAGTGTGTAGGCCCTCACGTTATCAGCGAAGAACGTTGACAAAATCGTTTAATCAAAGCTTATAAATTGCTTATAGGTGACATGGGACAGAGGTTATGTTTGAATATTTTAGAGAACATTGAAGATCAATTAAAATATTTAAGACAAATGGATAACATGTTGGTAATCACAGATTCGTACATTACATGGACGCGACGCCCCTGCTATTATATATATATATATATATATA